>JACRUU010000004.1:10016619-10504119 GCA_030449085.1 Kryptopterus vitreolus
TTAAGTATGAAAATAGTGTAACTTGTATGTTACAGCCTTTATACTTACCAGATCCCAACTGCTAAAGAAGATTTAGAGCTAAAATGTCTCCAATACTATAAAAATTTATTTATTTATTTATTTTTAAGAAGAATGGTGTTCATTCCTTCAGTACAGTTTCATGTCAATTGTAAAACATCTGCCAAGCGGCACGGAAGCCATTCTGGCAACTCAGAATTCCCCAAACACCTTTCTATGAATTAAAACCCCCCCCCCCCACCCACCCCCCCCCCCCCCCCCCCCCCCCCCCCCCCCACACACACACACACACACAACAAATCTTCTCTGGGTGAAAATTTTTGAATAAAGTTCACACATCCACAGCACTGTAGACAGATTTGATCATTTCATAACTAAATACATCAAGTGCAAGTAAGGTTTAATTCTGTTATATACAATAGATAAGTTTGATAGACAGATATACAGCCAGACAGACAGGCAGATAGGTAGACAGACAGACAGACAGATAGACAGACAGATAGATAGATAGATCGATAGATAGATAGATAGATAGATAGATAGATAGATAGATAAATGTAAGGTTATGTCATACCACATAAATGTAAATTCTCCTTAAGTCATTTTCCATTTTACTTTTGGCAAAACTATTTTAATTATACATTTATAAAACTCAAAATATCAATAATTCCAAGGTTTTTTTCCCTGTAAATGCATTGTTTCTTATCTGAAATGTTGCTAGCAAGAGCTATTATGTTTAAAAGTATACAGAGCAGAAAAGGCAGTTTTGGATTTGAAAAATGACTTTACACCTGTCTGCCACTTTCTCTGAAAAGTACACAGCATTCTGTAGTAACAGCCCTTTCTAATAGATGTCACTCAGGTCAGAGGTCAGCCTGTGGGTTTCGGTCTCACCTTGCTACCATGGATCTCTTCTGTAGTCCAGTCTAAGATTTTGAAAGACCCCGAGCCTGATTGATGACTATCCTGGACTTTTGCCTGGCTAGATCAGAGCTACAGGGCACGGGCGTTTGTTGACACATTGCATTTTGGAGAAGGTGACATTTAAACAAGACTTATCATGCCCCCAACACCTTGGAAAGGCCAGGCTCATACAGCTGCTTTCCACCTTCTCACACTTCCCTGCTATTCCCTGGCAGAATTTCACTGACTGTGGTTTAAAAAAATCTTCTGCACTAAGTAGCACAGACTTACCAATCCTGGCAGCAAAGCATCTCGAGTGGAATAATACTGGGATAATTGAAAACAGCAATGTTTTATTTTACTTTGAATGTGGATGTTCTGAGGATGTATTCTACGAGTAGATAGTAGACATTGTGTTTGGGAAATCTTTTGTTCTATATCCCAGAGAGGGAACAATTACTAGTGTGATCATCGGTGCGACCAAGATGCTTGCTTTGCAGATAATAAAGCTTGTGATATCATAATTATCCCATCCGAGACAAAAACAAACCTTCCCAGACATTCAGCTTGTTTAGTTATTGCATAAAGTCATGGTCAAAGACGGCTGGTATAAATGGTTTGCCAGGGCTGAGCTTATCCTTAACGGCTTAGTGGTTAATGGTGGCTTAGTGGTTAGCAAGTTCACCTCACACCTCCAGGGTTAGTGGTTCGATTCCCAACTCTGCCATGTGTGGAGTTTGCATGTTTTCCCCATGTCTCAGGGGGTTTTTTCTCCGGGTTTTCCGGTTTCCTCCAGGTCCAAAAACATGCACGGTAGTTTGATTGGAACCTTGGGAAAACTGTCCCTAGTATATGAATGTGTGTGTGAATGTGTGTGTGTGTATGTGCGTGTGTGTGTGTGTGTGTGTGTGTATACCCTGTGATGGGTTGGCACCCCATACAGGGTGTATCCTGCATTGATGCCCCAAGACACTTGAGATACACACTTTTATATATTATCTTAATCTTAATCGTTAAAGTTTTCCTGCTTGATTACTATGCTTGCTTTAGAATTCCCTTCAATACAGGGAGGTGGAAAATACAGGCCCAGCCCAAAATCTATTATGTAACTCTCATAATAGCATGTAGAAACAAAAACACTAATAAGACTTGAAAAACTTTTATGCAAAAACTCCTGCATTTGTTGAGGGCATGTGCTTCATACTACATAAGAGACATTATCAGGATTGAAAAGTAGCGGGAAAAAAATTATTATTTCATGAAGCTACGCCGAACGCTTCACAGATTGTCCAGACAGACAGACAGACTGTCATCAACAGGCTTGTCAAGGTTTGACTCTCACTGCAGTTTCTTAGACTATTTAATTAGCTAAGAAGATAGGCTTGCTGATACATTTTTAATTTGTTTAAGTTTGCATTAGCCATGCTTGTGTTTGAAAATTCTGTGAAATTAACACACCTGTGCCACTTTATCTGCATGTAGGCACAGTGTGCACAGCTGTCTGATAAGTGAGTGGATGTCATCTTTCCGGGTAAGTGTGTATTGGACAGTTTTTGATTACATGGAGCGGAAGATACCGTTATTATACAAAACAATGGCAGTTGGATATTTTAATGACTTTGTTATGGTGAAAATCTTCTGAAAATCTTGTGCATATCTGGACACTAGTCATACTGCATCATGATGCAAACACATTAGCATTAACCCCTATGACCTTCAGTTTACTGGATGATGGTGGAAAACAGCTGCAAGTGATTCTATGTCTCGTTTTATTCTTTTTTCACATATAGAAAAGTTTGTTTGCTTTACTCCTTACAGCAATTATCAAATCAGCATGCTTTGAGATATTATCTCATATGGTCCAGAAAACCAAGGCATCCAATACACAGTTATAGTTATAGTAGGAACAGGAGGAGGATGTCATAGGCGGCTATAGGCAAAGACAATTCACATGGGAACTTGCAATAAGGTGTAATATTTCAATATTTTTTTTATAGTTTTCTCTTTCGCTGACTTCATAAAATTTTTGCAGGAGATTAAATTCACCAGTTTACTTAAATTTATGTTTAGAAGAGGTGGTTAGAAAACAGAGAATAACCAACACAGACACCCGCCAAACATGTGAAACTCTACCATGTTAAGTAACCTGAGATCAGATTCAAATTGACCTCAAGCTGTCAGAGGCAGTAATGCTGCTTGCTGCATTAACATGCAGTGGCAATGGAACTGCAATTAACATAATAATGCATAATGTAGATGATAATTCAATTAAGTAATATATTGAAGTGTAGTTCTAAATTCAGTCAGTCTTATTTCTTTCTCAAAGCATTTATCATTCAGTCACTGATGTTTCTCTTTCCATGACTGTGAGAACATAATAATAGCTATTTCAAACATTTCATTGAGCTTCAGGGTACAGTATATAATTTATATAGTTTATAACTGTCTTCTCTTTATTAGCAAGGATGAAAGGTTACAGAAAATCCCTGTGTAAAAAAATGTCCCACAAGTTTTTCCTGTTGAAAAAAACAGAACAACCTGTTTGTATTCTATCTTTCACTTCCCTAAAACATTCCCACATAACACCAGCTGTCTTATTTATCTTCAGGTTACTGATTCATTAACATCATTTTCAGCAGGTTGGTATTTTGCAGGTCATTTGTTTAATTATCATAAGCAAAGATGCAATGGCAGGGGCAAGCTTTGATCATGACATGGATTAATTTATAAGGTTAGGTTTGATTGGTTGATTGTTTGTTTAAGTATTCCAGTATATCTACCCTTACCGTCCATCTCCAGCACCTGCTAATACATGCACAGCAGCATCAGTCATTTCTTTTTGTACAGACCCAGTAATGGTAGTAGAAGAAAACTCAATGAAGGAGTGATGACATCTAACGACTACCTTGAATGTATCACGTTCAGCCGTTCAGTAGGAAGTCACATGAGAAGATCTCTGTTTGTCCCGGATCACATCTCTATCACTGAGATTATCTTTCCAGATTATCTGGGCAGAAAAAGAGCAGTTTTTAAATCAAGCACATTTTTCCAAAGAAAGTAAATCCTCAGATATCAAATGAGCTCTTTGGGTCATTTAGGGGCAAAACTGGAGACCATACCGTTGCCTAAATATTCACAGGGGATTTTAGTATTAGGGCACTGTGACAGGATTATTTCATTTGGAGTTTTCAGGAATGGGATTTAATGAACAATGAAACTTTTTTTCTCCAGTGGACCAAATATGTCAATTGATAAAAATCCCATTTAGGGCATTTAAGAGATATTGCATGTAAAACAAGTTGCACATCTAGTTTTCGATGTTTTTGGGTAAATAGGTAAATGCATTTCTTTATCATTTGTTTGTTGGTGCTATTTAGGAACTTTGTTCCAGTGTCTATCTAAGTCTATCGAAGTGCTTATGTAGTCTGAGTTAGGGAGAGGTAGCTCAGTGGTTGAGGTGCTGGGATACCTGTCGGTGGTTAGAGCCCCGGTAGCCACTCTTGGGTCCTTGAGCAAGACCCTTAACCCTTAACTAAAGATATGTGAAGAAACAATTTCACTGTGATGTAATGTGTATGTGACAAATAAAGCCTATTCTGTTCTGTTAATTTCTGTTATGTTTACAGCAACCCTAACATGTTTGAATCAGCCATGACAAGTTCATTTTTGTTGTTAATTTTTGTAGCACAAGGAAAGCTTCTGCTAAGAAGAGGCAGGAGATGTGTATGATGCGGGACAGGGAGCATGAACCCCAGCATGAAGAATAAGTCAAAATTGTCTTACAGTGCTGAGATGTGACCCAACATTGTTTCTTCCACTGCTTTAAATAGGCATGGCGCATGATGGACTGTGACAGGATTCTACTCACAAAGGGGAGGATGAGGGTAATTGGGTAAAACCAGCAGTGGCGACTCTGGAGCCTCTGGGACTCCGAGCTTCTGCATTCTAATGTTACGTGAGGAGGAAATTGTCGTCCCCGATTTCCTGAGACTCGATATGTGCATGCTGCACGCAAATTTCTGTGCAGGAGGAATGGAATGGAATGCGTTCGACTTTTATTTGCTTTGCCAGAAATTCAGTCGGTGTCACAAGTCCTTGTGTGTCTGTCTATGTGTGTGTTTGTTTCGCTGCCTGAGTTTCTCTCAAGGTTAACATGTGAAGTAGACAGATCAGATTTTGAGGTCCATTCAGTCAAGTTGTGACTTAATGGCAGAGCAAAGAAGAAAAGATGGAATTCAGACTTGTCAGAGTCCTTCTTCTATACAGCTTTGACATTAGATAATTACATGATGACATTCAAAGGCAACTGGGGTTAAAAAAAATGCTGCTTCCAGATGAACAACTGTCTGGTTGTGCACTGCTGGAGCAGACTTTGCTCAGTGACTCAGACATGTGTCTAGATTTGGCTGGAGTGTGTGTGTGTGTGTGTGTGTGTGTGTGTGTGTGTGTGTGTGTGTGTGTGTGGTGTGTAATGACAGTTTGAGTATGTGTCCCATTTTCTCAGGTCTTGGTCTGTGCCATGAGTCACTTAATTTTCCAGGAGGTTGTGTGATCTCTTTGATCAGGCCACAACAGTTGGACAGCTGTAATTAAAACTCTAGTGTTACTCTCCATTTCTTCTCAGGTGCTTTCTCATGATCTTCTTCTTCTTTCTCCATCACACCCAAATCCATGCAAGCCTGGTGGTCTATAATACCATTTTAGTATTAATTATGCATAAAAAAAAAAACAAAAAAAAAACTGCTTTAGTTTATTAGTAGATACAAAGATATTTAATGGACCAAAAAATCTAAATATTATAGCCTAGTGATTGAAATGAAACATGTTCTATAATGTTATCCTAGCTAAAACCCTGGCTTGACCATTGCTTTTGCAATTAAAGTGACTTTAATTAGTTTAAGATGCACTTTCTCTAATTCTGTGTTGATTCTAATGAAAATTGCTTACGACATCAAGAACAATGTGCAGAGAGTTTTTGGTAGTAGGTTTTGCCAGTGTCTCTTGGGTCTTCATTTGAGCCTCACTCTGAACGGGAAGGAAGAGGAATTTCTCACTAACAGGGCTCGTTTGGAATCAGAGCGGTGAGGACAAGAGGACTGAAAGGCATTTGAATGTGTGTGACCCCTTGAGCCTTGAGGCCCTTGAGAGGAACAGTCTAATGTGCAATGGAAAAGAAATATCTACAGTGGCAATGAGAGGCACACCAATGCACTCAGGGTGGTGCCTCTTATGTTGATGATGATGATGATGATGATGATGATCGTGATGATGATGATGGTGGTGCTAATGACCACTGAGTTTCCTCCTGTGGGTCTGCAGCTCACACAGTTGCCATTTATTTAACTTGATTTTTTATAAATATTTTTCTCAATTCTTCTTTTACTTTGTGGATTTTAACAGGGTAGAAAACTACTTGAAGGGAAAAAAAAATAAATAAATAAAAAATAAATAAATATATATATATATATATATATATATATATATATATACAGGATGTTTAAAGGAACTTCCTAGAAACCACCAGCTGAAATGCAAAAATTTACTTGAAAGAAAACTGCCTTAATTTCCCAAGTGCCATAGCACGTGCATGTATGGGCTCCCCCCCCCCCCATCCCAACACACACATGCACACATTCACACACTGCCTCACTCTCTCTCTTTTTTCTTTTACACACATTTTCCTAAGCAATACATACATTTCATATAGTCACAAAAGAAAACAGGGAACTCTGTTTCAAAATTAACAAATTATTTCAATGAAGTAATATTTTTTTTTTCTGTATTTCATAAAGATCTGATTATTTTACAAAAATTTCATGCTTATTTTATGCATTTCAATAATCCATGTTTGATGCAGCACAATTAGAACATATTCCAACATATATAACATCATTGTTATACTTTTATTAAATAGTACAATAATTGTATTGAAAACACGATAGTTTCCTTTAAGGTTTCTCAAAAGTTTGATAGATAAGAAGTAGCCAAACTGAACCTCAATCCAAAGCTTCCTGTTGCAGATGCCCTGACAGGCATTTCTCTCAACACCTTTTCCACCTTCCCCCCAATCTCTGAATTCAATTAGAGCCACCAAAGTCTGGGTTGGAAACCCTGCTGACCCAAAGTCTCCATTCCTTTTCCAATTCTTTCTCCAAACTCCTACACTAATCAGTATCTTAGGCTCAACTGGCTTATCACACGCATATATAGCTCATCAATTATTATTTGAAGTGTTTCATTTAAAATCTATATTCAATCATAGAGTGCTTGACTATAGAATACAGAGAAATGCATAAGCCTTGGACATGTGTTTCCCATAAAGCAAAGTATCCGATCAGCCATTCATACATGTCTACCTAACTATTTCCAGTCCTATTTGACCTGTAGAATTGAGTATGAAAAGGACAATATTGTTAAATGAATACCACGTGGCAGTAATGACCTCTCAGCCACAGGGTATTTCATGTCATTGTTATTTAGATGAAGAGGTACTGATTTGTTGGTGTTGTTGGGTCAGACCGGACGACGGGGACAACAGCAAGTGCTGACAGGAAACAAGGAAATACAAATGTATAAGTATGCTGCACTTCCAGTCTCTCTCTCTCTCTCTCTCTCTCTCTCTCTCTCTCTCTCACACACACACACACACACACACACAGACACATACACACACATACACACTCAAAAATATATAACTAGACTGATTGTATACCAGCTGTGCAGGTTTGGTGACATGTATGAATTCATTTTGGGAAAATTTGCATTAGTATGCATCATTAGTGCATCATAATAACCTGTTTCAAGATGGTACTTCTCTATGTCTCTAGAAACAACACTATTTTCTTGAAAATGGTATGATTCAAAGAAGATTGTCATGATTGCATTTTTTTTAAAATATCAGTTAAATTTTTCATTTAAGTTAAAAATAAGCATTTTTGGAACAAAACATAGGGATTGTGCATTGTATCCTCCACTGCAATATAAAATATATAACTATTGTATTGTAACCTTTATGATTCCACAATGGCACTGACATCTCATAGCTCCAGGATCGGTGTGGCACTTTTCCTGGATCTCTGTGTGTTACTGCCAGCTCATTGCTTTTTTTTTTTTTTTCTTGACATTTTACTGGATTGATTATGCTAACAATTTATAATCTACACATCTAAAGAACAGTCCTAAAATACCATCACGGTTGCAGTTCTCTTTTATATTTCACTTCCCAACCCCCTCCATCCCTTAGCTTACCCACCATGTCTGTTCCTGTGATTGTGCGTGTGTGTGTGTATGTGTGTGTGTGCATGTGTGTGTGTATGTGTGGGTGTGTGTGTGCGCCTTTATGTATAGATTAAGATCTGTGTGCAGATTAAGATGAAGACCAGGGCCCATGACTCTTGATTTCCAAGTCTAATTTGTGACACATTGTTCTCTATCTCCGCCCATTCTCCCACCCGCACACTCCACCCAATCGGAATCATTTACGGCCAACAGAAAGCAGGCCCCCGTAGCCAATTTCCTCCCCCCTTCCTCTCCGGAGAAGGCACTTCATGTCAATTTGTTAAGATGCCTTATTAAAAGCCCCAGACCAAATGGACATACTTTGCATGTTACTACACCAGTAAATAGGGTCGAAGTTGAAGTGATGATTGGGCCTGATTAGAATGTTTTGCTGGCTGACATTTCGCTGATGTAGGATAGCAATTCCCTCCGGGGCAATGCAGACAGCAGCTCATCAGTGCCTTGTTATGCAGTCCTACAATCAATTAATCCTTATTTGTAGGTTATAATTTACTTTGAATTAAACTGCCACAATTTACTTTGCTGAGGTTTTATAAGAAGCAGGTGTGTGCTTTTGTTTATTTGTCTTCCATGCATGTCTTCTCTGTTTACACTGCAAGTCTATACATGCAAAGATTTTTTTCTTTTTTCTTTTAATTTATACTACTGTGTACATGTACCATGAGTTTCATATTTCAAGCAATAGTTTAACATCATCAACTGAACCTCTCAGTTGCCCTCCTGTTAATCATGACTCCTGTCTCCAGTTTACATATGGTAATGGTACTGGCTAAAGAAATGCCTATAGCAGAGTAGAAAATCTGCTTACCTGATTGTTATTTCTTAAGGAAAAAAATATAACATAAGGACATTTTCTGTTAGTATTTAGAGAAATTAAGTAATGAAAATGAATAACATGGGTCAGTAAAGGGTCATTATGTTTTAGTTCTTAAATTTAGCATGAAGCTTTCTGACTGAAGCATTTAATTCACCAATGCAATTCCAAACAAGGTGCTAAAATGGAAAATGAAAAAAATAAATAAATAAAAATTATATATATATATATATATATATATATATATATATATACAAATAAATTCAATGGAATGTTCAAAAACCCATATTTTATTATTAACCACATTTAGTTTTCTAACCATTTAGTTTTCTAAATCATTGTTCTAATTAATAAATGAAGTTTTTGCAAATCATGTAACTCTGCCCATCTTTACTTCTGAGACATTCTCTTCCTCTAAAATACCCAGTCATGTTACTGCCTAATTAGTTGTTCACCCAGCGGTTTCTTTTTACTAACATTTATTTTTCACGTATTTTGTTGTGTTTACACGCTTGCAGTCAGTAAATTCTAACTTTCTAACCATTTTTCTTTCAAATGGGACATTTTTATTTCTGGACATTTCATGTTCTGTTGCGAGTAAAATATGGATTTCCGAAATGTACAAATCATTGCATTCTATGTTTGTTTACATATCACACAGTGGCATAACGGAAATTGGGTTAGGGTTAAAGTTAGAAGTTAGGTTGTAATTCAATTCAATTGACTCTTATTTGAATATGCAGAAAGCAGAGGATTCATAGATTTCCTTTTTGATGAGCAAACCAGACTTATTTGTACCAGGGGAAAACTCAGAACACATCAGGAAGACTCATGAACTCAAATGGGATATTCTTCTTCTGGTTAACTTGGGAGAGTTTGATTGTAAATCATTAGGGTATACTTTACAGAATTTGCAATTTGAATAATATATATACTATTATCAATATATATATATATATATATGTGTGTGTGTGTGTGTGTGTGTGTGTGTGTGTGTGTGTGTGTGTGTGTGTGTGTGTGTGTGTGTGTGTGTGTGTGTGTGTGTGTGTGTGTGTGAGAGAGAGAGAAAGAATTTATTAAAATTGAATTTGTGCTCTTTTTTGTTGCATTGTTGTGCAACAGATAAATGCCCTGAATGTAAGTTACAGTAGCTTTGTGTGGTAATGCCTACTGTACCTCTCAATGTTTCCAAATCCTGTAAAAGGGATACTTATTAGGGCTTTATGCATTAGTGAACTTTATTTTATAGGATTTTAACTCCTGCCTCATGGGGGCCATTAGTTGCTAGAATATTAATAGCATAGCCCATTTTTCATTACCATGGTCTCTTACTGCCTGGTCTGAAACTCTCTCTCTCGCTCTCTCTCTCTCTTGCTTTCCCTTAGCCTTTCTGTCTCTCATTGTTAGTGAAATGGTCTCTGTAGGGAACCCATGCACCCCATCAATCATCATCGCCTTCACTTGCCTTTTCACAAAAGCCCAATTTTCATGTGTCATATGCACTCAGCTTCCCACAATTATATGCCTCTGTGCCCTTTGTATAGTAGCAATATGGCAACAAAATTGTAGGAATAAAATTTAATTGTGAGTGTCTCCTCATCCTCCTTGTCTGTCTGCTTCATCTATCGATCTGTCTGTCTGTTTGTCAGTTTGTCAGTCAGCAATATGAAAAACTGTGCTTAAAAGTTAAACAATGTAAGTATTTATATGCAAGTATTTAGAATGTTTGTGCATATTGGAAAAAAAAGTGGATGAATCATGAATTATACTAAGCAGGAAAAAGGATAGGTTCAGGAAAGGTAATCAATAAGTGTCTGTTTTTTATTGTCCAATAATATACATTTAATTTTCATAATACATCAAGTTGACATCCCTTACAATTTTGTCACGACAATACTCCAGAGACATGAACAACAGACGGACAGAATGCGTTCCCCAAAATGCTTATGCTGTTATTTGATATTTCTTCAAATTGTCATTGTTATGTTTTTCTCAGAGAATCGTTTTAGACTTTGTTATATTATATGATATAGACAGGAGCTTTCATGGGGAAAGGATTATAAATATGAGCCATACTAGACAGGGCTATTTGATATTTGAAAATGACAAGTTTCTGGACCTGCTGCTTATTATTGTACATTATTGGGTATAGTTGGACAAAAGAACAACCTAAGAACAAATCAAAATTATATAATATCATCCTTATTACTTCCATGGGGCTTAGTCTATTTTATTTCTATTTCACTTTTGCCAATAGATACACTACCAGATGTGGATTCATAATAACCATTGATATTGTGAATAGAAAGTGTAGGAAAGTCTTTATGATTACAACAGTGCTTAGAACTACAGGAATGGGGAAAGAAATGCACAATTGTGGATCTTGAGAGCCAACAATCTAGCATGAGAATACATCCGGCTGAAACGGAGGGTTAGAGACACACTTAACAGTAAAGGTGTGTCAATACCAAGCAGCAGTAGTACACAAACACAATAACAGAAGACCTTTTTTTAGGTATGAACTTAACTTTCAGTTTGATTGTTTAAAATAAATTAACTAAAAATGGAGAGACACAAGACAACACCCTAAGACATAAAACTTCTCTATAGTTCATATTCACCAAACCTATCATGGAAGAGTAAGTCAGAAAGTAGCTCAGATGTCCTTTGAAATCTCATGAAACAAATGTTTGGGCAAAATTGTGGCTAAGAGATCAATAAATGTAATATCTGTGAGAATATATTCATGTCTAGATTCCTGGGTAATATACAGACTCCTTTTTTGGGACTATATAACTGCAATGCTTTTTTCTTTATTATTCAGTAGTGTTTTCATTCATTAGTACGTTCATTCATTTTCTAGAATAAACCTCCACAGATTTTATTTTTGCCATTTTTTGCTTATGTTCAGCTTGAGGAACAGACACAGTCTCAGTGTGGTGGAACCAGGGTGATGCCTCCAGGCAGCTAACAGAGAGTTGGTTTTGTCTGATGTCTGGCCCTGGCTCTGGATTGTCACCGATTAACTAGGCCTGTCATAAGACTATAAGCTATGTTACAAGAAATGAGAGCAGTGCTTTCCCCCAGTGGGATGGATAACTGGCCCCGCCCTCAAAGACTAGAATTGTTTGGAGAAGTTGTCCAACTATCTATAAAGACCACATTGTTTCCATCTTTATGTTTCTGCACAAAAGTCTTGGAAGGGCAGATATTAATTTAAGGAAACAACAATACAGATTAAGACATTGCAGGTCTGTCCTCACACAGGCTATTACATAATCTGAAGGGAGGCGGGATGTAATTTTAACAATATGTTTTTTTCCATAGGTCATGCCAAATACTAGAGCTGTCAGGCGGATGACGTTTAAGAAAATGATTAATTTATAATTTTTTAAGCACAGCAATTAAATGGAGCTGATGAGAATAGGGAGGGACAATTAGGAAAAGGGTTCAAGGTCCAGTATCACCAAGCTTCCACTCTTGGGTCCTTGTGTAAGGCCCTCGACCCATGGGCTCCAGGGGCGCTATATAAATGCTGACCCTCCCATTCTGACAACAATTTCCTAATATTGCTAACATATAGGAAGAAAGATATCTACTATGCTGTAATTTATGTAAGCATGTAAAAAGACACCCCACTTTATTTAACAGATTTGTCTGTATATAAAGTCTATGCCACGGTGTGTTGATTGAAGTAAAGAGGGGATGTGAGTTGCGTCGAAGTGGTGAAGTAATTGGAGAACAGTCAAATAAACACCTTTCTGACTTCCTATACTAAGTATGCAAGCATGTAGCATCTGAATGCTAAGAGGTGACTGCCAATTAGACACTGCAGATAGAAAATGTTTGAGAGAAGGTGTTGTTTGCCTGTAGAACTTCTCCTAGCTTGTGGAACATGTTTGCCTTTTTAAGCAAATGTATTTAAAGAACACAATCCTGTGTAGCACTCAATGACTGGTTCTGTAAACTTTTTTATGAGCTTCATTCCAGCTAATCGTCCATAGAATAGAAACGAAACAATGGAGTCACTGTCACGCTTCCTTTATTTGTTCACAGCAAACACCTTTTCTCATAGAAAAGGAAGGTGTAAGTATGCCTTTAACACTCTACTGTCTCATGTAAACAGGTTTCTCGTGTTGCTTCTAATGAGTAGAGCATGATGGCCGGGAGATCCCCATCCCCCTGACCTGAGAACGGAGGAGAGGGGAAGCTCCCAGCTGTGGTCCAGAAGACTCTCATAGGAAAGGTCAGAGGTCAGTGAGCTTCTCTGGCTACTGCCGTGTCTCCCACTATACTAATTTCAAGCAGCTACGAATCAGGCCTGCTGTGCCTAGCCCCAAGCAATGTGCAAATATCCATTTCAGGGAAGTTAACGAAGTGCAGTGTCTTCCGAAGTTTAGTGTCTTCACATAATCTTTTGTGTGTGTGTGTGTGTGTGTGTGTGTGTGTGTGTGTAAATGTATGTGGGTCATGTGTGTGAGTGTGTGTGTATATCCTGCATGCTGCGTAGAGATTGATTGCTCTCTTTAATTGCATTGGCAGTCTGGGTGCTCTGCGTTTTGCTACACAGTCCTCATTGGTAGACAGCTCCAACTTCAGCACTGCATTTCCTCCATCTCCTGTGCTGTTCACTCCTAGTCCGAAACACATGTGGGGGTTCTGTGGCCCTCAGACGCAGGACAAGCTAAAAGCGTGACATGAAGGACCACACAGGCTCGATCGCAGGTTGCGCACGGTATTGGACGTGATTATTGGTGAACTGGTTGGAAGTCTTTGAGGCTTCACAGAATCCTGGAAGTGCCTCACGCATCATTAGGCAGCTGTAGGTCTTTAAAGAGATAAATTCACTAAACATGCTAACATCACTAATAATGACTGAAAGCTAGTCAGTGTCATTTAGCATTAGGGGACATACATCATAGTAACTGGTCCTAATTAACTATTATTCACTGTTGACCTTTTGGGATGGATTGCTTTAAGACTGGATTTTAATTTTGTTCATGCTAAATTAGGTCCTGAATCGTTATTAGTCAGGCAGAAAATAGGGAACACAATGGCACAACTGGCATGGAGACAGTCGCAGGGCTACATTATAAATGTAAGGTCACTTAACAATTTCCTTCTGAGAGTCTGTAAATGTATTTATTCATTAATTTATGTATTAATGTAATTATTATATATATATATATATATATTTATTTATTATATAATTGTATATTATATATTATATTATTTAATTCATTATATTGATTTAATTTAATTTATGTATTTATTTGTTTGCAAATGTTGAGATTATTTAAGACTTCTGCCTTGCCAGAACCGTTTATCTATTCCTTATTCAAAATATATTTTTCAATCAATTTGTTTGAGTTTGTGTTTGTTTGTTTGTTTACACTAAGTAATTGTCATAGAGTGGGTAGTAGTTATATAATTCTGATATATATTTGAAAAAAAAAACATTTGCAAGTAATATCAATAAACAATGTAAACTTATTGTATAAAGTTATCTTTGTTTGTGGTCTCTGTTTGTATAAGGTATAAACAGTGGTGTGGCCATATACAGGGTTCTTGTAGTTTCAGTCAACAAAATTCATCAAACCATTAAAATCCCTTAAAATAATTAATAACAATAAATATTGAAATAAAACACAATACAAATAGATGCAACAATTAAAGGTCATTTAATATAAAAGGTTCACATTCTTTATTGATATTTCTAGCTTGATTTAGTTAAAAAATATTCTTTTATTTTCAAATATAGAGATCACTATTATATAATTACTACCCATTTGTAACATTATATAGCTGCATAGCTTGATTTATATCAAACTGCTAATTTTAAAATCTGACCAGTATTACGGTGAGCCCAGACAGTCTTTCATAGTAATCAATGTGTTTTTCATCTTCATGGGAAAGATAATGCGTTTAAAATGTGTTGCATGTCATGTGTAAGTCATTCTTATGCTTCATGTTTAATTGAATTTGATTTTAAATTGGTTGTATAGTTTAGGATTTACAGGTCCAATGTGCTGAGGAAATGTTGGCACTCTGGTGCAGTGCAGTATCGTGCTGTAATGTTTTGCACTGTAGTTTCAGCAGATTCACCATCTGCAATTCACGTCGCAGCTAAAATAAATGTATTCCTCCTGTATCAAGGTTTTCTTTCCACTCCCAAAAATAGTATTCTCCTCCAAATAACCCCCTAAGTGTAAATAAGGGCATGAGTGTATGTAAGGTAATTAATTATCAGCTGACTTTTTACTTCCACTTCTAACATTTAAAAAATAGCTTAGTTACTACTATTTCATTCCAGCTTATTTTCATTCCGACTTGTTATATTTAAAAAAATATGTGTTCGTGTGTGTGCGTGGGTGTGTGTGTGTGTGTGTGTGTGTGTGTTTGTGTGTGTGCGTGGGTGTGTGTGCGTGCATGAGTGTGTGTCTAGCAATTAGTTTGTATTTAATACAGAGTGGCTTTCAGAAAATGTTTGAATTTTTTTCTAGGTATCTTGATAAAATGGATTATTCCTCTGGTCTTCTGTTCAGGAAGGAAAATCTGCCAAACGGCGTGTTCTTTGTTAGTTTATCGGAGACATGTGAAGACACTCCCGATTCCTCACATTTGGTAAATCAAAGGGGTGGCGGGACTGGCAGCACTTCAAGTAGCCAAAGTTGTGCCTGCTTCCTTTCCACCTAGACCTGAGATCAGCCCTGAGCAAACAATCAGCTACAGACAGCAAACACCAACCATTCCACCTATAACAGAGACACAATGGAAAAAAGGGAGTGGGAGCAATGCAGGACTGGTACTCTAGCTGCTAGAATTCTTTTGGATAAATCTTGAGACCTTTTCTGACTACCTAATACATTGCACGCAACATGTTATATGCAGCATTTATGTACCCAGGATTCACACTGGGTATGTTTTGCATGTTTCACAATATTTATTTAACACTGTACATTGTACGCACACCAGGTTGGCATAACATAGTTAATAAAGAGAATGGAATATATGCATATATGCATATAAGCCAAATAAAAGATACCAGGTGAAATATCACCATTAAAAAATGTGGCATGAAACAGTTGGAGAGGAAGTAAACAAAGTTTAGCTATGATCCAGCCAAGTTTAGCAAGGATAACTACGACTCAGCTCTGCTTTTCAACTGAATTACAGCAGCTAAACTCCTAAACCAAATTGCTAAACCAAGGGTAGATGCTTGGGTAGAATGACAATATATGTATGTCCCTGGTCTGATGTTTTGTTGCTGAAACCTGTCAAAATATCCTTTTCTCACTTCCTCCACCCCCTCAGACATACAAGGCAATGGCAACATGACCTCTGCAGTAATTTCCAGAAATCTGTCCAAATTGCTTAAGTCTTAAATTATCTTTAATTGGCCACTATGGTGGGTTACTGGGGGTTGCTCCCAATCACGGCCAGGCAGCCTGAAAGACCCTAGTCATTTCCAGCTGTTTAATGACAACCAAAAGAAGGCTTACCAGCAGCACGCCAATTGCCAAAGGTTACCACGGATGAATATTAGTTCCCTGAAAGGTTTATTTTAATAAACGGGTAAAACGAGTGGGGTTTACATGTGCCTCACGATGAATCTGAATAATTTCAAAAATGATTGCTGTAGATTCTCATATACTCATATACAAATCTTTATATTTGACCTAAAAATGTGTATATTAAATGTATGTCAGAATTTGAGCAGACACAACAGTAAAGGCATATTGTTGAAAATATTATTTAAGCATCGAATCTGGATGTGTTTCACAAGCAAAACAGATTAATCTTTTGAAACATCCCCTTTCAGAACATGAAGTTTTGTTTCTTTTTTATTCCTGACTTACCTGTAACATGAGGAGAAGTGGAGAGGTGAATCTGTTAAACTCCTAGCAAGCAGGGGATTCCTTCATGCCTTACAGACTTCTAGTGGAGAAACAGAAGCCCCCTTTGTGATCAACAGAGAATGTAGTAATAAAGCACACAACCCTCCTGAATTTAACCTATCCAATTTAGCATAAAAAAAGGTTTTCTAATTTCTGCGGCAGGCTCATGACTTGCATCAGTGCTTCAACCTCAGCTAGGATTGAAATGGGTCAGAGAAAGAGGCGAGAGGAGACAGACATGGGATCAGGACATTAATCAAAGCTTGACAGCTCCCGGGCCATAGGTTCTGACTATGTATATTATAAACATACGATTATGAGAATAATCATGTCTTTTTTTCTCAGGAAAACACTTGTACCTGTGTATAATTGTGTTTACACAACATTCTCTGGCAACCCCTTGTTGCTCCAGGTGGCATTTTCACAGGCCGTGTCCCGTGAAACCGTGTGAACGACGATCTTTTTTTTTTCTCCCCTGATCACGTCTTCTTTCCCGTGATTTACCCTGTCTTGCCATCTCATATCGATCTGGACACAGTTGTTTTTTCATGCTGCACTTTCTTATATCCCCGCCCCCTCCTCAATCTCTAGCAAGCTGCTTTACATCATGGAGACTTGACATTTCCTTAATGTCTAATTAGCTATGGGTGGGCATGGGCGTTGATTATAGGAAGTGCCTAAGGCTCGGGGTTTTGGTTGGAGGGGGTTGGTTATAGGCAAGAAGTTTTTCACCAAAACACAACCTGATCAATCATGAGCCTGACATTGTGTTTTGTCCTGACTTTTCAGAGCATTGCCTGATCTGATCTGATCTGTTTCCTAGTCATCAGTAACCAAATGAGTTTGGAATCATTGATACCTCAATTTACTATGCTTCATGAATTTCCTCACACCCTCAGGCTCATATGAAGTAAAACTGCAACATGAGATAGAACCGTTTCTGTATGGAAATAAGCCACATCGTCACATCTACAACTTTAACTTTATATAAAAGTTTTTCTCAGAGACAGTTCTTTTAATCTTCAGTCTGACATTAATCACTTATATTTTTTATATATTTATCTGAGTAAAACGTTTTTAAAGTACAAGACAGATTCTGAGCACTTTTTCTGTGATAACATGGCTGTGTGTAACATGGTGGGAATCACTGATTTCAGTCACTGCTTTATTTTATTAGCTTCCGCACCATTGCTTGAACATTAGCCAGATGGCCCATGCAGGCTCGTTTTTTCCCCCCTTACTCTAAGATTATGCCTGCCAGATCCATAACAGCCTGGCTTACAGAGATGACGTATAACTATGACACAGTGATGACAAGTGCATGGAGGGATTAAGAAAGCTTTTGCAAAGAAAACAGAGCAGGAATTAATTCATGTTACCACTTACTATCAAAATGTAACTTCTCAATTTTACTCTTTCTATGCATATAAGCTTTTCTCTATTCATTCTATACAAAACTATATTCAAATATTAATAAAATCACATGATTCTGTTTTCTGGTGCGTTCCTTTCCGTCTCACACCTGCTGATTATGTGGAGGTGAAAAGATCTCGGTCACCTGATGGAGGTGGTTTCACTCACAACCCCCTGGGAATAATAATACCACAGTCCTCAGTGATGGACAAATATCAGTCAATACAGCTTTATTTGGAGCCAAGGGTCAGAGGTCGTCACATTGCCCAGTTGACAGCATGCTATTAGTCGGTGCTAATTGCGGCTTTGCAGGACCGTCTTGCAATTGTGAAAGGAGTTTTAAGGAGGTGGTGATGAAACTTTTGCAAAACAAAGAAACAAAGATTTTATTATTAAAAAGTTCATTATAGTAAACCCTTGGTCAAAGATTAGTGTTCACCCTTCACCTTTTGGGGAAAAAAATAATAAAGAAGGGAAATGTATGTTTTTATTTCTTTGTTTGTTTATCTTTCTGACATTATTGCATGGTTTTCGCATTTTCATGATTTTTTGCCTAAATATTTAGCAGTGCTTTGTACACAGTCGTTGGCACACACACACGCACACACACACACACACACACACACACACAAACATTCTAAATGCCTATACCTATAGAACAATGTATGCATGGCTGCATGTGGTGGTAAAGTCATGAAGTTTCATTTTGCAGGTGCAATCAACCCCGCCCCCGACCTCCCCCTCTCCCCCCCCTCCCCCCGGCCCATCCATCTCAAGAATACGTTCCCACGCATGTCACTGAGCTGCGGCGCCAGCCCCTGAGAGTTGGCCCTGAATCCCCATCCAATATCGGGTATCAATCAATTAATGGTAGAGAAAATAGGCTCTACCATTTGTCGGGGTTCCCCCTATGTCCTGCCTCCAACGTTCAGCAAACACAAACTTCTCATTTGCAACATTATCTGTGAGAAACCTCTGCCAGGCAGCTTTTGTGTGCAAAGGGGTGAGATGCTATCAGACAGCGGTTGTGAAAAGCAGGGCGACCTTTTGTTCATAATAGAAGCACGGTCTACAATGAGGTCCTCAAAAAGAGCTACCTGGCTTCCCTTATCGTGTATCTAGCTGAAAGTGATAAAGAAAAAAATAGAAAATGACAGCAGCTCAGAGGTAGCTGAGAATGACTTCAGTAAGTGCCCTCCATCTTTGTTTTTGAAAGGGAATATATGGGCAGCATAGTGTTTGACATTCCTTTCCTATCAGTCTGCTAGCAAAACATGTTTGCTCACAGGAACTGCAACTGATATGCAGGCATTGATCGTTAAAGTCCATCTCGGTTAACTGCATTCTTGACTTAACGCAAACAGAGAGGATTATTTGAGTTGGTAAAACATTTTAGTCATCACTACTTAATATCAAGGTCATTTTCGTAATAGCGTCAGCATAAAAAGTTGTGCTTTTTATTACTATTATTCGAGCATATTAAAATGAAAGATCATCACAATGTTATATATAGCAAAAGAATGATGGTTGTTTATATTATAAAAACACAATTAGCACTTGACTGGACAGTGAGAATGCTTCCTGAATATTGGGACATTTTTCTGTAAGAACACCCTTTTTTTCTGGTACTGTAATTAATTTGGGGCTCTGAGGTACCCTCTGATGTACTGCCAATATCCATGGCTCACTTCTGGACTTCTATGCCCCACCCCTCTCTTTCAAAGCATAGAGAGTGACTGAGAGGAGACCTATAATTAACATTAGCTCATTAGCTGTTAACAGAATAGGTACCCTATAATCACCTGTGTTGCTCATGCAGTGGTTGTGTACTTAATCTACCCCCAACACTGAGTACCTCCCCCTCATACACCAAAGCAGAGGTCTGCAACAGTAAACAAAGAAGTCCTATTTAGCTCTTTCAACCTCTCCAAAGTTTTAAATGCGGTCCAAAGGCTTACATGTGCTCAGGCCATTGTTGTGATGACAACAGACTTGATCCACTCCCAAACCACCTGTGACACTGACCCTAAACACAAACCTTTTGACCCTTGGTTTTCACTGATACCACTGATACCACTATGCCAGAACAGAAGCGAAATTAAAGTTCGTAGAAACGAGGCTCTCCATATTAATGGAGAGTCTACATTTAATCATGAATCATGAATCGAATTTTATGATCTGTGATATGCATCCACTCAGATTCATACAAATGTAAACAGATAATATTTAGTGCATATTTTCCTTTGGGGTGTTCTCTCTGACTTTTCAGTTCATTTTAATTTATAAGAATCATGCAAATGGAATATATACATATATGTACTCTCTTGTTTTTTTTTTTATTCTGGGCAGTTTTATGGCAGCAAAAACAGAACCTGTGGTCCTGCTGGCCAAACTTGGACACATGAAGCTGTGGAACCTTTTATGCAACCTGGCGTCCAGGAGCCTTAAGAAAATATTTTGTTTTCCACTCTTTCTCAATGTTTAGCGTCAGCTTAAGGAAAAGCGTGAGCTGCGAGAAACCACACTGCGAAAAAAAAATATCTCCACTGGGTCAAATGTCCAAAATGGGCCACTTGCCAGGTTTATTCCACACACACACACACACACACACACACACACACACACACACACACACACACACACACACACACACACACACACACACATATATATATATATATATATATATATATATATATATATATATATATATATATATATATATATATATACACACACATACAAATACAGACAGTGTGCCCATGGCCTCAGAGTAGGATGAGGGGTAGAGCTCACTCTAGCCCAAAAAAGGGTTTTTTGACATATGAACCTATTATATGTCTTCTATAAAGCTGAGGAAGTGTGTTCTAATGGATTTGGCCTGGCAGTAGCGTGATTAATTTAGAGGGCAACCCTTTTACTAGACAGGACGTGTGCTCATTTATGTTATCTTTTATTCGTCGAAGGATCAACTATCAACAACTTTATACTGTACATCCAATAATTAATATTCATTCATATTCTCATTTGAAAAGATGTCTGAAATCTGAATTATTTGGTTATGCAGGAGTAACGCACATGTCAGGAAATACACGGATAACAAAGTATGTGTATCCTATCATGTTTGAGAACAGACCTGTTGGCTTTCCTACATGATTTTTAAACAACATTATGGTAGTACCATGAGCACAGTGAATACACCAAAATGGCTGATATTTCTACTATAACCAATGCTTATAATGCTGGTTCTTCAAGGCTTGAAAAAATGGTTTACTAATAGGTTCAGTTTTAGGTCCTCAGTTGTTTTGCCTTTATATAATATTGCAACAATGAAGCTTAATTTCGATCCATGCTAATGACATCCATTTGTCAGTTAATATAAATTCAAATGAACTGAACTTTAGATTATTGTGGGGGCTGAACCTAAAGTAAAGCCTAAAGTGGTATTTTTTGTCACAATTGTCCAGTCATTTAATAATTAGTACCAAACTTAACACAATTAATTAGAACTGCCTTTTATGTCACATATACATTACAGCACTGTGAAATTTTCTTTCACAGTGCATATCCCCATCTTGTTTTGGAACTGAGTGGGGCAGCTTGGTTGCAATTTTGTGTTGTTTGATGCATTTGGCATGTCTTACACAATTGGTTGTTACAAATATTGCTGGCAATGCATGTATGACTTCCCTCAGCACTTAGATCAGAATTATTCTAACTAACTATTATACTAAGTGTTCAAAACTTTTAGTCTTCCATTATCTGTTGCTGGCTAAGTGCACTACAGCCTCTTTATGAAGGCTCCACATATTTTAGCCTGAATTCTACCCAGTAAACAAGGCAGAATACTTTAAGGTTAAATAATCTAAAGGCTATAAATCTTTAACAAATAAAAATATTGACTCTTGAATTCAGGTTCAGGTTGCACTGGCTGCTAAATACGTTACAAGTTAGCATCCCAGCATCTTGGGATTTTCATAATTGATTAGATTATTTGAATTCCTAAAACAGTATCAGTCTTGTTAGGCAGGCTTACTCTTAACCTCAACGATCAACCACAGTTGAGCTAGTGAAAAGATGTTCAGATATTTCAGATCCAAAACATTCAGGAAATATTTGAAACGCTATATGAAAAAAAAAAATTTAATTCTATATTTAAAAAAGAAATGTGCAAACTAGCTTATTAAAATAATTTAATTAAGTAATAATAATAATAATAATAATAATAATAATAATAAAATAATAATAGTAATAATAATAGTAATAATAATAATATATTTCCCATAGATGAATCAGGATATGACCACCTTATGCTATATAGAATGTACTATAAAATAAAACATTATGGAACTAAGTATGCATATAAAAGAAAAACTATAAGTGATTGTTAAATCATCCATAATCTATTATATTTTTTCCATTTATAATTATTTAATGTTTCATTATTTAATGATGAAATGTTTAATGTTCAGGATGTGAATCGTTTAGAAATGTTACAAATTAAAAGTCCTATGTAAAATGGTCTCTTTATGGATGCACACATGACTTTATTTTGTTGGTAAGTTTATGCATATTCAAAATGACGTTTTTTTTCTCCAATTTATTGCAACATCTCTAGATTATTGAGTTTGTTTTTTGTTTTTTGCTTTTACTGTAATATATGAGTCTTAAAATAAGTTACATTCGTATACGCTTTTAAGTAAACAAATGGGTCAGAGGTTCCACTAATGCTGTACACTGTTATTTAGTTTAGAAATCATTTCAGTAATTCTCTGTATTGGCATTTTTCCTGTGGGTGGACCAGATCTGATTTACACAACATCTTCAAAACTACCACTAGTTAATGTGGTTGCCATTGTTTCCAGGGTTACAGAATGATGGAATTATTCCTCCTATTTTAGTGACAACCTCTAGGCATTTCCACATTTAATCAGATAAACGATGTTATCACAAGCAGTTGATCTTCTAATCGCTGCTTGCCATTTCCTGTCTGTTAAGAGAGAAGAGGAAAAGGAATGCTGTCAGCTGGCTGGATGGCTTCTATTGTCCTCTCTTTGCCTGGCCATCAGAGTCCTGCAGTACCCCCAGCTCTTCTCCCCCAGCTGGGTAATTAAACCACATCTTCATGTGTGACAGCAGCCGGTTCTCCGTGCCACACGGGGATATTTGATGATGAGTCATATCAGCAGCCTTAAACAGCATGGCTCACAGCCAGAGGTCATGCCCTTCCTGGGCCTGGAGTGTCCATGCCTGTGGCCCTTTCCAGGGTCACCTTCCCCCTCTGACATGCCCTCAGGGGCTCACAGTGAAGACTACAGAACACAAGAGCCCTGAGGAGATATATCTAATGACCAGGCCTCTAAGCTGAGCCTTAGAGCCTTAGACAGTGGGGGAGAAGGAATATAACCCTTTAAACTCATAGATGCAGAGATCTTATTCTTCAAAGCCTGGTCACACACATCCAAACTCATATAATCCAGTGATCCCATTACATAGCACTTCAGATCTACTAAAGCTTATATGTTGACAGGGCCTTGACTAGAATAAAGACTATTGGCAGGAGGGGGTTAGTAAGTGCGTCTACCTGAGAGAGGCATACTGGAGGTAAGACAGAGTAATCGGCATTTATCTACTGGTTTCTGGCCAGCTCACATTACATTATGATGCAATTATGTATCACTGCTGTTTGATGGAAATGAGTTATCAAGTTCTTTTGCAAATGACTATTACCTATGTAGAGTTTTACTACATCTATTTTTGCAAATTCATTACAAGTGAATGAATAAAGCACACAAGTCCACACATGTACGATACAACCACGCAACCAATGACGTATTCACTGCTTCTTCTCTTGTCTACAAAAAAACTTTTTTCTTAATTTTCTTCCCAGTGACTTGCACAGATGATTTGCACACTGTTCTATTATTAGATATTAATGAATAACATCTATTAGATGTACTTATTACCTCATGTCTTATATGTCAATGTTAGCATTTTTCTGCTGAGCTTTCAACATCTGCCCCTAGTGCCTAGTGTGAGCTAGTGCAATCTTGATACTTATGTTAAGAGATAACAATGCATTTCATCCTGCTGTGATAATGTTGACTGCTGGACTTGGTGCATGGCATGACCCATGTGATCATACACAGTATTCAAAGACATACTATGCACTTTTGCTAGGAAAGATAGATAATTGCTATATAAAAATGTATGGGTAAAGCATGCAACATATATGTAAATACACACACACACACATACACACACACACACACACACACACATATACACACACATATATTGTTATGAATTCAATCAAATAACCTGTCCTAATGAGAACAAAGTACACTAAGAGAATATGTTGCTAGTCTTATATTTACAATTTCATTATAACTTTTTGCACATTTCTCTGGATAAGAGCGTCGGCATAATTGTAAACATTAATGTAAATAATTTTTTTTTGTCAAGCGTTCCCTTAAGCAGATAATACTGGTCTCTATAAATAGCTTCCCACTGTGGATTCCTTCAAAGCTCCAGCTGGGCAAAGATTAAAGTGACGATCATTTAAAGCTCCGAGTTTCTCTGATCCCAATTTCCCTAGACATTTTGCTGTGGTGTCTGTTTAATGGTTAATGTCTTTACCACCCTCCCACTGTGCTGGGCAGCCAGTCTCACGGCTCTCGACAGAGAATGAGCCTGAGGCTTCAGTCTTCAAGCAGTTCTTATAGACTGAAACCTTATAGAGCAGTTCTTATAGACTGCAAAGTGGAGAATTATTGACCACTATGGAGACACAGAAAAGGCTGAAGGTCCAAATGATGATGAATGACCAGTAATGAAATTTTTACCAGGCCCCTGTGTGATCAGTTCTGCTTACATCTCCAAGTACCTGATCGTTTAGGAGTCTTGAAAACCGTTTAGAATTTTCTCACTTAACTCTTTTACAAATACATTTAGTCAGCCTATAATAGTTTTAATGATGCTGTCGATGGAAATACAATGGCAGTTGTAACTTTTTCTCACAGGGAACAGTGCCGTGAGTTTTAGTCAGATGAGCTAACAATGAAGCCCTCTAGTGACTGCTCCCTTGGAGACAGATTAGAAACCCTGGTAACAAGACCAGTGCTGGGAACGTATGACAAGGTGATCAGGGCAGAGACAGAGACAGACGGATTCTCCACTGGTGAAGATAATGCTAATGAGGGCCCACACACTGAAACAAAATGGCTTAATCGTACCAAGTTCATCCCGTGTTGGAGCACAATGGCTTGGAAAGGACTCCCATATAGATTATTGTAATCCCTCAGTAATTACTGAAGTTGCACCATCTTCTCATGGCAGAGATGTTCTTTAGGAAGGGGGTCTACCCCTGGCGTTCAATTCACACACTTATTAAGGAAGTATCAATTCCTTTAGCAAGAAGAGGAACAATAACGCCACAAAACCACATTCATGAGGCTTTTATTGGCCTTTATAGTAGTGACAGACATCTACAGTGTTTAAAGAAAGGCTTATTCACATTCAGGTCACTGCTAATGTCATCTGCAAGGGAACTAAAAAATGTGCAACACACACACACACACACACACACACACACACACACATACACACATACACACACACACAGCATTGACATGAGTTTGAAATATGGGGCAAAAATATTCAGTGTGTATTGCGATGTTTAAATGCTTGGCCCAAATAAAAAAAGGCAAGAAGTCTGCAACTCCTTTAAAGCCCTTTTTAACTGCATCTGATGCAATAGTCATGTTTCTCTCTCTCTCTCTCTCTCTCTCTCTCTCTCTCTCTCTCTTTCCTTGGCTTTTGACAGGAAGCTCATGATTTTTAACGCCCCACTGCATGCATAATGTAGTAGGCCGCACAATCGCATACAGGATGTGAGAGCTAGTGGCTCCAGTGAGCACCTGTGTTGAACAAAGATGGCCTTTCTGCCATGGCTGCCTGCCCTGGTACCCGCTGTCACCATTTCCCTGCCTCAGCCCCAGCTGTGCTCCATTCAGTTCTCCCCTCCCATGGACTCAGCCGTCCTTAGTGCTCCAAAAAGTGACACTGTCCCCTGCCATAAAAGAGCTCTTTATCTAGTTATTAATGATGGCCAGAAAGTGACAGACAAATGTTTAAAGAAAAAAAAGTTTCAGCAAGAATGTATGTGTGTGTAATCTGGCTATGGACATACAAAGAAAGCTCGATGAATGTACCCATCATGACGGACAAGTTATCATTCTGTCATCTTACCTATATCAGGAGCATATGACAGATTGTTAAGTTGTCATTTAGGGACAATGTGAGGTCACCTTATTCCAGCCATGTAACTATTGTAAAACCTCATTCTTATACATCTGATCGCCTTTACAAAGACAAAGCATAATACAATTCAAGTCATTGTGTTGTGTGGTGTAATTAATTACCATTTTGGAGGCTTTTTGGACTTTTCTTGCTTGGTTGTTCACTCCACTAGGATCTGACTTCAACATGTCTGGCTATGCAGTATGGACAAAGAAAATTGGTCTGAATAGACGAATTAGCAAGTCACAGTCTGGGCTCTCCTTTAAGGCCGGGCTTTGTGGTTCATGATAGATCTTTAAAATATTCACCATGCAAATGACAGTCAACACAAAGGAACAACAACAATAACAACAACTGTCGCTGTCGCTCAAAGAACAACATAGTTGTCTGTATATCCGTGGATTTGCCATTTGTCAGTATTTTAGTGCAGGAAAGCATGCTAAAGATGTGTCTAAATGTAATAGTATGAAGAAACTTGTGTGTGTGGTGTGTAGAGATGATCTATGCCAGCGGTATTGTTGACACAACTACAAGGCATGATTTGTGTTAATGGGGACATAGAGGAATTTAAGTACTTTAACTGGACCAGCTGCAGAACAAAATGTCAACCCAGCTGCAGACATTAACCCATACATTCTCTCTGTCTCTTTCTGTCTATCTCTCTGTCTCTGTCTCTCTCTAACATCACATGACTCCTGGGTCGCTGGGTCCTCAGTGCTCTTGTCATGCAAATGACTCTGAACTGTTGAAAAAAACAGAGCAAGTTGATGGCAGCCACAATAGATAAGAGCATAGCGGCAGCTCAAAGAAGCACCTGACTGTCATCAAGCCTCAATAAATAAATTAAAAAAAAAAAGTTTAAGCCTATACAAATCTGCACCAGAGAAACCTAACATATATCACCATGTACACAAGTAGCCTGTAATAATTTTGTTATTATTGTTACATGCAGTAATTTAGTAGCGACAAAACACGAATTAGTTAGGCTTCTTTGAGTTTGGCAGTGTTCAAGGGGTTCCCCATTTACTGTATAACTATGCTTGCTAGAGTACTGTGGAAAATATTACTTGTGATACTAAACATATGGCAGCAGTTACAGGAGAAAGAGTAAGAAGAACCCAAACAAAGATTTGGTTGAGTTTTTCTATTCTACCTTTTCTGCATGATGATGAAGCCCAGTATCGCTCTTTAAAGCTCAATGTCTCTGAAGACAAAAAAAAGAGTGTGTGACAGAGGAAATACATTGATTGCACACTGAGTGAAATGCAGGCAATGCGTGAAACTCTGTCTCTGTGTTGTATTATCTTTTTTATTTTGTTGTTGTTTTGGCTTGTATTGGACTGCCAGTGCCAACTCCATAGATCTCTTGGGTGTTTGATTTGATCGTAAGGATTCTGAAAGCTCCCGGTGGATATCTTCTAAAACAAGTTCTTCTAAAGCAAGAACCTGCACTTTATTGGTTCATA
Organism: Kryptopterus vitreolus; assembly: GCA_030449085.1. Classification (NCBI taxonomy): domain Eukaryota; kingdom Metazoa; phylum Chordata; class Actinopteri; order Siluriformes; family Siluridae; genus Kryptopterus; species Kryptopterus vitreolus. The sequence goes on from JACRUU010000004.1 coordinate 10,044,732, forward strand.
TATTCTTCCCAAGTTTTCAGCCCACTTGGCTTTTCGCCTGGCTAAGTTGAATCAGCATAATTACTCACTGGCTTTCATTTCTATGGTAATCTGTAATATCAATCATATAAACATACACTGATTAACAGTGTGAAAACAACAGTCAAAAATAAACTGCATGCCTCTTTTAGAGTTATAAAATTTGTATAAAAAGTCACACATCTATGTTACATTACTGTCATAAAATATACTGTGCACTTTTTCAACTAATTTATTGTATATTTGTAATGTATTGAGAGAAGTTATTATAATCACCTTTCCTACACACCTTCACAAATACAAATCATACACACACACACACACACACACACACACACACACACACACACACACACACACACACACACACACACACACACATATATATATATATATACACAATGTTTGTATTGCAGATTACACATTTTAATGTATGCCTTCTCTTTTTCTCTTTAAGACTATACATATAAAAAATAACATGCTTTAATACTGAGTCCTAAATAAGCCATGCTGTAATATTGCTATCTGCTGTATCAGTTCCTCAAATGTTTTGCAGTCAGACGACCCTTTATGCTCTAAGAAGAAGAAAAAAAAACATTTTTACCGCAATGCCTAGACCAGGGGTCACCAATCATTTTGAACCTGAGAGCTACTTCATGCTTACTGAGTCATATAAAGGGCTACCACTTTGACGCACTCTTCTGAAATAACACATTTGCTTTTAGTTATACATTATAATTAATGACACTGATGATTTCTCACAATAAGTATTGTGAGTTAACTATTGTGAAGTTCACAGTGAGTTAAGTAACATTTTAGATGCATCTCACTGATGAGTTTTTAGAACAAGACTGAGAGCTACTCATGTGATCCTTGGGGGCGACCTGGTGCCCGCGGGCACCATGTTGGTGACCCCTGGCCTAGACTGATATTCATTGCATGTAGCATGATGAATTTAAGCCACACACAATCTATGAGCTCAGATGTAACTGATATGAAAAACCTATGTATCTTCTTTCCCTAGTATGAGTAAAGATTAAATAATTGAGAATGTCAAATGCGTTTTATGTTATAATTATTAGCCTGTTTCACTTTGGCCAAGAAGTACCAAAGTTTAGTTCCAACCTCAGCCAGTAAAGCATATGAGAATTAGAAACAATATCACTTGAAAGAGGCTTTATCAGTGGGAAATTCAGAAATATAAAACAATAATAAAGCTGAATTATGAGCTAAATAGTTGGATAGTTAATAAAATATATAAAAATTTGGTCTTTCAGAATTTCATGTTAATCTTTTTTATTCTTCTTATAGCATAAAGGGTTTTCTGACTGCAAAAAAATTGAGGAACTGATACAACAGATACAAATTTAGGCTTATTTGGTTCTAAGTATCTAAGCAGGTTATTTCATATAAAGCAGGTACAATCTGGTTAGATAGTGTGTGAGTTTCAAATTAAGCTTATTGATTTATTTATACTTCGTCTCATAAAAGTAAATGAAAAGTTTTCACTTTTTATCTGTTTTTATCTATTGGGTGAAAGTTAATTGTGTTTTCTCTATCTTTCCTAGACTGTATCAGTTGCCAAAGCCCACACTTGCTGTCCCAGAATTCACACACACACACACACACACACACATTTATTTTATTTGCACGGCTGTCTGAGTGCTGTCCCATGGTGGCACGGAGCTTACACTTCCTGTGGAATGCGTAGCGAACGCCTGACAGCCGCTGGTTGATAAACAGGCACTGCAGCAGGTGGACAGATATTGGGTATGTGAATGTGTATCAGTGCTGTGTGTGGGTGTAGGGAGGTTGTGCACACACAAAAAAAAAGGTTTTTAGCTGAACAGTGGATTCAGAATTTGGATCACACACACACGCACACGTGCACACACACACACACACACACACACACACACATGCAATTCTTGACAAATCTTTCAAGTGATGATCTACCACAATCATCAGTGAGGCATCAGCGAGGCTGTCTTCGTCTCGTTTTGTCTCACCAAATGAAAGTCATCTGTATGTTTTTAAGCCACACAGTAGATTTCTCAAAAGAGTCATGTGATTGGCAATAACAGCTGTTCTAAAAGTCAACTAACGGCCTCGGAGACGATTGGACACAACTCTACCATGTGCCTAGATATTTAAATGTGTTTCTTCTCTTGCACATTAATACAAACATGCACCATGACCTATAATGCACATGAACGCATACACACATGTAGTCCTGCACACTCACCAAGAAAAACAAACAAAAACAAAAACCCACACACATTCACACATGTATATTGTCAGCAAAAAATATGACCCTAGAATTAAAAAAAAGTGAAAAAATATAAGAAATTTAAATTTCAGTTAATACATTCGATGAACATGCCTTTATTTACAGTTTCATTCAGCACATGGAATTTGAACATATAGCTTTCTCAATATATGTAAGTAAATGTAAAATACAAATGTCTATATTCACCTTCAGATTAATATAATCATATGATGTTCCAGTCAAAGTTTTAAATACTATATTTCTAGAAAAATGCGAAAAATATATCTTTTACAAAATTTTGAAAATTTTAAAATAAATATTATACATCCACTGGGATCAAATTTTATTTCTCTAGATTACAAAATATTTAACTTTTATAATTTTTTGTACCATGTATCTACCAAGGTGGATATACCGTACAGTACCAGTGACGAACTCGAGTTCATACATATGTACATATACTTTATTTGTATTTTCGTCTTGCAGGAGACCCTACTTAAACACTGATCATACTGTACAGCGTCAGTACTAATAGTATATCTATTAATCCCTACTTTTATGTCAGTCGATCTGTAAATCTGCTTTAGTTACCATGTCCATTGTTAAACCTACTATACAAATGAAATCAAATTAAATTATGTGTATATATATATATATATATATATATATATATAATATATATATAATATATACTATATATATATATAGTTATACTATATATATATATATATATATATATATATATATTATATATATATATATATATATATTAAACTATATATATAGTAAAATATATATTAAACTATATAAGTTTTTAAATAATATCTATTTTAAAATAATAGACATTATAAAATAAGAGTTATATAAAATACACTTTATTACAAAATAGGTTTTATGTTTTATACTATTTTTATTTTAGTCTGGCTCTTTACTGATGTGAAAAAAGTCTAAGCTAGGGAGAAGTCCACTAGTACTACAAAAAAAAATAAAAAATCTTATATAATCATTCAAAGAAGTCATTCAAAACAGAACCTCACACCACCCACTACAGATCTTCAGGCTAAAAAATGTAATTTTCTATAGCTGCGGATAGATAATATGCTGCATTGAATCCAAGCATTCACTTTATGATGAATTTAATCTTCTCTAAAGACAAAATTAGATTAAGTCGTTGAACTTGTCAGTCACCGTTAGTATTTGTTGACCTTAGATAGGTTACAGGCATTAAAAGATACCTATAAGTGTACTCAGACCAAATCCAATCCATTTTCCAATTTGGTGATATTTATCTGATGGCGTCGGCCAGGGATACCTAAGTCTGGTTGGGTACGGGTTGTCAAAATAAATTTCCCTGCAGCCCGCTGGTGAGGAGTGACAAGTGTGTATTTGATAAAAGCTGATTTGTTTACAGGGCGAGCACTTAAACCCGAGGACTCTTAAGTACTCGGGTTGTGGACAACACTCAGGGGCATGCTGAATATGGAATCATGTCAACACTGTTTGGCTTTTCGATCATTTGAATAGAAATAGACAGGCATCTTAGAGTTATCTTATCTTCTTTGCTGTCGATATAGACACATATAAATCCTTATAAAAAGAAGTGTGGAAGCAAACATGCCAACATATTTGCCAGTTAGTTTTTTAGACCCGTGTTATGAGTTTTCACTGTTTTGCAAATTTTAACAAAAATATTTGAGAAAATTCAAGAAATTGTCAAACTGCTTTATATCCCTATCCTGTATAGATGTGTAAGAACTTTGTTGTTTTTTTTTTTTTACAAATTACACAAATATGATTTTTGAAAATGCAATTTAAATGATAACAACAATAATTGAAATGTAAATAAATGAAACTCGTTATACATTCAGCTATTGTGTAGGATATCAACAAGCACTAACACGGTATAGTTTTGCATTACATTAATCCACAAAGCACAAATAAAATTCCTCTCAAATGCTGGAAATGGCCATCACCTGGCCCTAAAGCCGTCTTCCTTATTCAAAATGTGCTCCAGTTCTGCCTGGCACATTTTGCTGATGGCTGTCCAGAGAGCGGTTTTTGCGTCATGGGCCACAGCAGGAGGTCAACTGAAGCCTTTTCCAGCATTAACCACCATGACCATGACTGCAGGCAGCTTGGGAGCAACAAAGGCCCACCCAAAGAAATGCATAAGCTGTGAGGTCTGTTAAAATGACCATTCATAACATGGTTTTACAGTTTTTATTGAGACTTGGTATGAGTTGGCCTATGGTAAAGGTGGTATGATGGAAGCACATATGTCTGAGAAACACACTCACACAGACACATGCACAAAGCATTATATTCAGTCACACTTACACATATACCTCATATCATCATGAACAATTTTTCTTCTGAAAGATCTATAATTTAACTGGATTCTCTCTCTCTCTCTCTTTTCTTTTTTCTGGCACTAAAAATACCTTTGCATACATACTTGCTGAGGAAACATCAACTTTACTGTGTGCTTAATGTGTAACTTTTTATCTGAAAATGCCAATCCTATCACTAAAATACAAGGATTGTATAGAATATAATAACAACACAGATGGTCTTAAGAATGCATCTCTAGTATAGTGATGAACAAATGAGATACTTTAAAGAAACACGCATTGCGGTGAATGCACTCTCACAAGTTAAGAAGTGTGTAACTTGACTGTGTTACTGTCTGTAAACATTATAAATAGTGACAAAAATGCTAACTATATATATATATATATATATATATATATATATATACAATTTCAAGACAATACACTATATGGACACCTGACTATTTCAGCCATATGTGGTCTTTTAAAAACTGATGCCACACAGTTGGAGGTACAACATTTTATACTATGGTTTCTTTTAATGTTGAAATAATTCCATACATGTCAATACTACTGCCCACAAAACAAGCCCAATGAATATATTCTTTAAATTGGTTAGAGTGGAAGATATTGAGGGACTGCTATAGAGCTCTGACCCCAACCCTAATGGAAAACCTTTAGGTTAAATTGGAATGCTGACTCCACCACCAGGCCGTCTCAGTCTACATCACATCAAGTATCTAACTCAACTAATACCCTTGCAGCTGAACTGTGAAATATCTTCACAAAAGAGTGTAAGTGATTATAACATGTATTATGACTAAATGTGGATTGGGATGTTCATAAAGCGCATAAGAATTAGACAATCAGGTGTTTGTTTATATATTGTACATTTCAAGCTTATTGTCACATTGTCTCGTTCCACAAAGCCAAGCGCACACAAAGACCAGTTCCATAAATAACAGAACATATAGCATTTGTCAGGCAGGTCCCTGTAAATTGCCTGCTACAATACAAATGTTTATAAATTAGAAAATGTGAGCACAAACCTTGTAATTTTGTATTACTGATACTGTTAACATTTACATTGTATGTTGAAGAACAATAAACAATACTTTGTGCTACATCAGATTTGTGATGAAATGTGCAAGTATATTCCATGAAAAGTCATTAGTCTGATGCTGGTGTTACATTAAGAAAACATATGCCACAAGTTTAACCCTTATTGTAATAGTGTCCTAATTTAACATGAAATTTTATTCCAAATAAATTCTAATTATTTCCAATAGCAGCATTGAAACAGTCATTGTTTCTACAGTCTAGGTCATAATCTAATATGTAATGTTTTGTATTATCTTGTTTGTGTTTTTTCCTGACAAAAGTCAGGGAAATTTTCTTTATTTAGTGTTAATCAATCTAGATTGAGGATGTCATCATGCTAACTCTTACCTTAAAGCCTTTTACTGATGTCATGCCTGATGAGGTCACCTGATTGAGAAAGCTCAGACGTTTGTCAGATGATTTTAAAGTTCAGAACTTGATGGGGGGGGGGATTTGAGCTCAAAGCTAGCACATCTGAACTGATGGTAATAATTAGTCTCCATGATGGAATGATGAAGCGAGAGTGCCGATCACTGTTTTGAAGGGGCGCTCGAGCTAGAGTTTAATTTTGCTTTGTCACGTATTGAACTTTCGATTCTCAAAGTTTAAGTTGCAACGACTCGGCCTGTTACCTCCTACTCTTTGGCTGCAACGTGCTAGCCTAAGTGCTCTCTCACACACAAACACACATGTATGAACACCCCCAAGACCTGTGGAAATAGAGCATAAATGACATCACGGCTCAGTCTGAACTTTACAAATAAAATCCATCTGTTGGAGTCACTACTTATTGCTTTTTTTGTTCTGTGTGTTGTTTATCAGAATGCAACATGTCCACTTGATATATAATGACTGATTTGATCTGCATGTTTATTGGCAGGTCGGGTTTGCCCTTTCTATACTCATTCGGTTCATCAGTTCCATTAATGTTTTGAGGCTTATTTACAGGCACTGATGTAGAAGAGACTTTATCTAAGTCTATACTTTGTTTTTTTTTCCATGCAGTCTTAATAGATGAGGATGGATATAACAGTCTTCAGAATCATTTTAAGATTTATTACATAAAACATTTATTACAAAAAACAGACACCTAAGGATTTTTAGAGGTCAGGATTATGTGCTTGTGAGAGAAAATACACTCTTAACAAATGAGCTGCCATAGTGCTATTTTAAGCCTACAATAACTGGTGATCTGGATGGCGGAGTTTGTACAAGTGGATTGTGTCGGTGACGTCTGTCTGCATAGTGTCAGAAATCGCCAGCAAACACCTCAGCCACTGAATAAATCCAAACAGATCACACTGCGCGCTGGCAACTTTGTCACCTTGCAATAGTGCTAATTAATTTTCAAGTCTAAGATGAATAGCACACGTTCCCGTTTATACCATCCAGTCATCATTTCACTAAACAACTGGAGCCATAGAAATACCTGCAATACCTCTATTTTAGAAAAAAAATAGAACGTTTTTTTGTTGTTTGTTTTCTATGCAAACAAATATAATGAAGCCTGAGTGTAACTGCTGTGAAATATGCGTCATTGAATCCACAGTTTCTTGAAAATAAGGAAATGTGTGCGTGTGTGTGTGTGTGTGTGTGGGGGGGGGTATAATTGCTCTTAGGGAAAAAAAAACATTGCCCCGAAGGCCTTGAATGCTGATCGCACGGTTCGCTTTGTTTATCGTACTATGGAGATGAATTCTGCACAAATGAAACTCTGGCAAATAGCTCTGCGTTTTTTATTGGTCTTTAAAGTTCATTAAATCTGGACATGTACAGATGTCAACGTTCCTCACTTATAGGGCAAGCACAGACATGAAGTGTAAATAAACAGAAATTAACTAAAAGTTAAGGCGCTTGGCTCTGAAGCTAGCCTATACAAGTTTCAAACCTGCCAAGTTCAGAACGGATCCCGTGCAGGTGATCAGTCATAATTCAGTGCTTTTTGACAGCTCATATACAGTTACAGGGGCTTGACTTGAGGAATTAAGACAAATTGGGCAAAAATTGCAAAAGATAAACATCGCAGGGCAAGACTTTTTTTTCTGGGACCCCGTGCCTTGCTGAACTCTATTTTCTAGAAGCAGAGGGATTTTGTAGGGTTCCTATTTGCACTGGCACCTGAAACGATAGAAAGCTTTAGGACTGAAACGGTAGCCAGGCTGGTGCCTCATACATTAAGTTCCCACTGCTTCAGACATATTATATTAAGCATCATCCAAAAAATATTTGGTAGTCTAGTTACTAGTGTCATCTTGGGATGTATCTCTTGGGATATATCTCATTCGACAAATTATATTATAATGCGGCAAACATCACAAAACATTTAAACCACTTTCTAGTAAATATCTTAGAACAACGTATTCAGTCCTTAGTCCAACGCATACATGATAAACAGATAAAGACTCCTGGCAGAGAGCATAAAGGCATAAGAGTGTGACCTGTTCTAGTGCTAAATCTTTCTCAGTGGCTGCTCAGCAGAGTAGCCTGGATGACTTTATGAAGGCTAGAAATGGTTTGTTTAGAGCAGCTGAATCGAAGCGTACAAAGCAGCCTGCTGAAATTGCAGGCACTCTGTAAGCTGATATGGCTACAGAGCCCTTTTCACGGGCCTGGAGTTTACACAGAATAAATACAAATAATGAAAAAGTAAATAGCAGAGCTGGTCCTTATGTCACCATGCATTTATCTTGAACACCAGAGAGCAACTCTTGAAAATGTAACCTGTCTATCTGTGGTCCTTTTTGCCTGTAGTAATAGCATGCATTTGACTAAAAAGTGAGGAGGGGACTAACCCAAATATATGTTTAAAAATGAAAGCCAAAAATAGCTTTCTAATGTCCAAAGAACATTCAATTTTCCTATAAAAATATCTTGTGCTCTCCAGGAGTGTACTGTTATTACAGTGCAACCACGTGTAAACTTCACACCTAAACGCCAAATGCTGCGTTTTTGGGTTACAAGCATTTAAAATAATCTCAGTTAGCAATTAGCAAAATATCCAAACAACATGCATTAAATGGATAAATGTTTATAGACCTCTGACCATACAATGCATAGGTACCGCATTTACACATTTAGTCCTAATTTGCTGTTTTAATAACCACCACTCTTATGGTATGTTTTTCCACTAGAAACCAGATGATGTTCCATTAGGAACCAGAATGTATATAACTGTAATTATTTACACATTTTTGAGCACCATTTTATTACATTCACTGTAGTGTTGCATTACTTTGTATTACTTTGTCCTTTAAAAAATATTAACAAACAAACCCTCAGGTTTACAATCTAAATACTGTTCTTGTTATTTCTTAGAGCAATCAGTCATATTGTAAACTTTATGTAGAGTATAAAACTTCTGTCTGGTGACTAAAGAATATTTACTCTTATTTATTTCAACAACACTCTTGGGATGCTTAACATAATTTCTGAAGTTTTGCTTAAACAAATGAATTTTGTGAAACGATGTATTTTAATCTAATTATTAAAATCTAATGTATTTTAATCTAATATGATTTTTTAGATGGAGCAATTATTAGACAGTAATCATAGGGTCATTGATGAACTGGCATCCAATCAAAATCCCATAATAACAAGCATTTTTTATAATAACAACCAAAATTCATCAACTGAATTATTTTTGTTTAATGGTTTTGCTGGGATTGAGTCCCAGCTGAGCTGTCACTAGTGGGGCCCTTGAGCTAGGCCCTTAAGTCCTAATTACACAGTCTGCCCCAGATTTTAGGGTTGCACAACTCAGTGCATTCCTGGTGAGCATTGTGGCACTGCTCTGGTGAGCATGGAACCAGAGCATGGATAGATGGGGACAGTTGAAATACATTTACCAAATTTGGCAGACGCCCTTATCCAGAGCGACTTACAACTGACCAGTTGAGGGTTAAGGGCCTTGCTCAAGGACCCACTAGTGGCAGCATGGTGGTGGTGGGGTTTGAACCAATGATCTTCCGGTCCAGGGTCCAACACCTTAACCAATGGACCACCATCAATAGTGCAGGGCATCCAGCATAAAAACATGCACCCAATCTAATATATGGACCATCCACTTACTCTAGAAGAATGGGAGAATCTGAAAGAAAAAGCAAACAAACAAACAAACAAAAAACAAGCTACTGTAGTCAAAGGGGTATTGAGGAGTTGAAGGAGGAAATATGAAGAAGGGAAGGATAGAATTGAGTGTCATCAGGAAATCAGTGGTAAGAAAACCCATGTGACAATATGACTTTGCAAAAAGTGGGAGCTAGACAGAGAAAAGAACCAAGTACTGAGCCTTGTGGGATACCAGTGTGGAGCAGATGTCAAGCCTTTCCATGTTACCTGATATGATTGACCTTTCAGGCAGCTTCCAAGACTCTTGAGAATGGAAAAGAGTGACATTTCTTAAAGAAATCCCTTTCCAGCAATATGTGGTTTTTCCATGATCTTACCAAAGTTACCATAAATGTTGAGGCATATGATCCTATCAAAAAGTCATCCTTCACTTGAACTATGAGACCTAAACCTGTTCTAGAACAATAATGACCTCAAACCATTTGAACACCTTTGGGTTGAACACTGACTATAGGTTTCCACACACTTGACTTTATTTGTTTATGTATTTGACTTTACATGTGTTTAAATGAGCACAAGTGTCCACATGCACAATCCAAAATAGAGTGGAACATCTTACAAAAAGAATGGAGGTTATTATAACTGTACAGAAAATAGGACTTAAATGTGGAATGGGAAACATGCTGTCTATAACATAACAGTATCTAACTGAGCTAGAATTTCAAGCTTCTCACACATCCTAGACACGTATTATAATCAAATCTCAAATGATCGCAATCACTGATGATGTATACACATGCAGTGTGCAATGTTAAATGTGTTTTTTTATTAAATTACAGTATGTATTATTGTCAATGAAAAAGCTATGTAATTCTAATGTATTATTTGAAAACAAATCTGTAAAAAAAATCAGGTAGAAAAAAGGTGAAACAAAGCCCATTCAAGAATGTGAGGGATATTCACAAGTGGACTGCTGCTGGAGTCGGTGCATCAAGAGCCTCCACACACTGATGTATCCTTCTGTCAAGCCTCTCTTCTCTGGGACAACATCAGTAGTCTCTTACCTGGGCTAAGCATAAAAAACTGGAAGGTTGCTCATTGGGTCAAATTCCTCTTTTCATATTTTGCATTTTCATTTGGAAATCAAGGGCTCAGAGTCTAGAAGACAGGAGATGCACAGAAAAGTTAATAAACGTTCAGTATAAATTTAGCACAGCCAGTGGTGGTGTGGGGAGCCATGTCTTTTGCTGGTGTTGGTCTACTGTGTTCCACCAGGACATTTTAAAGCACTTCCAGCCTCCTTCTGATGATCAGATTTATCAAAATACTGATTTCATGTTCCAGTAGGACTTGGCACCTGCCCACACAGTGCCAATGTATCTCTATATCTCTGAAAAGGCATAATCAATAATGAAAGGTGTTAAGGGAAACATGACCAACCAGGTGATTTTTTTAGGGAAGGAGTTGCAAGACAATGCTCCCAAAAACTCAGCAGCTCCCCTCTGCAGTTCCCAAATGTATACAGACTGTTGTAAATGATGCTGAATATGGAGGGCTTGTGCTCAGTGTATTAAAACTAAAAGTTACAATAATTGCATTGTTACAATAATTGCATCTGCAAACAATGTAATTGTTTCTTAAAATCTGTTACAAAAAACAGTTGCAGAAAGTCTTAAAAACACAATTTAGCAGCAAAACCATTAAAAAGTCATTTTAATTTGGAATTAATTTTATTCAGACACATTTGTTTACATACTAGAGAACTATACTATAGAATTTAGGCCATACAAATGATTTTTAAATAATCTGTCAGCACACTCAAATAAAGTAAGATAGACAACATTCTTTTTTTTTTTGGTATCTCAGCCAGACAGCTAACAGAAATTAAGAATTTCATTTTATCAATGATAACAATGTACAAGGTCAGTATACAGATAAAGTGTTTGCTTCGTGCTGAATATTGACATTGTAAATATTTCTGCTTCTTCATCTGAAACTGACATTTATAGTTTCTGCACATGAAACTGACAAATGAATTTAGTGAAGTCTTTGATCTTAAATTAGTTATTTGTTCCTTTAAGATGTTGAATGCTTCCTTACATAGCACAAACGTCTCATTTGTAATATGCATTATGATTTTATTTCACAAATAAATATTTTAGTTTTCCAAATATGTATATACTTTCCATCAAAAATTTTAGTAAGGAAAATAATTCACATAATAGAACACCTTGGTAGAATCAAAGATTCCATGCAAAAAAAAATTATTATTATTATTATTATTATTATTGCTATTATTATTATATTGCTATTATTACTATCATTACTATTATTACTTGTGTTATTAACTATAACACTATTAATACTACTACTACTACTACTACTACCAATAATAATAATAATAGTAATATTACTACTACTACTACTACTACTACTAATACTACTACCAATAATAATAATAATAGTAATACTACTACTACTACTACTACTTAATAATAATAATAATAATAATAGTAATTGAGCTGCATTAGCAATTAAAAAAATAAATGTGTATGTATTATTATTAATAACAATGCTTTCAGAATTTTTTTCATTAGATAACTGATTTATTTTTAATTCCAGGGAGGTGATGCTAAATGGTTATAGTTATGGGTTACAGTTTGGAAAGTTGTTGGTTCAAGACCCAGTATTGTCAATCTGCCCTCCTAGCGCATGGCCCTTAATAATTTGTGCTCCAGGGGTCCTGTATTGTGGCTGACCCCGTGCTCTGACCCCAGCTTCCTAACACTGTTATAAGTGAAGAACGAATTTTATTGTGCTATAATGAACATGTGGGATGTAAAAAAAACCTTACTTGCTCTGTCCTTATGGATTACATTATTGCAGTGTACAGACTTTTTTCGGTACAGCATTATTACATAAGCCTACATTTGTAAACAGTGTTGCACATAAAATATTTGTACATTAAAAAAGAAACACTGAATGCAATATGTTGCCAGACATTGATGAAATCATAACCTATGACTTTGTGCAAATATTTCATAAATGTCCGCTTGTATGCAGTGAATGTCTGCTGCATGTCCTTTACGCCAGTCTAATCATGCAGCTTTACTTTCATTTGTGTATTTGCAATCCCTAAAAACCAAAGGGGTCTCACAGTAATTAGCCATAGCGAATATTTCATGATGGACTTGTCACGACGGCACACTCTAATGAAGCGTGCGTTTACTACTGTTCATTTAGGGGCCGTTTATTTTATTGCTGAATTGTAATTAAACTCAGATGGCCGATGTTTACATTTGCCATAAATCAGACTCTGTGTCTAATTTGGGCCGACATGGTGAAAAGCACCTATAGCTGTTTTTCATGGCCTAGTCAGTCACAGCTTATCACAGGAGGCCAGGCATTTATTTGAAATACTATAACACTATTATGTTACACTATAATTAAATTATACAGTAACTGTAATCCTGTTTTTAGCCCTCTCCACTACAGAGAATGGATCATTCAAAAGAGTAAGCTACCGAAATAAATCAGCATCATGAGAGCGCTATTATGTCAAGCCTGAACATTTTTATTTTGCTAAGCCCAAACAGTGCCACTTTGTCTTGTAATCGTTTGTGGATATTATCAGGCCTAAAAGCCTTTAATTTCCTACAGATAAATCAGGGGGCTCAGCTGTGCTGTTTTGCATAAGAAAGGGAGCTGACCCTCCATTTCCTTTCTACTGTTATGAAGTCAAAGGTTCTAGGACAGCTCAAGATAAGTGTCCTGGGCCATGAATGGAGGGGCAAAGTGACAGTTCTCCCATATTGTTGGCAGAGTCATTTATCTTGAACGGGGGACAATACGCCATTCACTGATGGCTATATGAAGCTTCCAGAAGTGAAGTTCAGATCGGAGGGAGGTGCTGGAAAGGGGCCTCCACTGTCACAGGTCAAAAGGACTGAGCATGGAGTAGGGAATGTGGGGGAAGTCAAGGGTGAGTCGGAAGTGGATGTGTTTGGGTTAAATGAGGTCACCCTCGTAAGCACATGAGCAAAGTTGCGGATGTTAGGAATCTGTAGAATTTGGATAAATGTGAATTTGATTCTGGAGATTTGAAATGCTCAGCATGCTCAAACGAAGGGCTAATGTTTAACATGTAACAATTCCCACAAAATCTATATGGACAAAATAATTTGCTTAGATTTGGGAGTGAGGTTGACGACATATTTGCATAGGGCATTAGTAAAGACAGGAGCCATTGTATGGTAATAAATTCATCATTCTAATTAAATCAAAAAGGTGCTCCGTTGGGATGAGGTTCAGAAAAAGTCACATTACAAGCACATATTTCAACTGGGAATCACTATGAATTACTGAAATATTTTAACTCATTCAATTTCCTTTAAACATTTCAATTGGTTACTATTGGTAACAATTGGTCAATTGGTGAGAGCACAGGGTCAGCCATGATATGGAGCACCTGGAGAACAGGGTGGTTAAGGGCTTTGCTCAAGGACCCAAGGGTGGCAGCTTGGCAATGCCGGGCCTCAAACCCCAAACCTTCTGATCAATAGCCCAGTGCCTTAAATCACTGAGCCACACGCTCCCCCACAGTATAAGTTTATATATGTTTTTTTTAATTCCCAGTTTTTCCTTCATTTGCAGATTTAGTGCTTCCATTTTTCATACTTGATTATATGTTAGATGAGGTCACATTTGCTACTTCTGTTCATAACATGTTACAGTGTGCAAGTTTTTCACACAGAGTCGCAGATTTCACCCGTGTTAAATTTCCATACATTTTGAAGGATGCTTTCACTTATCGATTCCATAACCTATATCTAACCTGCTTTAGACAAATTGAGTGTGCTCACTTGTCTGAAAGCTCTTGCCCTGTTCTCATTTAAATTTTGAGTAGACTCTCACTAGAGTGTAATTAGCTACCCTGAATTTTCACAAAGTGAAGAAGTGAGTAATCTTCTCCATGTCTGGCAATCTTCACTCAATCTGAGTCACGCCAGGTCCTCCGCTGCATGGACTATTCCAACTGACGCACTCTGAGTCATCAAAAACTCTCACACCCCTCTACAGTACCTCAACATTTATACACCATATCACATAAGTGTTTTTTTTTTAAGATATTGAACATGTCCTGTATATCCACAGTATAATCATAAAAGCTTCATGTTCATTATTACATGGGTTTTAATTTATATTCATATTATAATACCATTTATATTTATTTTTATTGTGACTGTTTGGATGGATGTTTTAGGGGTTTTTTTGCGCAGGAGAAAAAGTGTGAAAGAGCCTAACCTTTTAGTGTTTGTCACATAATCATACCGTTCCATTGAAATAAGTGCAAAAGAAAGCAAATGTAGCAGTATGTACTGAACAGCATGCACCTTTTTGTTCTTCTTTTGTAACTATGAAATAAAGAGGAGATGGAGAAGACTGTGTGCTGTTTCGCTGCTGACAGGTACGGCCTTTAATTATCTCCTTGTTACAAAGGAGGACTGTGAGCCTGCTTGGTGAACTGTGAAAGTTAATGCCTCTAATTACAGAGGGGACAGATAGTTTTATCTTTACTGACTCATCTGTCAACTTAATAATAGGAAATTGTTCATTTCATGCTTAAATTCTGTAAACATTGTACCTCATGCCATTAAAAAACAGCTAATTGTTATTGCAGGGTAACAATGATGATGTAATCGTTTTAGGAATTTTGGGGAAATGGGGAAATATTGTAAATTGTCTAGAAATCCACAGACCAACATGGGCTTTTTTTAATGATTATTATTAAACTACAAGCTTAAAGGGCAACATTTGAGCCGAATATAGCCGCAAATTGCTTACCAGTAGATAAAAAAAAATTAAAAAGAAGAGAAATGAAACAATTTCACATCACTATTCTTGTTTAATTGTTCACCCTTTCCCTACTGATCCTTTCTGTAAATCTGCAAAAAGTCACACTGCCCATCAAAATGAAAGATTCCTGGCCAAAGCCAGAATCTCTATCCTTAGATATGAGTCAATATTTGATCACTAGGAGGTTTCTGTTTGCTTTCTCACTATCACTAGCCTGCTCAATTAGGCTTAAATGGATTTGTCACAAGTGCCAAACACTTTATGGCCTGCTTGTCTGCACTGGAGCATGTACAACCTACTGATCTCGAGGAGGATGTGAAAAGCTCCCTCAGCTTCATGGGGAAATTTTTCCCCTCTGTCTAATCGGCAGCGTGGCCCAGGTTCAGATAATAGTCAGGGGCCTCCAGCTCCAGAAACCGCACTTGGGTAAACTTTGAGGGAGCTGTGGAAGAATGCTCCATTGCACTCCAATCCGAAAAGGAAATGTAAAACACATGAGATGTGAAAAGTGAGCAATTACTCGTCTGAGGAGCAGACAGACGATTGTTCCATAGACTCGGCCTCAAATTCGACGTGATGTTGATTTATTTGGTTTTTGATGGGCCTTTAAGAGATGTTTCAGGGGCCATGCATCGAGCCATTGTGTTCCGATGGATTTCGGGCAATCAGAGGTAGTAGTGACAGGTCAGAATGAGTTGCTCCGAATTGCAGGATGCACTTTTAATATTAATGTAAGCATGTTCCTAGATCACCTTGCCAGGCTGATGTTCAATCAGACTTTTACTGTAGGCGGCTACAATTTTTCTCAGCCGGATTTGATTAGAGATTGGCTAAACTTGCACCTCATCTGCACTGTTTCCAGGTTCATCACACACTTGTCCTGCTTCAAGTGTGATTAAATATAATGAACTGGTACGAAATATCAGTTCTTTTAGAAAGAGCACTGATGTAGAATCAGAACAACTGATGCCTGAAATCAATGCAAGACTATATTCAGACCATACAGAGCCCCACCTAGACTATAATCTATATGTAATAAAAGGGAGAATACAACACTCAGTTAAGCAGGGCTTTTTTTTCGAATAATATGTTATATTTGTGTCCAGAACTGGTATGCACCATCCAATTCCACACACTGCCCTCATTATACCCACCATGGCTGGCACGTTTTACACTCAGAATTTTGTGCATGAATTTCAGTAATCCAAAAACTGCTGACATTTGAAACCCGTGATTTTAATATTACAAGAACAAATTAGTGTGTAAACAGCGATCTGGAAATTCTTTCTAAAAGTGGTTTGCTTAAGGTTTATGATTAATGGTATGGCCACGTTGCTGACGCCTTAAAAATGCAAACAGGAAAACACAGGCCTTACTGGGTGGAAATTGAAGAAATCCTCTGCTGGGGTTTCTGTAAAGCAGAAAGTGAGAAGAATTACTATATGTAGGGGAAAATGTTTTGTAGCTGTGTTTTGGCGGGAAGTGTGTGTGTGTGTGTGTTTTGTGTGTGTGTGTGTGTGTGTGTGTGTGTGTGTGTGTGTGTGTTTGTGTGTGTTTTTTGCATGCTCGTTTGCCTTACAAGTTCACGACTGTAAAGCAATGTGTCCACTTTGAAGCCTGATTCTAATTAAGAATTGGGAATCCTACATTTCAGTTGCACCACTATATATCTCTTACAAAGTATTAAAGATGTAAATGTTTTTAAAGGTGAGATTTTAATAGTTTTTTTGGTTCATTTTTCAAAAAATACATTCTATATCACCTACTTAAAACATTTTAAGCATATTTGCTATGATTAAACTTAGGTAGTCCATGCAGTATTATCTCTAAATGGATTTATGTTCATTCAAACAAATTCTACTCATAATATAACATTTATTTTATGCTGGCAGTTGTTTACTCATTTATTTATTAGCTTGTTTGTTTATTTATACATTCATTTGTTTATTCATTCATTTTAGTATTAATATTCGACTTTATGCAAGTATATCATCCATTATCAGCCTTGCCACGGCAACATAACAGATCTGCGACCAAATACCATTTGTAAAATGACCTTGACATCAGTACTCAGTATCAGTGCAGTTATTTTCTGCACTCCATTACACAGCCGTTCTCTTTTTTAAATTCTGCTGTCGACTAAGAACGGCCAAAGAAGACTAAACAGCAATTATTTTAGGAAGGTTTTCTTGCTGTCAGCAGGAAGAGTTAACTCCGATATTTATTCCTTTCCTAGGTGAATATTTATGGACGCGGTAGATAGATAGATATCCCCAGCATATCCCTTCTATATGTTTTTAACTACAGACTCTATTACATATCAGAGCAGTAAGTTCTACTGGAGACTTACACTCAGGGGAGTTATACTTATGATTTGTGTGCCTTCCTATCACTCACAGTTTTTTTTTTTTTTTCAAGTGGCTGCACTTTTCCATGCGCCTACAAAGAAATGGAAACCTTTACATAAAATCCCCCTCACACACCCACACATGATAAATTTTATGATGTATATGACCAAATATTAATCCAAGCATAGCACAAAAGTCTGTGCTCCGGTTAGATGCTTTATTAGCCCTACCTTCATATAAAAAATAGCTTTGCTTAAACGCCATGTTTTTTTGCAGTTGAATTTAATTATATCATAAGTAATCACAAATGGAGGCATGTCACATTATGACAGGTATATAAGGTCTAACGTTATGCTCATCTTTACAGATGTTGTTCAACTATGTTGAAGTGTGACCACTGTCCCATTTATCACAACTGTGCCTAGCAATAATGTTATGGGCAATTTCAGTAGAAGAGGTGGCAGATAAGCAAAGAGATGTTTGGCAACTAGCTTAACAATACTCTGCTTGTATGTGGAAAAAATTTAAATGTGTAACTTGTGTCAATGTGGTACAATGCTTTCCCTCACTCTTCAAACACTTTACATACTGCAAGTTGTGAAGTGTTTGAAGAGCGAGGGAAATCATTGTGTGAATAATATTACTAGACGTGTTTCCTTTACAAATTTGCGCAAAACTTTTATGATATTTTCTAAATGTCGATTGAAAAATGATTGATCGAAATGACTGTTTCCATTATCCCTATCATGCGACTAAAAACTTTTTTGCGATACGTGTGTGTTTGTTGCAAATTTGATGCATTTCCCCGTATTTAGCCGTATTTTCAAATTTGCACATTTAGAAAGGTAATGGAAGCATGCTTAATATCTTAGAAATGCATTTGTATTGTGACCTTGTTTTCCATCTTTTTTGAGATACAGAAAACTTCTGCATGTAACTTGAATGCAGATGAATAGGAATGCGGATGAATTTATCTATGTATCTAAAATAAATTAGGTAGTAGGCTGTGGTGTAAGTCACATGTGATATCACTGCAGCTTCATTTTGTTCATGTTGTTAATGTCATTCTGCTTTAACAACTGCTATGATCATGAGCCGCTTCTGATGTACAGTATGTGATAAAGGTGTCTGTATGGGCCGCTCCTTGCTGGGGAATTTGTGGTATGCAGCTATTGGAAGAGGCGTTTTATCAGGTTCTGAAAAGAACAAAGGCTTATAGACAGGGCAATACATTCTCCTGAAGTAAGTGCACTTGTGGTTTAACATGAGTTTGCTTGTAAGAAGTAGACATCTCTCTCTCTCTCTCACATACACACACACACACACACACACACATACACAACAACAACAACAACTCCTCTCAAAACATTAGTACACTTTTTGTAATCTCTTTACCGGATTTATAACTATCACTAGTTATTTCAGGTGTAATTAGCAGGTCATTAACAGTCTGCTTATTAATATTATCAGTCTGGCCCTGGAGTTTATTACATTGGGTGTCTTCAGTATACTACAACCATAAACATTTTTTACTATCCTTGAGGCCTGTAATCGTAAGATCATCCTTAGGAGCCTATGAGACTGAAGGTGTGTATGTTAATATGTGCATGGATTGCAACTTTTTGCAATGAGCCAATCAGAAAGAACCAGCAGGACCATTAAACTTATCAACTCTTTTTGAGGTCATTTTAAGCAGCATGTGCCAGGAGTACAGATGAAATGTCATGCTCGGGGTAAAATTCACTAGTGGATAACAGTGTTTTATGCACATATACACAAAGCTTCACACACATACACACATACACACACACACACACAGAGTCACACTAGGACTTTCATAGACTTTTTACAACTTTGAAATTGGTTGATAATTTATTTTTAATGATACTTTCATATGTTTGGTATTCTTCTTTTGTTAGGTGAATTTGAGTAGTCAAAGAAAAGCTAAAATAGCAGGTCTAAGTACTGTTTCTTTAAGGCATCTCTTCCTCTTTAGTTTCTTTTCCTTTTCTTTTTTTTTTTTGCTTGTTGATTCAAACATATTGTGGCAACTTCGAGAAAAAAAATCTTTACATGCTGCGATCTCCCTTTAATTTAGAAGGATTTCCATGTTTCTGCCTCCCAGGAAGCATGATAATTTAGTTCTGTCAGAGCAAGTGTAGGGTTACATGGCTTGGCTTGTTTAAATCTGAGCCAAAATCTCAGCAAGAGGATAGTAGGGTCTTGCTGTCCAGTGTGTGTGACATGAAGACGGATCAAAAGGGAATGCATGTGCCAGGTTTAGCTTGAATGCTGAAATCATAATCTGCTGATCAAAGTCTTACATTCCAGCCATCCTGAAACACTGACACAATCTTCTCATCCTGATGTCACTACAGAAGGCTCCATCAGTCCCAATATTAATCCTAGTATAAGTAGACAGACAGCCGGGTAATATGGAGGGACAGATTTTGCTGGAATTGTGGAAGTCCTGATTTAATTTAAAAATATTTTAATTACAATTTTGTAAAAATGTACTCTTGTTGTATTACTTCCTGAGAAGCTCTACAAATAAAATCTAATAATCTCATAAACTAAAGGTGTGTTTATAGACTCAGTTACATTGATAAGGCTAATTTCTATTCGCAAGTGTGCAGGCAATGTTAATGTAGAAGTTGCATTATCACAATAAAGCAGGTGTTTGTATATATAGTTAAGTTGCTATGTTACCCATATCGTAGTGGCCTGTCATTTATTAATATATTTAATTATCCAGTTTATCTGTGTGTGTGCACGTTTAAGTCATATTTACCCTAGTGTTTGTTATAAGTATAAAAGTAGTGGAACATATTGGGTGTTACTACTGGGTAAGTAAAAAATTTTGGGACACAACAATTGGATAGAAAATTGTATATTCCTAGGCAGTGGAAACTTGGTTGAGTTCTCTATCCAAATACATAGAAGAGAAGAGGAGAAGAGAGAAGATAATAATAAGCTGATACAATATATAGATGTTTCTTATTGTTATTATGGGAAAAAAAGTTCTTGTCTGTTGTTATCATTGTTGATTTTCAGGTAAATTATTTGAATTTACCACATGATTATTTATTTTCTGTCCAACCATTACCTTCTTATTAATATATAAAGTTAAAACTTTCAAGTACCCAAAAACTTTAACATAATTAAAATTTAAATGTAAATGCAGCGACATAAAAATAATTTAAACATAGTTTAGTGGTTAGCACCTTGGAAAATTGTCCCTAGTGTATGAATGTGTGTGTGAATGTGACTGTGTGTGTTCTGTGATGGGTTGGCATTTCATCCAGGGTGTATCCTGCTTTAATGCCCATAGACGTCTGAGATAGGCACAGGCTCCCCTGTGACCCGAGGGAAGATCGGATATAGTGGTAGAAGATGAATGAATGAATGAATTTCGTTAACACGAAGCCTAATTGGTCATTTTAACAGAACGCATTTACTGAGCTTTACAGTGGACTAGAAATTCATTCATTTATTCTATTTATTCATTCATATCTTCTACCGCTATATCTGATCTTCCCTCGGGTCACAGGGGAGCCTGTGCCTATCTCAGACGTCTATGGGCAATAAGGCAGTATACACCCTGGATGAAATGCCAACCCATCACAGAACACACACAGTGACATTCACACACACATTCATACACTAGGGACAATTTTCCAAGGTGTCAATCAACCTACCGTGCATGTTTTTGGACCGGGAGGAAACCGGAGAACCCAGAGAAAAACACCCTGAGGCACGGGGAGAACATGCAAACTCCACACACACATGGCCGAGATGGGAATCGAACCGGGTCCCTGGAGGTGTGAGGTGAACGTGCTAACCACTAAGCCACCGTGCCCCATCTTGGGGTAGAAATATATTTATTTAATAGAATGCCATCTATAATATCGACAGATGTGTTGACATATTGGTAGAGTGAAATCATATTATCATTCTACTAACAAATCTGTGTCTTCCATGAATTCCAAATCAACAATTTGTTAAACCTCAGCATGTCAAGGTGTGGAGAAAGAGAAAGCATAAGTCAATAAGTGCATGTTTTTGTTCATGAATTCTAAACACAATTTTTAAACTCTCTTGGATCCTCTCTCTCTCTCTGCTCACTGCTCACAAAAAAACACAAAAGGTTTTATAATTAATACAGTACACTTATTATACACTTATATATACATATATAACAATTGCATGATCTCAGACTGATGTATTCCAAATAAAACCATTATTCAGTTAGAACCCTACTATACTCTGTTTATTGCACCCAGCTAACATTTAGATAAAAAAAGTTTAATCCTTAAAAAAAAAAATTGTGAAAGGGGATGGCACAGATGGCACAAAGACTACTCAATCGGCCGTCTTTCAACATAAATAGTGACTAAACAGTTCCATTTGCATTTAGTTTTATACAAAATACATAAGAAAATGGGATGTGTTGGAAAGCACATATGCAGTGGCCTTGTGCTTAAGCATCGCTGCAGTATATCTAGTGAAGTAAAACTTCATCAGATGACTTAGAATGTAAATGCAGAACAGGGTCAGCAGTTACTTGATTCAATAGAAAAGCCATTCATTATATACAGTGAATCATAAAACACTTTATATTGCCATTGCCTATAGTGGGCCTTATATGTGCAAAAAGTGTGAAGTGCAAAAAAGTGTGTATATTTTGGAAGTGAAGCTAATTGCATATTTCATTCAATGTATTACACTTTAGGCAATTAGAGGTGGCCAGGTTTGCACATGGATTGGTCTGCCTCCCAAAAATCAGGTGAAAATTAGAACCACATGTCGCTGTATGGTCAGTGTTACCAGGTGCCAGTTTAGGCACGTTTTTATTCACTCTAATAGATATTCTTTATTCAGAACAAAATGTGCAATAAAATATCGGATCATTTGGGGAAAACGGTAAAACCACTATTTGGGGGAAGAAATATTTGAATATTTTCCCTGCTACGCCGTATTTACAGCTAAGCTCTGTTGTCCACAGTTTTACTAACCAGGGTTTAATGAATGCAGTAGTTAAGTGGTAAAAACGATGGACATCTGATCAAATGAGATCAAATACCAGCACCAAGCTGCCACTGTATGCCCATTCTGTAAACCTTAAATGCTTTTATTTCCAATTGGTGTAGGCTTTTCCAAGATTTCTTTAAGTCACTTAATCTGAGTTTTGTTTCTTTAGTTTTTATCACCTGACATCCAGAAAACACTGCGTGTTGTTGTGCCCTGCTTTCAGATCCATTTAAATAAAGTAGCTGTATTTCCTGCGGGTAAGATTTTCAGCAACAGCCTTGTCCTTTCAGCAGCATGGATAGGGCATCATTTGGAAACAAACACCCCCACACACTCCAGACCAGACTCACCACAGTTCAAAAACAACACATGCAGCTGTACGTGTGTATGCACCCGTGCGTGTCTGCGTTGCTTGCAGAGTACGAAGGAAAGGCTTGCAGCTGTAGCCGTCTGATTGTGATATCAGTGTAGACAGGAGGAGTGTGTGTGTGTCTGGATGTTCCTTTACAGAAGGCTCTTTATACTCTGCCTCTAAAACCCCATCAATGCCAGAAATAAAGAGACAAAAGTCAGTGCAGCCTTTGCTGGCATGCAGGCCTCTGTGCTGTTCCTCACATATTTGTCTGTTTTCAATATATACTTAAAAAAACTTTTTTTTCTTTCCGAGCCACAATTTATTAGCAGTATGATTTATTATTTACCTATGCTATGTGTACATGATATAAATTCTGACATTTGCAGGTGTGTGTTTGTAGAAAGGTTTTAAACAGCTTTGCAAAAACTCTATTTAACATTAGACATAGTTTCACACATTCTTATCTATGTCCCATCATAAAGATAAGATTATTTGCTTATTTTTTTTGCACTGTTTGCTCTTAGACATATAAAGCTTATACCTTCAAGGTTTAATGCATTTTATTTGAATAACGTGTGGCACATGCAAATCTAGAATGCACTTGCATAAACTATTGCCATGCACACTCTTGTTGTTTAAAGAAACATGAGGACTGGGTATACCCCTAATGCACAAAGTTCCTGGAATAGAATCATCCACCTCTGATGATGATGATGATGATGATGATGGTGGTGAAAATTATATATGCAATACAGGAGCCTAATATTGAATTGAGTAATGTTTTCAAATTTTCAGATTTCAAATTATTATGGCAAATGGTTCTTTTTGTTTCGATGATAGAAGCACTAGGTAAATGGAAAAACACAGTGAACACAAATGACACAAAAACACAATGAATGATGGTGACTGCATGGAGAAAAAAGTTATGTTGACAGACCCAGTGGTCATTTTTAAGAACGACAGAAGAACTGATGTAAGACAGAGAACAAGAGAGAATATGTTATCAACCTCACACATACAGTTCATACATGGAGGTGATGATTTTGTCTTGTTTTGGAGCAGGGAAGGATGGAGACTTGTGCAATTCCATCAGGACTGCTGTTAATTGGAACCAACTTCACTATACATAACAAGGTTGCCCTGAAATACACTCTTGTTTCAGTAATCTTTGTATAGTTAACAGTCAGCTGGAGTGTCAAACTATGAAATAGTTTGCCCAGACACCACACCTCAATCCTTTTGTCCTCCTCTGGGATGAACTGGATTGCCAGGTGAGATACAAATTTTCCTTCCAACTAGTGTAAAAAATATATTTGCCAGGTTTAACAATCGCCATGGCAAAGTATTTCAGCTGAATAATTGTATAAATCTAACTGTCAGGAGAGTGGAAAGTTTGTATTAATGATAAGGGAGGCTTTTTCTATGACAAATAAAGTCTTTCCAACCTTTTTAGAGGCACCATGTGTTTCAAAATAAATTAATTTCTCATATAAAGTGGGCTCTAAATTAGTGCATACAAAAGGGTGCAAAAATGAAGTGCTAAAAAGCAAGGATAAGGCTCATGGCTCAGTTTGAATGAAAGACACGCAGCTGCATTCCTGTATGTGCACTGAGGGATTGTACATTAGGGGTCACAGCCCATATGTAGTTATAACACTCCAGTTCCACAGACTATTCATGATAATTTAGTGGCTAACATTTTCACTAAACCAAGCAAAGATTAATTAAATGTTAATGAAATCTAAAGGATTTCATTTCTACATGTCTGTGCTCATACCTTTCCATATTTTCTCGAGTTTGGCTGTGAGGATTTTAATCCCCTAAATCACTTTCATCTTTACTTCTAACATCTTATACAGTATTTACACTGTGCAGTTGTTCCTGGGCGTTTGATGTGGACACCCACTCAACAGCTTGCCAGTGAAGGAGATGCAGACACACATTCTAATTTCGAACACTCATGCCATGTGGCGGGACAGGTTGTTTGGGCTTTGTCAGTTGTGTCAGACACTTGCTGTCTTTCAAACAGAACCTACAATCTCCTGTCATTCCAGAATCAAGTGCAAAACAGCTTGTTCTGTCTCACCGCGCCCACACTCGCCTATCACACCTGCTCTGAGTGAGTGTTCTTTATAGTGCTCCATCACAGAGGGGATTTTTTTCTGCTTTTGACTAAGGGAACAGTTATTCTCTGAAGCAGATAAAGATGTTTTCCTTTTTTTCCTGTTCCTGCTTCCTTTTTTTCTGGCTGACAATTTTACATCACTTCCAGTGATAAACGGCAGCTAGCTTTCAGGCCCAATAAAGGCCCGATAAAATTCATAAATATTTCCAAATAAATAATAAATGAAATATGTTTTGGGGATTATATGAGTAATGATTATGTTATGCCCTGAAATAAAGTTTGTGTGTGTCTATGTGACGGAGGGGGGAGATTGTGGAAATTTAAAACGTGAAAATAAATTACTCTATCCCTTGAAAATCATGAGTGAATTCTCTGCATCTGGGCAATATATAGCCAATTAACACTTACAAGATGCACTATATACTGATCATGCATGTGAAAAGACAATGTAAAAGTAAAAAACAAAAAACAAAAACAGACTACCAACAAGGCACACAATACACATATGCATATTGGAAAGCCAAGGAGTATTGGATAATGATGATCATGCAGTGAAGGTTGCAGTCAGGGTCTTATCAGTCAGGGTCTGATATCAGTATATATATCAGTGTAGACCTGAATGATAAAGTGCATGATACGGTAGAAAGTTCTTCTAAATCCTGCTGCTGCCATGAAAGCTGTCCATTGCATGGATAATTACTGTCTCTAATGATCCACTTTGCTTTCTTAGATGTCCTGTAAAAAAAAAAAACAGGAAACATACTTCTATAAGTATGCTGTGCTCTCTGCATCGCTCTTTGCAGATCTTTTCAGTTGCTCCAATTTCAGTGGGGATGAAGCCAAACAGGATACAGTTTAAGGATGTCGAGGTTCATACTGAATTGCCTCAGCTGATTCAGGATGTAAAGTCGCTTTTGAGCATTGTTCATCCCCCACCTACATCAGAGTGGTCCATATAAGGTCTTTTTACCTATTGCGCTGTCATAAGGCATTGTTGCATTGAGCATAAGGGTGTTCTTTGCTTGATCTGAGACTCGGAGCACAAGCAAATGAAATGTTTATTGATTAAAAACATTTTTTCATTGGAGTTAATTTTTTATATATCTTCATACATAAATGCATTTTATATTGATTTATTTAATAATATTCTAATTAAAAAATGTTAATAAGAAATGCAGAAATCTGTGCTATCTGTGTGTTATGATGCATTAATTTAAGCAGTCATGGCAGTAGCTCTGTAAGTAGTGAGTACTTACTCCGGTAAAATATTGTGCTATGATAAAAGATAAATGTAATGATAGAAGTATCAAGATCACAGATATGACTATTGGCATGAATTACTGTATATGTTTTCCAGGCCATTCCAGCATTATTTCAGAGCTCATAAGTCATCTGGCTGCAAAAACTAACTGCCTGAGAGATTGAGGGCCATTTAAGAACTAAGAAAAATAAAAACAAAATGCTTCAATGGCCTTGTGAGGTACTGTCTGTGACATTTAGCCTACTTTAACTACTGTACAGCAAGGTCTCTAAATATACACACAAATGCATACTTCCACATGGAGCAGAAAAGTCCACTCAGTGTACACTGGATCTGTCAAAAGGTACACCAACAACTTAATAAATGATTATACTGATGCAATACAGTAAGGTATAGTCAAAATTGCTGAAGGCGAGTCTCATTTCTCTATATAGAGAAATAACATTTCTCTATATTACACACTGACATTTAGTCAAAAAGAAATGAAAGGATTTGTTGCAAAGTTTTTACTTCATCCCTCGTTTGCCCTTGCCTTGCTTTGAGCATTTGTCTCTCATCAGGAGCTTTCTAGCCAAATTGCAGCACAGATGAATGGTGCTTACATAAGCTTGAAGGGTTTTGGGATGCAATCAAGTGGCTTAATACGTCCACCATCATCACTGTGCCCTCTCCCATACCATTAATGGAGCGTCGAATCTAATTTCCTCCTCGGAGGGCTGCAGTTTGGAGCAAAGATGCTGGACAGTGTCGTCCATGTGTTTGTAAAGGAAGCCAATTATACCATCCATAATCAGTTGGTTCAACCCAATGAGATTGGGAAGTCCATGATGAGAAATTACATGCCCCCATCCATCTCTCTATCCATCTACTTACGTATATATTTGTCAGAGCATTTTATCATTATTAAC
Organism: Kryptopterus vitreolus; assembly: GCA_030449085.1. Classification (NCBI taxonomy): domain Eukaryota; kingdom Metazoa; phylum Chordata; class Actinopteri; order Siluriformes; family Siluridae; genus Kryptopterus; species Kryptopterus vitreolus. Next base: position 10,072,402 of record JACRUU010000004.1, read on the forward strand.
TGAGCTTAAGCCTGTCGGATTTGGTCAGTTGGTATAGTTGTGTTCGTATGACTCTGATCCCCATCACGTTGTATTTGAAATGAAAGAAAGGTTCAATAGGCAAAAATTAATAGTGACGTTGTTAATGCAAAATAGTTTGAAAAAGAAATGAATGATTTTAAGTTTGGTTAAAATGCTTACGGTTTTATTCTGGGTGAATTCTTGCAAGCTTTTAAACCTAAGCAAAGACCAAAGTTCTACCAAAGTAAAACATTTATCATATATAGGATTTGAATATTTTACACAAACAATTCTTTGGTAAAAACAAGGCGTTTACATGCTAAAAATCAACCTTAATGCTGAATTTAGCATGCACCAGGAGCAGTGCTAGGTGTGTAAATAGGCTTTAATGTATTTTAAATGTTTGACATTGTACCTTGCTGAATGTGTGTATTGTATATGCTCTTTGTGCCCCCTGTATAAAGAAGCCAATGCAGAGGGAGAGAGCTGCCAGATTTGATGGGTATGAGGTTTCTCCAGACTTGGGAGGCTCCTTGCATGTTTTGACTAAAACTGGGATGTGGGAGTTTTATTATTTTTTAGCCAGAGACTGTTGTTCAGGAATAGAACCAGAAGCTCACACCTAGACCCAAAGAGGAAAAGGGCTAGCAAACTAGTCAAATAATCACTGATAATTACTGGAAGGCCACTGGATTTTACTAAGTGCGGGTGTGCAATGGAGCCAGTCGAGATGTTTTCATATTCAGTTGGAAAAAGAGGGAGAGCGGGAGGGAGGGAAGGAGGGAGGAACGAGTCATTTTCTTTAAGTCAACACCTATGTTTGAAAATAGGGCCGAGAACATGGTTTCCACTGAGAGATTTCTTTGCTTTCTAATCAAAAGGTCATTTGTGTCTGCAGCCCGCGGCTGGTCTAGAAAGGACTCTTTTAGCAAAATTCTCCGTTTTGGCTTCACTCACCCAAAATTGATATTTCCAAATATAAAAAAATAATAATCTTTTATAGAGGAACTGAAATTAAGTAAACTATTCCAAAACATGGTGTAAATAATATTCTGATATAATTCATGATATTAATATAACATTAATCCAATATTTATGTCCCGAGTTGTCACTGCACGCAGATATTAAATAAGCAATGATCACAAATCTCGGTTACACTGTTCATTCATGTTAATGTGTCATGCTGTGTTGCTGTAGGGCCTTTTCCCTGAGAGCTGCAGAAGAGAACTGAAAACACAAAAATGATGAACGAATCAGTTGTTGAAGGGTTGGTGTTTATTGTAGGGTTTCATTAACAATGTACAGCTAGAGCCAAGGAGCTCAGGTAGACACCATAAATCTGGCCTGTCATTTCAATAAGTTTAGAAAAGTAAAGTCACAGACGGACAAGCGTTTTACCTTGACATTTCAATTAAAAATAAATTATGGGATGCCATTCTTTTTCCAGTGCCTTTAAATTGTGTCAAAGCTGGAGAGAAACATAAACCTCCATTAGCGCAGACTTTTTGCACATTTAGCCTTAAAATGATGAGGGCTGAATTAGAGGGTTATATATAAGTGTTATATTGCAAACCTTTGTGTTACCTTTTTTTTGTTATTGGGGCGGAGGCGCAGGCATTTTCAGGGCCCTCGATCAAGGCAATAAATTGAGTCCCGTGCTAATTTTAGATGAAATCCAATCTCAGACAATGTTACAGGCCCTGGGAGACCTGTTAGGCAGACTCAGTCTGGCATCAGCACAGTGGAAACTCAGGCTGTTAAATGACAGCTTTTTTAAGGCTTTTTTTCTTTTTTTTAAGGTTTAAACACCTAAAACCCACAGAATGCCCTTTGTATTTAAAGTCATACTTACTGAAAGTCTTTTAAAGCTCTTATTTTGATACTGTAACCCCTATCTCTCACTTCTCTTTCTCTATCTCTCTCTCTCTCTCTCTCTCTCTGTCTTTCTCTTCTCATATGTCTGCTGTCTTCACCTCCAGCATGCACCCACAGACAGAGTGAGTTACATCGCTCGACTGCAGTGCACAGTTCATGATGTGAATGTGATGAAGCCTAATCATAGAGGATTTAATGCATGTTTGCTTTTTGGAGCTCTTGGCAGGCCCCATGCGTCGCCCCATCCATCCAGAGATCCCAGTTGCAGCACACCGAGGGTGTGATATTATTTATTTTATAAATGCAGATAGAGTGGCACACCGGCACACAGGGACGCTGTTGTCAAGACCAGGGACATCATAAATGCTTCCTGTTGATGAATTAATGCTAATTCCTAGGTCAGACTATATATAGATATATATATATATATATATATATATATATATATATATATATATATATATATATATATATATATATATATATATATATATATATATATATATATATATATATATCATATACATACATTTCTATACATTTCTAGCCAAAAGCATTTTTTAGATATGATGCTTACTAAATTGGAAGGCAAGGAAAACAGAGAGCATTTAAATTTTTTTTTAATTCAGTTGTAGCAGGGAAGCCTTTACTCGTTGCATGAGTGAGTCTGGAGCAGCGCAATACTGCCATCTTGTTTGTGCTTTGCGCCTGACCAAAAAAATATGTCCATTTCATAGCAAAGTAGGAAAGGGAACATGCGAAAACATGCTGTCTTTTACTGAGGATTTGTGCATTCACTTAAGATGAACTTATCAGAAAAAAAGGGAACAATGACTTGCTTCTTTCAGGATCTGCTCATTTGCTAGTTTAGACACAAAGCTATAAGCCTATACTGTCTTATTTTCCACTCAAGTAGTGTAGACAAGTTCATAAAGAATTCTTTAACATACAGCAGGCATAGAGCGGATGCCTTGGGGGCATGTATGCCTAACACTTGCACACACACACACGCACACACACACACACACACACACACACACACACACACACACACACACACACACACACACACACACACACACACACACACACAATGAGATGTGCGACATGTGCGGTATTTATTATATTACGTTGAATGAGTGGAATGGCTTGTAATTTTTTTTACCTATTTTCTTTAAATACATTTTATATTAAATGCAATGTGTAAACCACATAGTGAGTATGTGACAACTGAAAAACAAACTTGCTCTGATATTCATCTGGATTTTATTGTATCACTGTGACCATATTTAGGATATTCTGACCACGTCAGCTCGAAAGTGCTACTGCCTGTTAATTCATACGATGTCAAGGAAAGAAAATACAATTCAAGAAAATATAGGTTGTGCTCAGAGAGAGCTTCTTTGTGAAATAACAACGTAGCACTCCTGTCCTGGAATCTGATAAGCTGACCGCAGCCGCTGGTTCTAATGCCTCTGAAAATAAACGTTGGTTATTCGGGCCCTCCGATGAATGAATGGGGCCACGGTGTAGGCGAAAACCACGGCCACCACACCAGGATTAAGGACGCAGCCGAATGTCATCAGCTTAGGCGCCAGGGAGTTCAAGTGAACCAGTGTATACGAAGGAGCTACCTGCTGCCTCACTCTTACACGCGTTGCCATTGAAAGAAGGCTGTTTTAGAGGCGCAAAATTATTCGCTCCAGGAAGATTTATGATGATAGTTTTTTCACGGGGTCTAAAAGAGCAAGTCATATCTTTGCTCCTACAGAAACCATTCAACATGATTAGGTGACATGAAATGATAGTGTCTGTGTGTCTTCAAAGTGTATAAAAAAGTGTAGTTAACATTATAAAATGGAGCGAAAAATCAACTCTTTCTTTATTTTTAAGCTGTACCAATTTTACTTTGTTGTTGTTTATTCATTTGCTCTCTTCTTTTTTCTTCAACATAAGCCAATGACTAGTTCAACATTAACAAGGTGTGGTACTTCCCGAGCTGGTAATTTGACACCACTGTGTTAAGTTTTGCAGTCTTAACCCATGTACGTCAAGCTCGTCTTAATAAGCATGTCTGTCTGGTATCAACTTTCCTCCTCACCCATGTAATATTTTATCTATTAGGAAATAACCAGCTTGGCTGATTCGACGTCGGCGTATTTACTCTCAGACCTCTGATGTACCTGAACCCTGCCCTCACACACTCCTGTGAGCTGCTGTGTTTGGGAAAGTACTGAGAATGATGTCATGGCTTTTATGACTCTAAAAATAGACCATCTTTTTGAGTCTGTCTGGCCATTCACACACCCTCACAGCTTATAGTTCCTGCTATTGGGTTTCCATAAGTATGAGTCACAAACCTACACTTTACATTGTCTGAACATGGGTTTTATGTTGTATGAATTTTTTTCAGCTAAATGAAATGTCAGTTGACTAATGACTTAAATATATGTAGATTGGTGAGGCTGGGAGAACCATTCATACGGTTTATATATATATATATATATATATATATATATATATATATATATATATATATATATATATATTATATATTAAAATACGGGGGGGGGGTAATTCCATTTGAAATGCAAATTAGTCTGGTTTTCCCCCCAAAAGTAAAAACAAACAGCAATTTTCACTTTTCAATATATATATATATATATATATATATATATATATATATATATATATATATATATATCATATTCATATTCATCTTCATTCCTAATCTTCTAACGCTTTATCCGATCTTCCCTCGGGTCACAAGGGAGCCTGTGCCTATCTCAGGCGTCTATGGGCATTAAGGCAGGATACACCCTGGATGGAATGCCAACCCATCGCATACACACACACACACACACACACACTCACACTCACACATTCATATACACTTTTTCCGACAATTCAGACAATTTTTCCAAGATGCCAATCAACCTACAGTGCATGTTTGTTTTTGGACCGGGGGAGGAAACCGGAGAACCCGGAGAAAAACCCCCTGAGGCACGGGGAGAACATGCAAAACTCCACACACACACACATGGCCGAGACGGGAATCGAACCCGGATCCCTGGCGGTGTGAGGCAAACGTGCTAACCACTACGCACGCCCCTCTCTCTCTCTCTCTCTCTCTCTCTCTCTCTCTCTCTCTCTCTCTCTCTCTAGCTCTCTCTATATATATATATATATATATATATATATATATATATATAATATATATATATATATATATATATATATATATATATATATATATATGGTGAAGGAATGGCACAAACATATGATTACTAAATTAAACATAAACTTCAATTCATCAACTCAATTACCAAATAGTTTTAATTCAGACGATGTATATTACTCTCACAGGCTTTGCTAAACAAGGGAAAAAGCATAAAGATTTCACAACAATTTTAATAAACGCTCAACCACAGTATTGATACACAGTATAAAAGGAAGGTGAAAAACAAGGTGTCTTGCCACCGGGTGGGTGTTTAATGCATGAGCTCATCAGGACCAGCAACAAAGCTGAAGGGGAGAATGTGGGAATCTTTCAGCGCTGCAGGTATGCACACGAACCTGCAGGGTGGAGAGAAAGCCACAGGAAGGAAAACAGGCTGTGCCATGCAGGCGCCACTTATCTGTCCATCCTCAGAAGCAGTGGTGAAAGAGTGTGACAGTTGCTGGGCATCCAGTCAAGTCAGTTTATTGCAAGCCTGGACTTCACAGATCTCTTAGCGTAAACAAATCCTGCAAGTGAGGTAATTTTCCTCCTTATCTAGGTTGGTTCCTTTATTTAAACAAACAACACAACATTTGTTTCAGTTGGTTTAAGTTATTAGGTCCACTAGAAAGAACTATTTTTATTTCATCATTTGAACTCATAAAGGATGCAAACCATGCATGTCCACGGAACATGCAAATTGGAAACAGTCCCATGACCTCATACCTTTCAAAACACACCCAACTTCTGTGGTTATACTGAGAACCACTACACAATCACACAAAGGCCAAAGAGCATATTTATTGGAGAAATATATTTGTTGAAATCAAAGTTTTATAAGTACATATCATTTCAAAATAACTCCTGGAATGTTTTAGAATCTGAATTTGTAATCTATGTTGTCATCATTTCAGCCACAACAACACATTGTTTCTGGCTATAGCAAAGTTGTTGTTTTCATCTCAGGAAGCAGAATCTGTAGCTGAAAATCACAAACAAGCTTTAAGAAAACTAAAATTATTGAATTTTTTAACGCTTTTAAATCCAATATCATCCTAAAATTTGACAAAAGACAGACTTACTTTTTTGTTATAGAAGCATTGAAATTGTCGCAAGTGTAATGTCTAGCCAAATAAGAATCTATGTAACTAGAATAAGTAACAGCTGCTGTAGACAAAGGACTGTGTGTGTGTGTGTGTTTGTGTGTATGTGTTTATTTCAAACATCTTTCATAAATAATGATGTAAAAAAAATTGTCAGTGAAATGAATAGCAAGAGCTGAATCTGAAACGAAAAAAAAACAAACTGTGATTTATAAACAAGCCCTGATATGATTTTCCTCAAGGTCTGTGTGTGTTTACTCCAGCTAAGTGAAATTCTGGAAACTTTTATATAAGGAGAGAGCGAATGGGGTAAGATATCGTTGGTGTTGGGTGACAGACACAAAGTATATTGCTGCAATCACTCAGACATCAGCACACATACCAGAGCTACCTCAGACAGCTCAGACAGACCTGTCTGCTTCAAGACAGGACATTTGGACCGAATCCAAATGTAATGAGGCAAATCAGCCAGAGAAATTGCTGTGCAACTACAAGAGTTGGGTGTAGAGACGTGAGAGTTACGTGCAGGTCCATGGGAACAATAGGGATTTTTGCCTGTCTGCATATCACCTTTACCTAAATCTGTTCATGGTTCCAATCTTTTGGATACAAAATGATATAGATATCATTTTTGCAGTCAGAATGCTTCCTTCAGTTTTTTATTAATCTCTTACCAGTTAATCAGTCCCAGTGTTATTGTACTTTGGATTTCACAAATGCCTGTGGGAATGTTGACTGGATGATATCGAAGGTTTACCATGTGGCCTCTGCATTGAACCAGCAGCATAAACATTACATAGTACCATTTTAGCAAACAAATTAGTCACCGGTTATCTTCTTTTAGGAAAAGAGAATAATCGATTTAGGAGAATTTTCTTAAATTGGATTTCCCAGTAAAAGAATTTTAATAGTCCTTTCAGGATATATCATAATCACTGCATCTTGTATATTTAGGATAGTCAGTAAGTTTCAGTGTAAGAGTGACTTTATTTCTACAACGATTTGTAAATTCTTAGATATGGAATTTTACTGCAGGGCCCAAGTGTTTTTTTTTGTTTTTTTTTGCAAAGCATCTGTGTTAGTTTGATTTGTTGATAGTATTCCTTATAAATGTAATACTTAACATTAAATGCAGGATATACAGAAGTTGGAAGCGGACATCTGATAGCGCTTCTGTTGAAATACTTATTTTTTTGTTTTCTGTATTCTTTTTAAATTTCATTTTCATTCCAGATTTGTGCGAAAAGCCAAATCCTGTGAAAAATCTAATATAGGGATATGAATTACATTTTAGTGTCACCTGAACATATGATTTGTAGGAAAAGATTAGGAATAAAGAAAATCTACAAATCAGTTAACATGCTCAATATCACATTTACTTACAAAATAAAGACCGCAAAATAGCACAGCCGTGAATATTAAATATTTAAATTTTAACTCTCATTGCTTTAAATGAAATGAAAATTCAAAATGGAAAACAGAGTGTACACATTTCAAAAGGAGATCTCTGAGTGGGGATTTCTGAGATCTGAGAGAGGGATCTCTGAGTTAAACTAAAGAACATACCTAAATAAACTCAAATAAATTTGTACTCAAACATCTTTCTTTAGATTTTTTTTCCACATAAGAAAAGATTCTCTATTTACAGTGCATAATAATAAATTTTTATTGGTATTAAGATTACTAATTAAGACTATTATACTGAGTTACTGATCTGAAGGCCCGGGGTTCGAGCCCCGGTATTGCCAAGCTGCTCCCCTTGGGTCCTTGAGCAAGGTCTTTAACCCTCTGTGCTCCAGGTGCGTCGTATCATGGCTGACCCTGCGCTCTGACCCCAGCTTCCAAAAAAATGATGGGCTATTCAAAGAAAGAATTTCACTGTGCTGTAATGTATATATGACAAATAAACCTATTACTAGTTTACCATATATTTATTATTAGAATTCCAAAAGCAACATTATTCATGTATCAGATGATTCTGATGTTTATGAAACAATATGTTTTAACGTTTATATATTTTCTTGCAGAATTACAGCAACTTGACATTTGCATCAGATTTTTGCACTGCAATATTGTATATATACTGGATAAACCTTACTTGTCTGTAATTCAACTAGCCAAGCCTCAAGTATTTAAAAGCAGCCATGAAACTTTACTACAGCAGTCTTGAAATCTGGATTAATTACAGTTCCATACAGGTAAGCCCATTTAAGCAGTTCATCTTAGCTAGCCAAATTAGACTGGAGCAGCCAGTGGGTGTTCACCTACAATATATATCTTACTCAAAATGGAATTTTTCACCCTGGTTGTTTTGAAGCCATGAATCCTGTTTGCAGAAAAATGCTATAAATAGGCCTGTCAAAAACGCCACACAACCCTAAAGCAATTGGCAAAAGCATTTGCTTAAGCATGGTAACCCTAAAAGTTGGCTGCATGAATTTCACAGTTTTTTTTTTTTTTTCGCAACGCCACTGGTCCTGTCACTGCTATTAGTATCCGGATGTAAAATGGGCTAAAGCAATGGAAACTACAGTATCACCAATGTCATTTGTCACACTGTCAGTCCTGTGTAAACTAGCATCGGTGTGTGAAAATGACTAACACAGTAGAGCTCAGTGCACATTCTTTCAGACACACATACTTCCTTATTGGTAGACAACCACACACAGAGCATTTTTACCATTAGGATATTTACGGAAAAAAGAGTGTCTAGCCAAAATCCAATGACCTTTCTATGATTTTAAAAACAGGTTGGAAATTATGAACAGTATACAAAATGTGTATATTTGTATGCGAAAGTTGGTAGCAGCATACAAATACTTTGTTATTGTATTTAAGTAGATATTTCTGGCATCAGTATTTATTTTTCAGACAACTTTTCACTTTTCCACACAAATATCTGCACTTTTTATTTACATTTACTTACCACCAGACTTGTTAATTTTGTTTTAGTCTATTTGGTGATATGTGCATTTTTTTTCTTCTCATTTCGATTTCATGGATACAATGAGTACATTCATCAGGTAACAACATCTGAAATTTGTTTGGTATTAATGTATTCATTTGAGCTGTCAAAGTTAAATCCCAAATCCGCCGTGATCCACACATAAAGAAAATGAACCCTCACAAATACACAAATGACATTTTTTCCTCATAAAGTTGAAACAAACTTAAATGACTCTTGTATAGAAAATAGCAACCTGTTTTATTTGTACACCCTCATATTAACAACAGAACTGTATCATCAAATACTATATCAGTGTTTACTTTAAATTAGCTCAATAATCATATCTTGAAATATCATCAGTTATGCAGAAGGAACCATAACATTTATAAATAGATTTAGTTTTATAGATAGCAGGCTATTTAAGGCTATTTAACTTTCCCACTTTCTTGTTTGTCCAAATAAATGTTTAGACAAGGGCTGTCAAAGTTAATGCGTTAGTAACGTGTTTTGCTATGTGAATGATCTGCTTCTTCACTGTGCATCATGTATAAAAGACACAATAAAAACACTCGAGAAGAAACTTCAGTCCGTGGCCTTCCCAGATAATTTCGAAAAAATTTATCTTTCCTCAGCCGCGCTTACCACTTGTATTGTTAGGACGGAATATAAATAGGTGATACATGTGTTTTATTAACAAAAAACACCAACATCGTGCATCCACAACGCTTCCTAAATTTCCTCTGAATTACTCCTGCTGTACAAGCCGCGTATTCACAACATGTATGAACTCCTCAGTATATTACCATATATTTCAGTACAGTATGTAACCTAAACATATAACCAGTTTATATGGAAAGATAATTCTTAAATGAGCCACATACTATATTAACAATTAAAATAACCACAAAAAAATAACCACTGAAATTTACAAGAATTTATTATTAAAAGAATAATTTCTAATTTGAAATAAACATTTAATAGTTAATTATTTTATTAAAAGGAGTGATTTTGAGTGAAATGTACTGTATATATTATAACATCTGCTACAATTAGAGCGTAAGAAATGTGAAAAGTATTCATTTATTTACAATGTGGAAAATGTGTGATTAAAAGCGATTAATCTAGAGTTAACTCATGGCAATTTTGTGATTAATCATGATTATATATTTCAATCGATATTTCAATATTTCAATTGACAACCCTAGTTTAAGTGTGTATTATTGTGTGAATGTGTTTGTGTGTGTGTGTGTGTGTGTGTGTGTGTGTGTGTGTGTGTGTGTGTGTGTGTGTGTGTGTGTGTGTGTGTGTGTGGAGTGAGTGAGTAACTTCTGGCTATGGTTCCATTAAAATAATCAGTTGTAAAAACAGAATAAAACAATTTTGAATGACAGGTTGAAATAATATAGTTTAATTCAGTTTACTTTTAGAATGTTTATTGTATTGGATGTCAGTAGTGTATCCTGCTTAAAGACCGTCATCTTCCATAGCATTTTTGAATCGTTGGACATAATACTATTTATATGAGAAGCCATATAGAAGGCTACCAATTAATTATGTATTACATCTATCACCTATAGTCATAATAATTATCTAACTCTACAGCTGTTTTCTGCATAAGCAACTGGCCATTTATGTATGTGCATAAAACCATTCATGAGCATGGGTGTGCTTGACAACTCACCTTTCTGACACGTACTGATGGAAATGGAAATTTTGGCAATTACGTAACGTTTTCTTTTCTGTCAGTGACATCATAACGGCCTGCCCATAGTAGATGAGGGATTCTTTGCTAAGGATCATTAAAATTTTGTCCAACAAATGATCACAGTGTTCTTCAACTTTAATTGTATTTAATGGCTACTAATATGTGATGTAATATGTATGTGTGTGTGTGTGTGTGTGTGTGTGTGTGTGTGTGTGTGTGTGTGTGTGTGTGTGTGTGTGTGTGTGTGTGTGTGTGTGTGTGTGTGTGAATAAATACATTTATATGCGTGTATATATGCATGGATACATACAAAATAGCTTTATAGAGCTCTGTAATTTTCGGTAATAAGGTTATTTTCCATCCTCATAGTTGTTGACGAGTCATGTTTTCAGGAAACAAAATGCAGCTCAATGACCGAAAGATTTCAGTATTTTTTTTTTTCAGGAAGCTGGCACAGAGTCTAGTAATATTTTGCAAGACCCTGTATTACAGCTTTTGGGAAATGCTATTTCAAAGTAAACAGCACACACAGTGCACATTTTTACACACCACAGCATTTCTCAGTGAAAGCCAGGCCCTAATCAAATATGAAACTGAATGAATAAGTAAATAAATAAATGCTACTCACGCAGGACAACTTTTAAAGCTAATGCAAACACACTGCATTTTGGCATTGGCTTTGTATAGAATGAACATCAAATTGTAAAGAAATCTATGTTGTTTCAATGTAAAGGGAATCAAAATTCAGTAGTTGGCCTTAGTATTATCATTAAGAAGGTCTATTCCTACTTGACAAATAACCCTTTGCCAGCAACAAAGTGCTTCTGTTCAAGTCTGTGGTGGTTGCAGGTGACAACCTCTAAACCTGCTGTCAAATAGCTGCCTTTCCACCACGCCGATTGTTAACACCCCACAGCGAGACCTGTTGCCCTGAGCTATTAGTCATCCTGACAGCTCCCCTTATTTGCCACCTTCTCTGGCCATGCAATACTTGTTTCCATACTTTCACATTCACACCTCTAGATCTTAACCAATTACAAACAACAAGAAGAATGAACGCATTTTCAATGCCCAGCTTATCACAGTGGATTGTTACATGTGTTTTATCAGTGCCAGATAATGAAGACTACGGTATATTATAAACTTTGGGTCTTCTAGTAGGAATCTATCACGCTGATATCATTATATCAAAAGGTTATAAAACACAGCAACTGCTTATCCTCCAAATAAGTACATTTTCTCATTGTGATCTATCGTAAACCTTCATAATCATGCTTTGTAATACTGTTTACTGCCTCAATTTGTACCCATGATTACATCACTCATGACCAAATGTTTGGACGTGGAGCGTTCTGATGAGGGAATAAGAATCATGCAATCCTATTCATTTATCTTACTCATAGGAAGCAAGAGGCACCACAAACATCTGATAAATGGAATCCGGTGGAAATGTGTTGATCAGTATCACAGCTGTTCAGACCTAAGGGAACAGGGCACTGGGTTCTGCTTTCATTTTTCAGGTGGGATAGGATTCAGTGCTTTCAGGCTGTTGAGCTTTAGCTCGTTGCAAAAGTATGATAAAGATGCCACAAGAGATTATGTTTACTTTATGTTCATATTACTTTATGTTGTTATTACATCTTTTTAAGGCCTAAACATTAGCGAGTTTGTTCACACATTTCAAATGCACCGTGTAAATATTACGTTTTAAAGGGTACATTTGAAAAGTGTGAATAAACTAGAAATCGAATATTCTCTACAATACATTTAGAGTATCTTTGTGGACAAATAGATTATGTGTTTTCAGTGCAGTTTTTGCAAGTGAAAGACACAAATAATAAATTCAGTAGATTTTTGTTTCATAATCAAATGCCATCATGTTCTATATGCTCCACCCCAAGTTTAGCAAAAAGAAATAAACTTGAAACTATATAAACTTAAACTATGAGATAATAAACTTGAACTATATAAACTGTACAAATATGAAGTACTCACAGGCATTATAATGCCTGTGAGTACTTCATATTTGTACAGTTTATATTAGTTAGTATTCACATACACAAATGCAGCACATTGTTAAACACAAGACACAAAGCATACAAATCAGCTTGTGATGCTGTCACTGTTACCCGTGTGACACACCTGCATTTTTTCAGCTTTAGGCCATTTTTTTTCTTGTTTCAATTGTTGATGAGAAACGTAAGTGAAAAATGTCCCCCTTGTGGTCAAACCAGGTTTCAGTTATACTTTTTATATTTTTGTTCTTTATAGATTTGGAATTTTCTGCAAATGAATCATTTCTCATGTCTCTATGATCCAGTGACATAAAATGGTTTTCAGCAGTTTAAAATTGCTGTTTTATTATATTCTAATAAACATTTAATGGCAGCAGTTTATTTCTCTTTGTCATGTTTGTTGTGATATTATTATTTCCATCCTTAAACTGCTAAAACACATTCAATCATATAGCATTGGATTATTTTACTGGTTTGAATATTTTAAAAACTGATGCTTCCTGTAATATTTAACAGAATGTGTAGATATTTGAGAAATATGTGTAGAATATATATAGCTTCATCTTTCTCCTCTCTCAGATAAAAACAACTAGAATTGGTCATCTCTATTACTTTCATAATTTACATTCAGCCATTGTGTAAGGTTTCTCCTTATTTCATCACAGGGGGGTTTTCATCACATTGTCAGCACAATGTCACCTGTTAATAGCTTAATACAAATTCAAATTAAGTGAACTGAACTGAATTAAAGTCACAGTGTCAAGCAAAGTGTATTTTCTGCTACATGCACCCACACTGCTGATTGTGAAGACCTCGAGGCAGATTTTAATCATGACATGAATCTAGTTAGCTAGAAACTCAGCAAGTGAGAAAAAAAAGAGTATGATAGGAAGAGAATAGACCACTGGGTATAATTGAATACAGATTCATGGATAAAAAATATACTATTATATATTAAGGTGGCTGATTGGTTACGTTGCTGGGCTACTGACCGGAAGGTCGGGTTCAAGCCCTGGTATCGCCAAGATGCCACTTTTAGGTCACTCAGCAAGGCCCTTAAACCTCCGTGCTTCAGGGGCGCTGTATCATATCAGACCCAAACAAGCTGTGATATATAAAGAAAGAATGTCACTGTGCTGTAATGTCTATGTATACTTATTCTTCTAACTAACATAAGAAATTTATTATGATAGCTTTTAAGCCAAAAGAGAATGTCTGGCTGACTTATTTGACCCGATTTATTTGAAATTATTACGTTATATTGCAATTTGTGGAATGCCTTTAAATAATTTAGCCTTTTAAAAAGAGCTTGATTTTATTCAAGTATTTGATCTCATTTTGAAATAGTAAACATTTCCCTGTTCTCAGACTTAATGCTAATACAATTGAACATTACCCATTTATAATATAACCAGTACAGCCACAACCTCTTAATTTATTTTACCCTCAACTAACCACAGAATAACCAAAAAAATATGTGACATGAACCAAAGGTGTTTTACTACTCAGTCACTAAAATTAGAGATCTGCAATCAAAAGTGTTTTGCCAGAAAATGCACACGTATAATGATATACATTTTTTAACATTTTAATTAATTACTGGTTATTATTTTTGCAGTTGCTGATATTTTATTTCAGTAAGCCGTATCAATTGCAAAAACTGTTAAAGTTCTCTGAGAAAGTAAAGTTTTAGCGCATCTCTGATGATTTGGCTGAAACTACAATTCACTCTCTGCTAGTTTTTTCATTAGGTACATGCGTCCATGGACTAATCAAAAGTAAAATATGTATAAATAATCAATATTAGGGTATTAACGTGAGAAATGCTTTAGATAATGTGAGGCTAGTAACATTTATATTCAAGCTTGCCCCTATGGTCAAGTGTAGATTTTTATCCATATTAAGGTAGACATAGATATACTGTATGCTGAACACTACATGGTAAGACCCGCAGTTCTACTAGCACTAAAAATATTTTTTGCTCGATCACTCTGTCAGTTATCACTCTGTCTAATGTTGACCTTTTCCCTGATCCACAATTTGTATTTTCATAAGTGGATGACTTGTGGCTGTCTGTCCTTCTCTTAAGTGCTATGGCAGATGTAAGAAATATAGGCAGTGATTTAATTTAAGGCAAGGCAGGTATTTAAGCCACTGCTAAAGCCATTAAAAATGTAGCATTTCTTGCTTCTTTTTATTATTCACTAAAATCAAGACTTCTCATCATGGTGTATAAATACAGAGTGGATATTGTGGATGTATGTGAATGTACTGTATGGATATATAGAAATAATATATGTAATAATTTACAGCTGACAGGCTATTCTAATACAATGTATAATCAGCATTAATACAAAGGAAGTGAAATATATCTCTATTGTCTCTATTGTTTGTTTGTTTGTTTTGTGGCATTAATTACTAGATTCGGTGATGGATTCACTATTATGAAAATGCAAATCTTTGTCAGCGGTCCAGTCTAATCAAATTTATTTACAATCAAATATTATTACAGATGCTTAAAAGGTTAACAAAAGTTAATGTTCCATCAAACTCCATAAAACAAAAACCTTCCTTAGATGCTCATAACTGAAAACATTCCTAGTCGTTTATGAAATATATTATGGAAATAGACCAGGAAATTGAATTAATTTAAATTCTAATTTCCTTAAATAATTGATGAAACTTAAGAGCAGCCAATTACTTATAGTTTACCAAAATGAAATTTATTATGTTATTATTATGTTAATTATTATTATTATTATTATAACATTTTCTGTTTTATTAATTGATTTTTACATAAAACTGACATTAAAGTGCTCAGTACTTAACAATGTAACTATTTTATATCTGGTCAAGAGGAAACAAAATAGATATTATGGCACAAATTCAATTAATTACTTAGAAAAAAGTCCTGGTTGGTGTAATTTTGTGTTCAATCATGAATTGCCCTTCTTAAAGGAAGCTTCTTGATAGTTTCCTTGAATTAATGTACAAATAAAGAAGCCCATTTGTAAGTAAATTATTAGTCTCTGACTGTCATGGCATATCCATTGCATTCTGGGACTATGGGTAAAGTGGAAAAGCGGCTCATATCTCATATTTATGCACATTACCTGAGTGCTCCCATGTTGCCTGATCTCATAGAGTGTGCCATACCAATGCAAAAAGTGATGACTCCTGCAGCTGCCAGGCCTGTGATTCCCATCATGTGGTCACAGAGGACCGCATGATGGACAGGTAGGTGTGTGTGTGTGTGTGTGTGTGTGTGTGTGTGTGTGTGTGTGCGCGTGTGTGTGTGTGTGGGTGGAAAGGGATAAGGGTCTATGAAGCCTCAGTAGACCATGCAGACTGAGACACGTCTGGGAAAATGCAGCCTATTAGAAGCACAAATAAATGTGTTAATTACATAATATATTATGCATATACTCTCAAATTAAACCAGGTAAGATCATTCTATTATTTGAAGTGTAACAGAGTGGAATGAACAAACCCAAAACAGAAAAACTGTCACGAATGTTCAAAATATGTATGAATTGCAACCTATAGGTTCCAATTACAAATACTGTATATGTTATTTAGCATTTGTAATCGGTTGACAAAATTATTGCACTCAGTCTGAAACTGATGGACATCACTAAGCATAGTATCAAGTTTTCTCTCTTGAGATGCTTCTTTTTCTGTAGTCGCCTTTAGTTGCAGGATTCTGTGTGTTGCCTGCTTTCAATTTGTCTTTACTTCTTCACATTTGAAAATCTTAGGCTGCGTTTATGGCGGGTTTTTTTGGTCATGATCCTGATGCACTGTGAAGCACCATCCTATTAGTGCTATATATTATCAGAAAGAACTCAGTTTGATAATTCAATAGTCTCAGCTTTGATAAACTTCAGAGATTCCATTAAAAAGATATAATTTTCTTGCATCACTTTCCTTTTAGATTTATTTCCATTTACTTTTTCCTCTGCCTTTTGGCTTCTCCCATTAAGGGATGGTGCAGCGGATCATCTCCCTACATCTCCATACTACTCTGTCCTCTAATTCTACCTGCATGTCTTCCCTCACCATATCCATAAACATCCTCCATCCTCAGCATCTTCTCCCGATGTATCCCATGTCTGTTCAATACAAGCATGAGCTGCATGAGTCACATAACCTTAGGTGCAAGTAGAATCTCTGGTGAGATGTGATAACTAACAGAACGATGATTGATGACAACTTTTGTTATTTTCCTCTGTTTATTTCGTTCTTTGTATTTTTCTACACAAAAAATCAACTTTGAAAAAAAGAGTCTAAAATATAACAAAAGTACTTCTTTGAACGTACATCTACAATGCACATGGCATTGTTATGCAGTTTCAAATTACAACTATGAACTTTTTGAATGTAGAAAATACTTGAACAATGCAGTGATTTTTCTTATGCATCAAAATACAACATTTCAATATGTTTATAAAAATAAAAAAAGCTCATTGTACAATGCACTGATGCTATGTAGTTTCAAAATACAACATAATTTAATATAGAAAAAGCCTACTCGGTTGTCTTAAGGTGCAAAAATACAACATATGGGCTCTTATAAGCTGTTGTGTCATCACTCATATTGCAAGCACATATTTCTCCGGCCCCTCATTTGGGATGCTTTTCATGAACTGGCCCCCATGACAAACTAATTGAATAAGCCTGCTCTAAACCATACAATATCACAGGTCTCACCACAGTCCTATACACTTTCCCTTTCACGCTCGCAGATACCCTTCTATCACAAATCACTCCTGTTACTATTCTCCAAACACTCCACCCTGCCTGTACTCTTTTCTTCATCTCTAACACACTCGCCATTACTTTGCAATGTTGAACCCAGGTACTTAAAACATAGAAAAAGAAAATGTGTCGGTCATCAAGGAAACAACTTTCACTTTTTTCATCTTGTGTGAACAGTATCATCGGAAAAATGTTGTGAACTGAAAGACTATTTCCTTTCGTTCTAATTTGCAAGTGTGTTACACTTTGTGCTTGTTGGTTTTATTATCCTTATCTCTTATACAAACTGTTTGGCCAGCTGATTGGTTAATAGGATAAAAAAAATCCATCAAATTCAAATGTTGTGGTGAAACTGTTTGTTTGACAGTTGTACTTTAACAGACAAGTAGTTGAGAGAAACTGATATTGAGGTATTTATACATCTGTGTATACGTCTGATGTTCGGTGATAGCTGAATATACATTCACCATCTCCCTGGCCTCATCTCCATTACACTAGTTTATAAATGTTTATAAAGGTGCAATGGGGAATAATCTGGGAAATATTCTCTCTCTGGAAACTGAGAAAACTGTCTTTCATAATAATAAGTCTTACTCCAATCAGGATACTATTGATTATAGATGACAATAATATTTATTTACGAGTTTGTTACTTTGCAGAGGAATCAGAAAAGTACATTGAAAATGCTTTCAGAATGTACTATGAAGCTAAGATATACGACAGACTTCACAGTATGATGTCTCTGGCTTCTTGCTTCAGGTTCTCAGGGCCCAAATCGAGACATTTGGATGAATCTCTAACATGCAATATGTCTGTACTGTAGATCAATGTCTTTAATGAGCAAGCCTTGTTCAAGATTGTATGAATGAAGCAAGGAGTCATGGCTTCCCCGGTAGTTTACCCAGACTCTAGCGAACTAGCAGAGGTGAGACTTTCACCAACATTGAGCAAAATGGTATATTTAGAAAAGGCTGTGTTGTGTGGCTTCACCCCCAGCCATTTATTGCTTTAATCATAAACACTGAATAATGAAGTATATGACAGTATATCACAAAATACACAGCATGCTGAATTTCAGAAGTGTTCATGTAACAGTTAGGACATAACAAAAATTGCAGATTTTATTTTCTATGTTTAGTATGGAGAACTGACAGTAGTCAAAACTCTAGTTGTTGGTGTTCTCCAGAGGGCCAAAAAAAGCATTCAAGTATGTAATAGATACAACACAAAAGTGACTCTAAGAGCTGAAGTGACTCGAGGCCAGCGGTTCTGGAGGCTTTTTCTTTTTTAAATGAAGACAGGCTTGTACAAAATGTGCTTTTGGCTTCAGGAAATGAAAAGCATTTTTTTCTGTAAACGTTAAAGACAGTGCCAGCCTTTCAGCCTTTTTGCCCATTGCATACCTTATCTAGCCTTTCAGGCTTTGGCTGAAGAGCAAGGCACCAACCTTTGTGTGGGTCCATTGCCATTGACCTGGATTCATGTATCCTAATTTGTGCAGGGTCACTATCAGACCTAATAATCTAGGCTAGATGGATACAGAATTACAGGAAATAAAAATGTGATTGTTGCCACCAACTTTACCTTTAAATAGTTGTCACTCTTTTCTTATCAAATACATGCAAACACAAGTACAACTTTTGACTGTTTTTATAAGCATATATATGGTTTTGCATATATAGCATATATTCCGTTCGTGTCCAAACAAGGAGGCTAAACAAGGAGGTATGGGTTGACCCTGCATGCATCTTACTTACATTTACCTTTTTCTACCCAGAATGTGCTTAACCCTTTTAATTGAAAGCTTATACAAAGATTACAAATCAATTTTCCTGATACAGCACTTATAGTATTCATTTATAGTACATATTCCCTAATAAAACAATCATTCTTTGGATCTATTTTTCTGCTTTAATTGTCTATTTTTTAGCATTTTATTTGAGGAAGGTTAACACACTAGCATGCTTTGTAAGAGTTCTGAAGAACTATTTATCACTCTCTGTATTCTTGGCAAATAAATGAACCCATAATAGGTGTAATTAGATGGGTCATTAGTGCAATTATCATCAGTTTAGATGGACACCCATGTCACTTTTTATGTCTTCTCCATTAAAAGATTGTGTTGTGGAACATTGTGAGCTTGTCATAAGTCTAAGGCTGTAAATCATAATTGGAAGTGGCACAAAAACTGAGTAAGAAAACACAGTATTCTATGGCAGAAGACTGGGTTTCAGATAGATACTACATTTAGTACTATTATTAGTATTATTGTAATCTGACTCCCTCTAGTGGACCATAGTTAAATATCTGATAGGTAGTAATATTTAAGAGGCCTACAAATAATAATCACACAACCTGCGATATTCTACAGTGGTTCCGGTTAAGTCGTGCTGTTTTGAGACATGAATTGTTCTGTGCTTTCCCAGAAGTTTAAAACAAAATAGACTTGAGAGGAAAGAGAGGTCTCATGTTACAGTAATACATGCAGCAGCTGGTGTCAGACAGTAATTTCCAGACAGCTAATTACAGTTGGATGAATAAAACAAGACTGAGCATTAACTACAACAGTTACTAGCAAGTGTCTGTGTGTCCTAGATGTAACTTCATAGATGGTGGAGGTATGAGTAGGCATTTTTGAATGTAGCCTACAAGTTTGTGTGTGTGTGTGTGTGTGTGTGTGTGTGTGTGTGTGTGTGTGTGTGTGTGTGTGTGTGTGTCCATGTGCATATGCGTGTGTGTTTGTGTGTGTCCTAGAAGTAACTTCATAGATGGTAGAGGTATGAGTAGGCATTTTTGAATGTAGCCTACAAGTTTGTGTGTGTGTGTGTGTGTGTGTGTGTGTGTGTGTGTGTGTGTGTGTGTGTGTGTGTGTGTGTGTGTGTGTGTGTGTGCATGATGAGGTGAAAAGGGTATAATTGAGAGCGTGTGGGTCTGGGTATATGAGTGTATGTATGCATATAATGATACTTGAGTCTGGGTATATGAATGTATGTATAGGCTCCATGTAATAGTGTGTGTGAGACTGTGTGTGTGTGAGACTAATGAAAACAGTACCGTCTGAGGTCCATTAGTACTTTCCGGTTTAATTGTTGCACCTGGGGAGTAATTAATTAATCAATCATGCAATGGCCCAGCAACTCTTGATGCATGTCAGCCTGCTCAGGTCAGAAGGGAAGGCTGCGTCGGCCATATGTAAATTGGAATTAATTTGGTGGGCTTCAGCTCAACATGCTGTTATTTTGAATGAAAACAATCCCCAGAGCTTTGCCTCAGTAAGAAGAGGCCCCGTGGTCACATCCCACCGTCGCACATAATCA
Organism: Kryptopterus vitreolus; assembly: GCA_030449085.1. Lineage (NCBI taxonomy): Eukaryota > Metazoa > Chordata > Actinopteri > Siluriformes > Siluridae > Kryptopterus > Kryptopterus vitreolus. Next base: position 10,093,342 of record JACRUU010000004.1, read on the forward strand.
TTTCAGCTCATTACCCCCCACCCCACCTCCTCAACACAGTAAACCACAATATAAATAGAGCTCATTGCACACAGTGTAGCCTTTAATGACACACTCTCTCAAAACACCTACAATTAACCCCCTATGACTGCTCTCTGTGTTCCACTAAGATATTGCTTACATTTGTCACCCCTTCTCCTCTACTTCATCTCTCTTTCCACTTCACATTTATTTGGAAGCACCATTTCATGTGTTTTGACTCTGGATTTATTTGGTGCCTTATACATTTTTAGTATGTGTGCCGTGTGCGACAGTCACGTCACCATACCACATGCTCACAGCTTTTTTTTTCAACTTTTCCAAAAAACAAAAAAGAAAGAAAGAAACAAAAAACTATGGTTTAGCTTAGGAAGTACACAATGTGTATGAAGGATACGAGGGAAAAAAAATTAAATATTTCACTGTCTGGCAAAGGTTCCTGAACCATATGCGGTATATGTGACAATGTGTCTAGCTCATGTACTGCAGATCAGTACAATTTTTTTACAACAATCTCCCTCTACTCCCCTCATCACTAATTGTTTCTCTTCTTCTTCAGAGGCTTGTATAATTCATCAAAAATCATCAAAATCAAAGTAGAACAGTAAATAATGTGAACAGGTTGCAGCAATGTATTTGGAGTACTTGCTATGAAAAGTTTTGCATTGTATCCATCCAAGAAGTGTTATGTTCAAGACTCAACAATTATGAAACTATAATGAAAAGATTTTATGTTATACCATGCAGGAAGTTTTTTCCTCTTCCATTTTGCCACTGACTCAAACACTATGGATATAATGAGGAAATATAATGAGGAAATAAGGAAATAATTTAGAATGTAATTTTAACAAAAGCTATTTATACACAATGCACTATGCAAAAAGAAAAAAGCAAATAAAAGAACAATGCATAAAAGTCAATTTAGAATGGTACCTATGCCTGCAGGCTAGTACAAGCTCAACTCTGTACCTGTAATATGATGTGTCACGCATAATTTTAACATGTTGTAAGCTTGAGCTTAAATTCTATTAAATCGTATCTAAAGTAAACTTGTAGATGGTACTGCAGATGGCAAAAAGCAAGAACAGTGCAATAATCAGGATGTCAAACAGAGATAGAAAAAGGCGCAGAGAGGAGGAGAGAGCAAGATGGGGATGTCCCATTTAAGATCCGCACAAACCATTTTTTTGGTTTGTATATTAATCCTGACACTGTTCAAGCTAATGACTGTGTTTCTTTATAGAGACGCTGTTACTATCTTATTATCAATCCAATTACAATATTCCAGACATTTGTCTATTTGTGAGAGAGACCATACAATGGTATCAAACACTTTACTGTATAGAGTATGCACGATTTCAGTTAACTTACTGTAAAAAGTTGCCCTGTTTAAAATCAACGCTGTCTCTTACTGAATACATAATAATTGATATATTAGTTAATAATAACAATTATTAATAATGATTGTTGTTACATATAGCAAAGATTCGATAATTGTGGACTGTTGCCCTGGGGCCCAGAGTACAATATTATCTAATGAGCCCAATATCCCTAGCAGTGCCCCTGGACACCAGTAATCAGAATCAGAATCAGACAGTTATGGACACAGACAGCACAGGCTCAATGATGGCCAAGCAGAACTGTTTTAGCAGCTTCCTCAGTTGGCGAGGGATGTCAACCTCTGCTGGAATATGTAGGAACCTGAATCACTCCACTGTTGTTATAGTGCTGTTTATAATGGTGAGTGGTGGAAGTGCTGGTCCCTGATCATCTCCACTGTTCTTTAACCTACTGTGAGTTAACACCATCCTTTATGAAGCTGCTGACTGTAGTGTCGTCTGCAAACTTCAGGAGATTGATGGAGGTGTTTTAGAGGAGCAGTCATTTGTGTGCAGTGGGGAGAGAAGTGGGGAGAGAATGTAACCCTAAGGAGCACCAGTCCCGGATGTGAGGTTGACCAGCCTCATTATCTGCTGCCTGTCTGTCAAGAATATGGCAATCTACTGTTAGATTGTGGTGAGCGGAGACAGCTAGATCAGTTTAGCTGAGAGAAGGTCAGGAACAATGGTGTTAAAGGCCTACAAACAAGTCTACAAACAAGATCATTGCATAGGTCCCAGGTCTATCAAGATGTTGCAGAATATAATGTAGCTCCATTTTAACTTCACCATCTGCAGACCCATTTGCTCTGTAGCAAATAGAAGAGGATTCAACAATGATCCAGTAATGTCCTTCAGGAAGGCCAGGATAAGTATTTCAAATTGATTTCATTGATTTCACAGTGACAGGTCTGTCATCATTAAGTCCAGTTATTTTGCATTTCTTGGGGACCAGAATGTCATTGGAGCATTTGAAGCAGCAGCGCTCCAGTGATCTGTTAAAAACCTGTGTGAAGAAGGAGTCAGATTGTCAGCACAGAATTTTAGACAGACAGGTGAAACACTGTCTGGTCCTGAAGCGTTCCTAGTCATGTGTTATATTCCATGTAGACAGTACCGTAAGCTCAGGTTGAATGGATGGGAAGGCAACACCTATCCTAACTCTTTCTTCTCACTGTCCAGGAATCCATATAAAGGCAGCGGTGGTAGACTGGGCTTTTCAAACTTGCAGACGATTCAATTTTATTGTAATTGTGCAAGGTACATGTAATCCAGTAATCAAGTAGTTATTGATTCTCCACAGACTGTGGGGGTGGAGTCTTGACAATATTCCTCAGACCAGTCCATGCTGATGCTGGATCGTTGGCTGAAAATTGTTTTGTCAGCTTCTGAGAGTATTGTGTTTGAGCCAATCTGATCTCTTTTGTTAGTTTGTCCCTGTCCTGGTTATACAGGATTTTATCCAAATTCTTTAAAAACTTCTTGGCTTGATGATGCTTTTTGAGTTTCCTAGTAAACCACGGTTTGTCATTTTTAAAAGATATCAACCTGGTGCTGATGCACATATCCTCACAGAAACTGATATATGAAGTTGCACGCTCCCTGAGCTCATCCAGACCAGATGAGTGCTAGTACAGAGTGCTATCTTCTATGGGTAAAACACTGATTAAGCAGTATCTAATACAACCTTGCAGTGGTGGCTGCAGTTTCAAAAACACTTCCATCAGTGCAGTCCATACAGGCCTGTAAATCCCACTCTGCTTCCTCAGTCCATCTTTTAACAGTAATACAGACTCAGCTAGAAGCTAAATGGTGTTGAAATCTTATTAAACAAATTCCTGCAATTTTTAAGCGACCCACTTTTTTTATTCTGTCGGAGCCGTGTTTGCTGTTGGTGCAGATTAAAATGGTCATGATCCCATTAAAAATGCTTATATTTTTAAATATAAGCACTGGTGGACAGTAACAAAGTAAATGTAATTTCTTAATGTTTGGACTCATGATATTAATGACTCATTAATATCATCGTATCTTTTTAGATAAACTGCATTGATTAAGCACAAATGCTTATAGAGGCATTAAAGCCATAAAAAACCATTGAACTTTGGATACAAGGAAAATACATATGCTCTTTTATTGAAGTAATATTTTACATAGTGCATCTGTACTTTAATTCAAGTTCATGATTGGTGTACTGGTGTATACTTGTGTATCAAATGTAACTATGTGAATGTTAATGTGACGTGTCAGTTGTTTTGAAGGAGGGTTGTATTAGATACTGCTTAATCAGTGTTTTACCCATCGAAGATAGCACTCCGTACTAGCATTCATCTAGTCTGCAGCGATATAACAGAGCTACAGTGCCAAGAACAGTGAAAAGCAACACAGCAAAAATAATTCTTTTATGAAGGTAAATTTTTTATTTCATAAAAATAGGGAATAGGGGTGGTGAAGAATGCTGCGGGTAATAGATTGACTAGACATAGAAAAAAATCTCATACGCTCCCACTTCACAACTTTTAGTTCACAACAATTCATTTTTAGATTTGTATCCCCTTGTCCTTGTTGAACTAAACTGGAATCCTTTTGATATTGTTTCTTTCTACTGCAGACAAAAAGGGTAAATAATTTCTCCGGCTGAGCTGATTAGGAAATGTGTATATTTGATATCATTTTAATAATAATTGAAGTGAAGTGGAATGTCAGTTGATTTCAGCTCCTGTGGGGTGCAGTCAATATAACAATTCATCCCAAAGGTGTTCAGCATGGGTCGAGGTCAGAGCTCTATAGCAGGTCACTCAAGCTCTTCCACTCCATCTCCATCATGTAAGCTATATCTTCCTGGAACTCGGTTTGTGCGCAGTGACACTAGCATGGTGCAACAGGTTTGAGTCATAGTTTAAGAAAAATTTAATGCTCCTGCATCCAAAAATATCCTGTACAATTGTTGTACAAAAGAATCACATATGGCTGGAAAATCACTAATTTGACCCTTTCAATCACTCTTTCATTTGTTGTCATTTTAAATGCTGAAGACATCAGTAGAGGTGACATACTCTTTGTTGAACTTTTTTAAATTTAGTACTTATGTTTATATGTTTTAATTTATAAAGAATAAATATTTACATTTTGTTAGTAAGTGCACTTTGCATTTAAAAGCTACATTGGGCTAAGTGCTTTCTGTTTTTCTTGTGTGCGCTTGTGTGTGTGTGTGTGTGTGAGAGAGAGAGAGAGAGAGAGAGAGAGAGAGAGAGAGAGAGGGAGTGTGTATACAAACTTTGGCAATAGTAATTATGATTTTCAGTGGGAAAATGTTTATATATTCCAGTTGCTCACCATGTCCTACCTGAATCAATTTACCTGTTGCAGCCATTATTATAAAAACATGCCACAGCTGGACAGTATAACAGATCTATCTCATGCAGTGAAAATTAATGCCTAATTACTAGCAAGAAACCCAAATAGACACACTTTTAAAGTCTCCATTCACTGCATCTCAACTGTGCGACCCCTACACATCATCTCTAGCACTAACCACTAACATGCATTATATTTTACCTGGGGAATGCAAAGTGAATGCAAAATGTGTGTTTTTGGTCAAATACAAAAAGGAAAAGAAAACACAAAAGTGGTTCATGGAAAAAGAATCACAACTTATTTGAACTGTTTAGGCTGACCCTTCCTCTCAATTTCCAGTTATTCTTGAAATGTCAATCTTAAAAATGCCCTTGTAATGTAAGTGTATCTGTAACAAAATCAATTTCTTCTCCTCCTCTCCTTTGAATAGGGATTGAGACAGGGCACAGGGGCAGAGAACAGCGCAGGCAAGAATAATTCCAGGGATATGGAGCAGCCTGTAAAATAATCTGGATGAGTCTATTAAAGTCGTTCTATACCGCTCCGTGCTGGACCCGTAAGTGCCGCAAAATAGGAAGTGAATGTTGTGAAACGTGACATGCATTGACAATAAACCACTAGATTGCAGTGTATCCCACATCAGAGTTTACAGAAGGTAATTTTTACAACATGCAGATTTCAGAAATTTCAGATTATCCCACATGCGAAAAATTGTGACAGATGGAAGGCACTTACAAGAAAGATGAGAAAGCGAATATGTTTGTATTTTGTGCTACGAGGCGGTGTTGCTCATCAAAGAGTATACATTGTCTTATAGTTACAAGTGGCCCTTTGTGGGAAACCATAATGCAGACGTGACCCTAGGTGACAAAGGCTCTACTCTAGATGCATTGTGCACAACTATACTGAGTTTTTCATATGATATTACAAATTGTATGACCAGCTTTACATGACTAACCAATAAAAGGACAAGAAAAAAAGCATAATTTACAAACAGCTTCATTTTTGCAGATCCATCAACCTGTTACTATGAGGAAACCATGGACATATATTTTGGTCTTTTTCAGATTTCAAGAGTAATTTGCCACCTCTTATGACCCGAGCTTGCTAAGGTACATTGACAAACACTATTACATTGTAATTCCTATTATAGTTCAAAGTTTTAAGCATAAACTCATATTATAGACTACCTATTGGAATCTGTCTGAACTAGGCAATAACTAAACTCTTCGGCCTTCTCTAGCCTTGTTTCCTGGTAATAATGGGCTCCCTGTGTCAGTAAGGCAGTGGGAAAACAAATTTAGCCAGCTGATTAATGAATGGGAATAACAGTCTGTAGACTGTCTGCAGGAATGGGACTGTGGCTTGCCCTCTTAGCTTTCATTAACCTGAGTAAATACTTCCTCTCCTAGGGATCCCTTTATACTTTTACAACACTCTTCTATGTGTGCATGTGTACGCACTGGAAATTTATACAGGTCAACACATTAAAAGGTGTGATTAAGTAATGAAAGGGGTATTAGTGCTCATATCATTTCTTACAGATCTGTCATTTGTATAAAATCAAAAGTGTGCTCAATCTTATACTCAGTGAATCAGTGCATGAGATGGAGCTCCTGGAGCAGTGTGCTCTAGTTTCCTCTAACTGTATTGATCAATTTGTTTAACATTTACACAATATGTTAGGGCCTTTTTCTCTTTAGGCTCATTTGTCGAAAATACTGTATCATATCCTATTGTATTAAAAGAGCAAGGCTCAATAGGGCTCATAAGGAAAAGCCAAAAAAATTCAATCATAGCCAAATTAATGTTGTAATTAACAAAATATATTCAATTATATACACCCATGAAGTCAACAGTGTCCTTCTGTGTCTCAATATTCTTATATAAAATTGGGTTTATTTAGGACAGGATGCTAGCAAGTCAATATGAAACTTACTGGCAGTTTGGTGCTGACAGATTTATATAAGATGACAGACAAGGCATGTTAGCGATCCCTGACCTGTTCCCTCAGAGGATTCGGTCAGGGGTCTGTCAAAAACATTTTTTTTTCGAATCATGCTGTGCCTAAACCTTCCCAAAGTTTGATAATAATATGTATATAATAATAAAATATACTATTAATAATAAGATAAATATGTGTTTATTTAATAAAAACAAATTAATTCATGTCCTATTGCAATATTTTGTTTCTGGGTGCTTTCGGGGCTTCACTACTAAGAAACTTAGAAGGTTATTGAAATAAAACCCTGGACGACATGGACGAGCTCTTCTTTCACCACACTCTCCTTTATTGCCCTTCCCTGTTCTTTGTTTGTCGCATAATAAAAGTCCTTATAACCATATCCAAAATAACATTAACATTCATTATTCAAAATAAACTCTAAACTCTATTTAAACTCTTACACTATGACTGAAACTGGGTTATAAATAGAGGGAATTATATAAAAATGTATAAACCTAGAGATAGACCACATTGAAAAGCTTTTCAATGATTAAGTAAATGATTAAATGGAGTGTCATTTTTGAAATTTACTATATTTGGAAAATACCTTGTAATATTTAATAAGCCTCTTTAATTATATGCAAGTGATAGTGATATTGATCATTCCAAATTTTATATAATAGTTAAGATATTCTTCTTATACAAACTGTTTTACTGAAACAGGCCTGCAGGCGACTCTAATGTTTTTGATCTTACATTGTCTATTGACAATGTTAGTGAACTCTTTCTTCACTTAAATTATTGTCAGTAATATACATTTCTAGTTGAAATTGTTGCAGAAGCTTAAAAAAGAGCAATGTATGTTTACAATGGTCTTAGACATTTGAACCCCAATGGATGAATGTCAGTTCTTTGTCATTACTGCAATAAGTCACAGTCTTTAAATAGAAGAGAAAAAATGCTTATCTTGGCTAATAAGTTAGCTGGTGTAAACATTTTTCCAGCCTACCCTTGCACACTTGAAAGCCATACTGAGATGTACATAGTAACTGACCTGGAGCTATTTTTTAAGTCAATGTTACTATGCCAAGCATTCCAGATTTAAAGGTGAGGAAAGCAAGGATGAAGCCAATAGCTTTAGGCTACATGTTGGCTAACTTGTACCTAAAATTGTGAATGAACTACAGTGTAGAGCCTGTCAACATACAATCATTTGCAGCTATATAGTTTAAGGCAGTTTGATATATCTAGCTGTAGTCAGTAACCATTCTGTTATTTTAGGTTCTCTAAAATGAATATGTACATATACAGTAGAATTAGTGAGAATTAGGATGTAGAAACATGAAACGGACAGATTATGTCTTGATGTCTTTCACAACCTGATCAGATTATGTCTTTTATGTCTTTCATATCTGTATCCATATTCCCCCAGTAGGGTTTGGAGACTCGGCAGTGCCCCCAACAAGGAACAGAAGCTGCAAAGCACCCCCAGTGGGTTTCATATATGGATATGAAACTATATGGACAAAGGTTTGTCAACACCTGAACATAATATTTGTATTTGTTTTAGGGGGGATGGGGTGGTGTAGGGGAGTCCTGTCATAACCTGGACATTTTGAGACTTTGTTTTGGTCACCAGATGTTGCCACTGGGCCTCTGCTTCCTATGCCCTATTCCCTAATCCCAATTTTGTTCCACCTGCTCCTCATATATTTGTTTGCTACTTAAGTTTCTCTACTTTTGCTTTTGTTCTTGTTTGGCCATTTGTTTCTTTTGCCATTTGTTTGGCTGTGTTTATTGTTTCTTTCATTGCTGGTATTTCTGTTTCTTGGTTTTCATGTTGCTGTGTTGTATGTTCATGCCTGGGCTTTAGTTTGGCTTCTCTAGCCATTACAAGCTCCCAGTTTGTAGTCACTGTAAATTTGATTTATTCTATTCCCTGAGCTGTATATATGTCCTGTTTCCCTTCTCCTGATGCCCTTCTGGTATTACCTATCTGTGCCTTTCTATAGTGCCCTCTCAAGTTTCCTGTTCTTGCATGTTAGTCCTAGTATTATTTCATTCCAAGCTGTGTTCTTGAGCATTGTTTTACAGAGTCATGTTTTGTGTAGTGTTCCTTTCCCTTTGTCCTTTTATTCCTCTCCCTCCTTTGTTCTGTTATTTCTTATTCCTTTATTTTTTTGTTTGGCTATTCTCTAGTTTGTTCCCTTCTCCAGTCTGTCCTGTCCCTGTCCCTAAATGTTTCTCTAGTTCCTGTTTGGTTCCACCTGTTCACCTTTTTCTGCTTTACTGTTCTGTTATTTTGTTTAGTTTTCTCTTGTTTTGTTGTTCCACTGTTCTAGGTTTCAAGATTCCTGCCTTGGTTTAGTGTTTCTGAGACTCTTGTCTTCCCTGGTTCTTTCCTCCTATGTGTCTTTCCATGTTGTGCCTTTTTCCCCATCACCATTTACTTTTATTGTTTTATGATTGCCATTGTTTTTGTCATCTTGGTTTACCTCTCTGAACTTGATATTCTGACTGCCTAATTGTCCTTTTGCCAAAGACTGCAATGTGTTTGATTTTCATTTGTTTATTTGTAATAAAGTGACTATGAACTTTTGCATCCCAAGTGTGTCTCTGCATTTGGGTTTCAGCACCTCCCTGTGGCAGACTGCTCAGGTGTCTACCACTCACAATGGCAACCTGGGATTAAGGCAACCTGGGCTCTTGACACACACTTGACAAACAGGATGAACAGTAGCTATTTTGTTATAAGATACATGCTCGATTTAAGGGGCATCATTGATTTAGTCAGAATAGCACAGGCTTTAAACAAGGCTGGAACAGCCCCAGCCATGTCTAAACACTTTTGCTGTTCTTAAGCAGGAAATACTTTTTTTCTGTCTTGTCACTTGAGCTATGGTAGTATAGTTCTATAGGATTTAATAGATTTTAATAATATAGTATAGTATAGTTCTATAGGATTTAATAGATAGGCGTTACGTTCCTATAATCCATGCAAGAAATAGGCTGGTCAATAAGCACTGGGGACTAATTAACAAGACAGTGAAACTAGAAATGGCAAAACCATTGATCAGTTTGACAAATATTGCTTTACTTTTTGTTTTTGAGCTTGGTTAGATTCTACCAGCTGGGAATTCTAGTACACACTGATACAGATCACACTCTAACATAGCTAAAGATATATAAATCACTTAAAACTATAAGAAGAGGAAAGTTTTTCCATCATCTATTTTTTCTTATGGTAGCAGAGATTCCATGCACTTATATCAGCAAAAGTTTATTACTTGCTTAATTCTTGCTTACATGCTATATAATTTAAATTGAATTTATTTAAATTCAAACGCCCGTTATCAATATGGCCAAAGTAAAGTTTGATTTGAAACAACAATAGCGCACGATTCACAATTACTTTTACATCATCTGAAAGACACCCGACTTACATTTGTCATTCCTACAGCTGAACAGCCATGAGGTTAACGGTCTTGCTCATGGAACCAGGAGCATAAAAACCTGTTGTAGCTGGAATTTGATCTTGCGAACTTCAGATCCAAAAGCAATGCGTTAACCACAAAGCACTCAGAAAAGTGACACTTTCACAACTCCATTCAAATGAATTAACATTTTGCAAAACTATACGAACAAAACATGTATGTACTATATGTAATCCCACATGGAAGCAAGTTTGATACTGATACAGTAGGAACCAAATTCAACAATTAATGAATTGTGCATTACTATGTGAGCTAGCTACTCTTTCACTCTGTGTTGTGTTGAATGAGACACTGGGCAATTTAATGCTGAACAATAAAAAGAACAATTTTATAAAGAAACTTCACAGATAATTTCAGCATTTACCTTTCCTCTGCCGCTTGCAATGTTAGGATGGAATATAAAAGAGGCAATAGATCTGTTTTATTAACAGAAAAACACACAACAACAGGCATACCGTCTTTCTGATTAATATTAAAACAATAATTTCCAGAGTCAAGTAAATATAAAATAATTAATTAGTGTATATATATATATATATATATATATATATATATATATATATATATATATATATATATATATATATATATATACGTGATACAAACCATAATTAACAACATGTAATTGCACTCTTTTGCACATCTAACAAGCACATCAGAGAGTCATCCGAGCGATCTGTCCTGGAATCAAAAGATTTGACAGAAATTTCCATTGTATGTTTATTTAATCCAACATGTGTGAAACACTCAGATAATGTAACAAATTCTTTTTTGAAAGCAAAATTACACCACAGGAATCACTGCTGGAACTCAGTTAAATTAATCAGTTAAAGTATATCTCCACACTGTTAAACCTGAAGTTGTTTTACTTTAAAATTATTAATACATTAAATATAAACGTTAACATGTTCGCTTTATAATTAATTTTTTTGGGTTAGTTGCACGATTTGGCTACGTTTTCTTATTCTACCGATTGTTTTGCGTTTAAATAACGAAAGTAAGCTTACTTTAGTCAGTGGCCAATGGCAACGGGCTGAACACGAGGCAGAAGACTTTGCCCAGGCATGTTTTCAGTCAGCGTTTGCTGCATGGTAAGTTGAGCTGAATTGCTTAACTTTTTACTCTAAAATATATTTCTATTAATGAGAGGTAACAGTCAAGTAAAAAAAAATACATCTAACGTTGCATTTTTGTCAGCATCTTTGTCATGCATATGATGGATAATATTCTAAATTGAATATCAAAGAATTGTAACTCTCGTAGGTTTTTAGCATTTTCAATTACCACAGAGCTAACGTTAACGTATCACATGTATCTGTGTCGTACATATAACTTTTTTTTGTAAATCCAGCGCAATTTAATGAACATTTTCCATTACTATTGTGTGTTAGGATATTAAAGAAGTTCAATCTCGTGATTTTCAACATTTCTGAATGACCAACGAATTAACGTTACACTTTTTTTTGTAAATGCAGCGCAGTTTTAATTAATTTCCATTACCATTTAATGGTACCAATAATTACCTTTAATTTTAATTTCCTTTTGTTTTAGTAGCATGTTTACAAATCTTTTTTTTTTCATGCACATGGTATTTAAAAATTAGTATGTTAGTAATTGTAGTATGTAGTATGTATGTAATATGTAGTATGTATTAGTAAGTATGTTATTGGGAAAAAATGCAACCTCTTGCTCATCCATGTGGTGTTAGCTAAGCTAGTCAGTCAACACTAAGTTTGTTCTGCCATTTCATGCTTGATAACTTTACAAAATGTTTATAAAAATATAATTTGCCTTGTGTTATAATCACACTAATGTGTGATTGTTTTTAATACTTTGCAGATTCCAAAAAAATCTAAGCAAAATGTGGAAATGTAAGTACTGTGTATTTGATTGTGACAAGAGAGGACATTTGTTAAACCATTACAGACTTAAACATGGGAGCTATGCAAGAAGCCAACCTTTTCCATGCCTTTAAAGTTGACAGTTATGTTAATCTTACATTTCAAAATGCAATAGAATCCTTTTAAGTTGTATTTTTGGTTGTGGCTTATTGTGTTTGTGCATTGTAAATTGACTTTGCCTATGTTTTAATATACAGGTTGATTGAACTTGAAAATATTAGGGAAACTCAGGTTGACTGAACTGAAAAAAAAACAGAGAAACTCTTTCCCATAAAAAAGCTGATTTTTGCATTTAAAACATGTAGTTGTCTCAAGGAAATCTTAAATTAAATGCACTTGAAATCTTAGGTACATTAAACATCAAAAGGATTGTTTTTTCAACAAGTCAAAATTAGCTTTTTTATGGGAATGAGTTTCTCTTCTTTTTTTTTTACTTCGGTCAACCTGTACAGGCTATCAGTGCAGGAAACAAGGCTACATTAAAATGTTTTAGATATTTTACACAAATTATACTGTTTCTGCAGTATTACCGTACCTAGAGATATGTCTTTCCTGTAACATGTAGAGATTCTCTGGTTTCTATGCAGATGCAAGTGCCAATCATCTTTTGACCCACAAATGTGTTATAATGTGTATATTATAATGTTGGCAAAACTTGAAATGTCACCAAGATTTATAAATTAATAAAGCCCCATTAAGTTTATCAATTTTATTTAATGCAATTCAGTTTTAAGACAAGACCCTTAAGACAAGACTCATGAGCATTTATTAATGACTACATCATTCAAGATATATATATATATATATATATATATATATATATATATATATATATATATATATATATATATATATATATATATATATATATATGTATATATATATTTAGTCATGTAAATAACTCTCTCTATCTCACTCTATCTCTCTCTCTTTCTCTCTCTCTGGGTAAGCTAACAAAGACTGTATTAAATAAACTAGTATAACATTTATCAAAATTTTTATTTTGTATTGACAGGACCTTCAAAATGGAAGATCAAGACTTATACTCTTTATTAAATAAATTAAATAAAACAATCAATCAATTTTGCATTCTCATTTTTTGTCTATTGTCATTTTTCTCTCAAGGTCTTTCAAGACTTGTTTAAAAACATCAGTTCAAACATATGATCCTAAAATAATTCATGTTTAATATGTAGGTGACATAATTCGAAAGGTCTTGAGTTATTTTTCCCAGGTTATGCTCCTTTATAAGTAGGATTTTACTGTATTTTCCCATCATCACTGAAAACGTCATGCAACTTTTTATATTTATTTATATTTTATAACCTGTATTCTTAGTTTTCCGTTGGTGTCTTACAGCTTACATTCAGTTTTTGTTTTCTTTTCTGACCAGTTGTATTTTATTTATTTTAACATTCTATTTTTCACTGTGCATTTTAATATCCTTCAGAGACTGAGTAGTGTTTTGGCAGCCAAAAGCAATTTAAGTTTGACATTCAGCTGATTTATTTGCATATGTTTTATTTTCCATGTTCCTTGCATTTCCCCTCTATTGTATGTTTACAGTAATTATCTGTATAACCATAAAATGGAGGTGGAGGGGAAATGTAATTTTCCAATTAAAAATGCATTTAAAAATCTAATATTAACCTTTGTGGGATTAAATAAAAAAGGAAACCATTTTCCTTATGGTTTACCTAAAATAATTTATATATTCAGAAACAATGGAAAAAGTGGTTATCCAAATATTGTGCCATAAAAATAAATGTAAAATCTTCTCCTGCTTTATTGAATGACCAATATAGTGACTATTCCATTTTTTTTTTTTTCAATCCCAATTCTTACTAATGGTAGTTTGCAAACATCCAAAATAGCAATGCATTCCTGAAGCCACCACTGCCATTTGAGAATGATACTGACTCAGAGAGTCTTTGCTGTTAGTGTTTAGGTTTTTATGACTCTGTGGTGAAACAAGGCTCCTGTTGGTAATGGAAGTCACTAGGATGAGATGCAGGCAGTGGGTAACTAATGCTTTGTGTACATGTGTGCGGTGAATATTTATATGGTGGTCATGGAATCAGCCAATCACACAGGTCTGGCTTGAAAAACGTCTCTCTGGCTTTGTGTATTGTCTTTCATGTTGCATCAGAGTCCTAGATGTATGATATTCCATACCCATGTACATGTATATGTATAAGGATTGAATGGCAATTAAATTGACTTAACACAGATGCATTAAGGTCAATTAAGCTAAAGAGAGTGCTTGTGAGAAGGTATATCTTAGCTTAGTTCTAAACAGTCATACAGTAAAGTTGTAACATAGCACGGCATTATCCATGTGTTTATACCCTAACTTTACATTGAATGTTCTAATCTATATGTCTGTTATGTGTTGGAATTTGGCTCGTTAGGGAGCATTGTGTTAGAAATACACAAATACAAAAAAAAAATATTAGAATAGAATACAATGAATATTATTTAGATATTTATGCTTTTACAGTACACCAATTCTGGATGTGTCAGAATATCCAACAGATAATATTAATTCCAAATTTTCCCTCAAATGGCATTTTTCTTTTAAATCCTCAGTATCTCTCCAAAAAAAGCTCTATTCACTGCTCTAAAAACTCTATTCACTGCCATCATTTTACCAACAGTCTAGTCAGGACTACCCTGACCGCCCCCCCCGCCCCCCCCAAGTTTCCCAAAATCTTTACTTCTAGCCTCTCTATCAGCCACAGTAGCTCTCTATTCCAAGCTACCACGATCTGTGTACTGTTTTTATTAAGAAACTAAGATCTGATCTGTTATAGATATCTTTTGGGGGCACCCCTCTCCCTCGAGAATGGCATAATAGACCTCACCTTTGTTTACTCACGCAGCATGATAGTGGCACCACACACTCCAGTGCTACCGGAGGTCAACTTTTCAGCACCTCACTTTCCCCATAGAAAGAAACTCTTTATTTAAGGGACCTTGCTTGTGTTAGCTCCAGGGCTGCCAAATAATCCACTGGCCACAGAAGATTTGCTATTTGTTTAAGGGTGGGAAAGAAGACAAGCGTTCATGAACAACCTCTGACATAAGAGCACACTTTATAGCTCACGTAAGTCATGCAGGGATGCTTTTAACAATCCTGGCTGATGGATTGATTTGCACCAGAAGCATGTGAATTATTATCTGACTTATCATCTTCATGTAGTTTCTACAAACTATTTTTCTAAGCACATAACTATAAAAATATTTTTGTAGATGTTATACAGTTAATGACATTCCTTTTAAATCAGCAGCCATTATCAATCAGCCATTTGACTTTTAATGTAGTATTCATGAAATAATGCCTTCAATGTGATATTGTCTGACTAAAATAAATGAAAAATAAATGAGTACCCAGTACAAATGTACACTAGCACATTTTGAATAGAACTGGCCTCCAATCCACACTGTCTACATACAGTAAAGTAGTCTCCAGTGTATTCAGTGTAAATTCTTCAAGAAGGTCTAATACTAATGCTGTAGTGCAGGTATTTCTGGGAAAATTGGTGACAAATGGCATTTAATCAACTTTAAATTCGATTCTTATTTTAAAAATACTACAGCTCAAACAACCACTTGTAAAGGTTTTGGGATTGACAACCACCCAAGCTTATTGGATTGGCCTTAAGTAAAATAGAGTATTTTAGTTCACTTTGTTGAGCCACAGATTCCACAGGATTCCAGAAAGTTTCATATCATGGCAGGTCAAGCCTTCAGTTTGCCTTTCAGACAGAGCCACCATGTAGCCAGCAGACAGTCAAGAATTTCATATTTTATTGCACTGGGTCAAAAGGTGTTTTATTGCACCAGTAACACAATCCTGTCCAAACATAGCGAAAGGTAAACTTGGATTTCCCAAACCCTAGAGGAGGAAAAGGAGAGTATATGGAACATCTAGATGTTACCCATTACGTATTTTTTTTTCAGCATGAAGGAAAGCTTGAGACATTTCAAAATAAACTGAGCCAACAGCCAGCTTATTTTTCTCAGATGCCAGGCCACATATTCTTATCTCTTCCTACCTTTTATTGACATTTTCCATACATAAATTTTGTAGCAAATTGTGGCAGCTGGCAGCATGATGGTACCGTGGCTGGTGTTGCTGCCTCACAGCTCACAGGTTAAATCCTGAGCTCAAGTTACTGTTTCTGTGCAGTTATGCATATTCTCGTCATGTCTGTATACGTTTGCCTGGGGTTCTCCAGTTTCTTCTTACCTTGCAAATGCATGCCTGTTTGTGGTTTGGCTAGGCTAAATTGTGAATGAGTATGACCTACTGTTGTTGGGATAGCCTCCAGATCCATGACAGAATTAACCAAGATAAAGTGAAGGATGAATAAGTGAATGAAATTTGGCAGATGCTATAAATTCATGTACTATATATGCACTATGTTTGTACTATACAGACAAAAGTATTAATACCCCTGACTTTTCTACTCATTGGGCTCCTTTTTACCACAAATCTTATAAAATGTCTCTCGATGCAGAAAGCATTTGATTTTCATTTTTCCTGAGCTACTAGAACCAAATTCTGTTATAGACAAAGATATGGTCTTCGTGGGTTATAATGTAGGATCGTTATAACGCATTGACCTCAAGCCTAAGTGAACACCTCTGGGAGGAATTGGAATGAAATTACAATTAACTGCACCCCAGGCTTCATCCCTATATCAGTACCTGACTTTAATAACTTCTGTGTGAGAAAGAGCACAAATCGCACACCAGCAAACATTCTAACATTTAGTGGAACATTTATTTAGTTGAATGTATTTTTTTGATCATATATATTGTAGTTTATTCATTTTCTTAGTTCATAATTATGTCCATTTTCCTTTGTAACATTTGCACTGCATACATTTTTTGCTCTGGGGAGAGCTATTTCAGTGAATATCAGTGTGAGTTGAACCATGTTCTAAAGTCCACATCTGAATATCTGTGGATGCCTATGGAGTAGTTTTATCTAAAAAGTAATTTTCCACTGGTTGATGCAGACAACCATGAATTGCTTAATCTTTCAAATAGGGGATTGCACTATGGATTTCAAATACTTGAATGCTACATTAGTATCATACAGGCCTCCTTAGATGGTTTGAATAAAAGATAACCAGTTCCAATTTCTGACTCCTTAAATAAGCTGTAAATCAGAAATGAATATTTGAGCTACACATGAGAATATGATGAATTTTTGGCCTTGCATCATCCTACAAATTACTCTCTAGGTGTCAATGCTTCTTAAACACAGGGCCTATATAAGGTTGAGAGTGTATACCAAAAAATTGTGTTCCATGGAGAAGGAAGATAAAGACTTACATGAGTCAAACAAGGTACACAAAGCAGAATCTGGCCAATGAAATATTGTAGTTTTAAATAGTAACCAGCCTGAATCAGAAGCAAGTTTCATCCTAACTGAGTGGCACTTCCTACAGCATTGTACATCTGCAAATGCCCAGAGATACAAGTGCAAGAAATCCTTAAAATATTGTTATGTAAAATTTGACAGGAACATAGTTTTGTTGTTTGTCACTTCTCTTTGTTCTCTGTATCTTCTTTTGTGCTTCATGTGTTTATTGAAATTCTCCCATATTTATTTACTCTTGATTTTTTTAATGACTTGATAGTGACAAAATAAATGACTAAGAAGTTTATTTTGACTTAAACAAAATCTTATAAATGGTTATGGCCAAATCAAATGAAATCAGAAAAAATCAAATCCTCAGAAAATAAAGCATAGTACATTTTTTTAAAAGATCAACTTGAAAATGGCCTCCCTAATGGCATAATAATCCTCCTATACAGTAATGTACATTGCAGCTTGTTGATTTACATGATCAGAAGAGATCAGACGGGTGTCAACCAGGTTATACTTTTTGTCACAACTGGTTTCTCATGTAATGAATTAATTAATTAATTAATGTAATGAATGAATGAATTAATTAATTCATCGGGTCAGGGAAGCCTGTGCCTATCTCAGGGGTCTATGGACATTAAGGCAGCATACACCCTGGATGGAATGCCAACCCATCGCAGGGCACACACTCACATTGACACACACATTCACACACTAGGGACAATTTTCCAAGGTGCTAATCAACCTACCATGAATGTTTTTGGAACCGGAGGAAACCGGAGAACCCGGAGAAAAACCCTCTGAGGCATGGAGAGAACATGCAAACTCCACACACATGGCCGAAATGGGAATCAAACCCGGACCCTGGCGGTGTGAGGCGAACGTGCTAACCACTAAGCCACCATGCCCCTTGAATTGATGTCAAGCTGGCAAAATTAAAATTCTAGGCTTCCAATTCTAGGTCTGCCACAACAGGAAATATTTTGGTTCTTTCTCCTAGACCTTTCCATTAGTAAAACCGAGTCTTGTTTATGTATTAGCGGTTACTGGCTGTGTAAGAGTAACACTGTATAAGTGCAACTAAATGAGGCTTCAGAGGTCTGTTTGTAGCAGGGCATCACATTCGGCTGTAAATTTCAGGAATGCCTTATAGGTCTTCATCCTTTAGGCTTTCCCCACAAACCACTCAGTATTTCTACCTGTCATATGGCACCGTACCTCACTTTTTCCAGTTGGTCCTAATTAATAGGATCATAACCTAAAATATGCATGGGATATTTATAGAGGTTCTTTTGAACTTAATCTGGATCCTTTTAAAGCGTATTTAAGCCCTCTTAATTTGTTTTGGTTTTGTTTTTTTTCTAGTTTTTCTAGTTTTGCTAATAGAGGCGAAGAGTTTCCTGCCATTTGTGACACCGAAAATAAGAAATGTCACCAATGTGGCATTAAAATGGTTAAAATTGCAATTCAAAAACAATAATTGCTATTTTGAAAACAGAGGTGCTCAGTGTGCCTTCTGGCCAGAGTTAGTTGCCCTACAGAGGCAGTACTGAAACAAAGATTTCACCTAAAGCCCAAGAGTCGCCACTGAACTTCTTACTAAGTCTGCATACTCAGCCAAGAGGCCCTGCATAAAAAGGTGGGGTCTTGGACATCCTGGAGTCTGAGAGTCTGAGCCTAACTACAACACTTGTGTGCCAACATCAGTTCAACACTGCGGTTTTAATGGTATGTCTCAGCTAATTAGTGTAAATCCCCAAGACACTGGGTGATTACGTGTCATGCCTACATCAGATAGTTGTATGTTTGTGTTATTATTTTCTTCACATTTTCCTCACATAAATCTATTTGAATAATATTTGTTTTATGTATTTTCTCTATTCTTTCAACTGAATTTCACATTTCATAAAATATTATACATAAATAAAAGTTTACATCAAATATTCTTAAGATTCATTGCTAATTTAATTAACTGACAAAGACTATAAGTTAATTTATAGCTTAGAGTTAATGGACTTGGAGCTATTCTGTAAATATGCATTTAAAACACTGAGAAATGATTCGGTACATGTGAAAATGTCAGCAATAAACAGCTCTGGTGTTATAAACCAGCACATAGTCTAGTTCATACACAGAGCAGACCAATCCCATCATGCTCATGCTCTGAGGGTGGTGCTGCTGGTAACACAGCAGAGACAGGCCTGCTTCTCATCCACATGTGGGATCTTGACAATTTAAAACACATTGCTAATCTTCAATATTTCTGAATCCATATGGCAAGATACTCGAGATAAAGCGTTTTGCTGAACTGTTCATGATTGGTTCTTCTAAGAAGGGTAATTGGACAGGTCTGGAACCCCTATATTCTTTGTTTTAGAGACCTCTATAACTGGCAAAGAAAACCATTTGTGATGAAAACATTGACAAGGGAGACCTTACTCAGCACTGCTTCTGCTGAAAGTACATATTACGCAAACCTTATTAAATATAGGTCTTTTGATTTGATTCAACATGTAAATTTAACTTACTTAGTAGAACAAAAAGCAAGAGTAACTTTAGTGACATCCACAAAAACCGTTGGATTACTTGGGAATCCAAATTAATGCAACATTTATAAAAAAAAAAAAAAAAAAAAAAAAGAAATGTACAAAAAAAATGTTTCTTTATAAGAGCGAAATCCAATACCTGTACAGATGATATTTTTCCCTCATTATACAACTTTTTAAAAGATATTTGTTATTTCTGTTAATCCCTTGCCATTTATTTGTTTGTTTTTAAAATGTACAGACTATTCCAGAATCATGTTCAGCTTTCTCATTTATAAGACTGAACACTTCAGGTTTAAAAACCTTGCTCAAAGGTGAAGTAGTGGTGCCAAGATTTGTTCTGATGACATTCCCAAAGCACCATATCTTTACGGTAAACAAAACTTTCCTGTAAAAAATACATGCATAAAATAGATACTAACATGTAACATGTACTAACAATCTGCAGTATGACAACAATACCCTTAAAACACATGGGTAGACCAGGGTATTTGTTCTATAAATATATGATAAATATTAGAGCTTATTTTTGTGAGAAATGCTTGTCAAATGTAATTGATCAATCAACCAATCATGGATATCATGGTGGTTGTATTATATGCCTGGATCCGGATCATAAATCTGCTTATGAAATATATGAGCAGGTTTTACTGAATCATTTAACCACACACACACACACACACACACATACACACACACACACACACACACACACACACACACATGTGTACAGACTTTAGTTTTTTTCACTCTCAAGCACATAACCATTAGCATGCTGACTACTGGTGTCCAGCCCAGACCCGGCTAATGAACTCAGAGCAGGACCCTGCGACCCTGGAGATTAATTATGGTTGAGATATTCCAGCAGGAGACTCTAAATGGTAGGTAGTGCACAATTTACAGAGGTCACCTAACTTTGGAACAGAAACTATTCGTTCTCTTATTGGCCCTTATGTTCAGTAATGCTGTCAACACACAAGGAAGTGAAGGATCCTGTAGGTCAGACCAGGGCCAACACCAGGACCAAGGTCCCTTTTCCTACTGCCATAAACTACATCTTGAGTTTATAAACTCTTAAATTAAATTTACTATTTCCATTTGTCATTTTCTTTGCGGTAGTTAAAATGTTAATTATGTCCATTTTCTCTTTTGTCCACATTCCCAAAACCAGGATAAATGGGGAGGGTTGCGTTAGGAAGGGCATACAGCATAAAACAATTGTTAAATCAAATATGCGGATAACAACCACTGTGGCGACCCTTAACAGGGGCAGCTGAAAGTGTAAGAAGAAGATTAATGGCTAGAGATATTTAGAAAAGTAACTTGGAAGACATTCTAGTAATAGTGCCTCTAATTCTACTAATAGGTCCTCACATATTACAATTACCGTAAATTCTGGACTATAAGCCGCTACTTTTTTCCTAGGTTTTGAACCATGCGGCTAATAATAAGGTGCGGCTATTCTGCAGATTTTTTCCCGACCGCTAGGGGCTCTAACCGGAATTAGAATCAAAACTAACACAAAATAAATGCAAAGAAGAAGAATGCGCTAGTTCCTCTTTAGCAGATAGAAGTGGGTAGAAGCGGATAGAAGGAGGACAAACTCTATCTTTACAAGGTTAAGGTGACGTCATTTCACACACAGGAGAAATGAAGGTAAATAGCGCTTATTTTCTCTTGGTTCTGTCCCGTTTTAATCAGTAAAGTTTCTGCTCAGTGCTCTCTCTCCTCCCCTGCTCCCCCCCACACACACACACACACACGCACACACACACAATACAGCCTCAGCGGTTCTTGATTTTCCCTCTCCCGATATAAGCCCGGTTCACTCTACAATCCCCGTCCGGGCTCGTAGCACATACCTAGTGTCGCGGACACGGACGCTCGATATATGTTTATGCCTAACCTTTGTCTGTTCCCGATTCACGGACTTCCAAGTCTCCGGTACTCCCGGTACCACGGCGCGCAGAGCGCAAGGCTCCCTAGCCTGTCTGGCCACTCCGTATGAGCGGCGTCTCCTGAGTTCTTTATTCTAATAAATCCTGTTTTGTATGAATTCCGGATCTCCGCGTCTCTGTGCAGCGTCCACCGTTACACCGTGTTAAAATACAGGTTAGGAAAGGATCTATTTAGGTACATACATGTACATTTACAATTCAAAAGCGGATGCGGCTTGTATGCAGGTGCGGCTTATTTATGAATTTTTTTTTTTTTTGGTTTTTTTTTTAAATAATAGAGCAGATGCGGCTTATATCCAGGTGCGCTTTATAGTCCGGAATTTACGGTAGATATATAATATAAAGCTGCTTTGCGACAATGACAATTATAAAAAGCGATCTACAAAATAAATTGTATTGAATTGAATTAATAGTGGGTAGGACCTTATTTTTCTATCAAACAGTATAGATTAATCATGGCATAGGATTAACAAGATGGTCAGAATAATCCTTCTATTCTATGTTGACATGATAACGTCAAACGACTCATGCAGATTTTTCGCATGGACATTCATATCATGTTGTTCATTCTATCAGATCCAGTGACTAAAGGACTGGACTTTACTTAATGTCTACAGTCTGTCAACAGACACAAGGAAGGTTGGCTAAATGAAATCATGCATTTGTTGCCAAATTCTGCTGTCTGAATCATCTGAAATCAAGATTTACCAGATTAGACTGTTCATTTAAGGATGGTCTTGAGCCGACTGCAACCTGATCCTCTATTGATCTTGGCTGACAGAAGTGGAACAGCATGCGGGTTATGCTGTTGTAGCACATCTGTCTCAAGTTTTGAGATGTTCATTCAGCCAAATTTTACAGACACAATAATATGTTTAATCATCTAGTAATTATACTTATTACTGATATTATTCTTTTAAGTCTCAAATTGAGACACGATACAGACACAATAAAATGTTTAATCAATTTATACTTAATTACTGTATTATTCTTTTAAGGCCCCAATTCAGACCAAATAGACCCAAATATAAACTCTTAAGACAATGTTTTTAATTACTTTTATGAAAGAAGAATTCCAAAAAAAAAGTTGTATAAAAATGCATTAAATCTTTTAAGACACAGTCTTTTAATTTGATCATGGGACTGGACAAACTGGGAAAGGCTATATTGCTGTTTAGTTTGGCCTTAGAAAACCATCACTGCAATGCAGACTACTAGCTATGGGCAAGAGGCCTTGGCAAGGTCACACGAGCGTTCCTTAATTCTCAACACTGGAACTGGCTCTATTCCTAGAAACTGTTTGGAGCTGCACCAGGGAGGTGCATGTCCAGTGCATTCAAACTCACTACATGCTTTGGCAGAGAGGAAGCGTCTCCAGCTTGGAAGACTTCTGAGGAACATACACACAGCTTATGTCAAAGGATAACTCCAGTCTGGTGCTACATTGCAACAGCACAGGGTATTGACATAACATTCATTCATTCATCTTCTACCGATGTATACAATCTTCCCTCAGGTCAAGGGGAGTCTGTGCCTATTTCAGGCGTCTATGGGCATTAAGGCAGGATACACCCTGGATGGAATGTCAACCCACTGCAGGGCACACACACACTCACACACACACTCACACACACACCCACACACACACACACTCATACACTCATACACTAGTGACAATTTTCCAAGGTGCCTGGGGAGGAAACCGGAGAACCCGGAGAAAAAAACTCCTTGAGGCACGGGGAGAACATGCAAACTCCACACATACATGGTCGAGACAGGAATCGAACCCGGACCCTGGCGGTGTGAGGCGAACGTGCTAACCACTAAGCCACCGTGCACCTGGTATTGACATAACAGTACAAAACAATTAAGCTATTTGAATATGTGCTGAACTTTTATGGAGATATAAGAGCTGCATTGCCTTCTTGCTCACTTCTGTTAGCATAGATTTATCACCACTATGGTAATAACACTACTCTGAGTAAACTACTCCAAAAATGAGATCTTTACTCTGTCTGACAAAAAAATGCATGTCTTTGTCATTTTAAATATATAAACTACAGCTACTTATGACATTCACAAAAATAATTAGACACCACAAATACAATGTGTTTAGAGACCTTTTGGGCTTGAAGATGTGGCCCAGGAGAGCCTGGCGATTACAACAAAAAAGTGCTGCACAACAGAGAAGGCATGACTGGTTTGAGATTTACACCCACTAATTTTCAGGGCCACCTGCTATGACAGCTTTATAGCTGCAAGATAATGTGTCCAAAAACTAGGGTCAAATGGAAAAGGCCTTTGACTGTATCGGAAACACAGTGCAGAGGTCGGGCAGAGGGATAAATATGTGGTGCTGAATTAAGCTAGGTGTGCATTATATGACTTTAATGCACAACATGGAGGCAACGAACCACCAAAGTGAAGCAAAGTGGATTAAATTTGTGTAATGTGCAAATAGCTATGTATTATCCTACTTATACCATGGTCATTAAAAGTTAAAAGTCAGAATTTAACTAAATGGAAAAAAATATGTATTTAATATACAGGTCATTATATGTATGTATCTGTTTACTTGATACAAGAGAAAGAAGTGTGATAAGATCATATATATATATATATATATATATATATATATATATATATTTTTTTTTTAAGTTTATGAGCTTTCTTAATCTTTGAAGTCATTCTCTGTTGCTCTAAATATTCAAAGCATGATTGATTGAAGTGCCTTATAAGAGGAAAGATCAGCATCTTCTCTCCTTCTTGAGCAAAGTTACT
Organism: Kryptopterus vitreolus; assembly: GCA_030449085.1. NCBI lineage: Eukaryota > Metazoa > Chordata > Actinopteri > Siluriformes > Siluridae > Kryptopterus > Kryptopterus vitreolus. Next base: position 10,118,104 of record JACRUU010000004.1, read on the forward strand.
GAAATGACAACAGCAGAGTGCGCAGTAGCAGAACATTTGGACCGACACCTCTAAAGCGACAGACCCTGTGCCACCTCCTACCGCCCCTCACCACCCCCCTCCCCACCTCCACTAAGACACACAGTGCACAAAGGCACACTTCATGCGGTGTTCACTTGGCCCCTGAGACCATTTCTGGTTTTGTGTGTTTGGAAATTAGCGTTTAAGGTGGCAACAAGACGCCACCTCCAGCCTCGCACTCCCCAACCCATTTTGAGATCCTCGGCTCTCCATTCCCTCCCCTCCTTCAAACTGGCCAGGATCATGTTATTTACACCCTTGACATTTACAGAAAGTTTCCCTGTCTGTCCCTCTATTTCCTACTTTCCTCTTCTCACAGTGAAACCTCTCTTAACCCTAACAACATCTTCCAAGTCTCTCCCCTAACTGAAATATATTTTAAAAATGAGCTGATCCAGTAAAAAAAAGGACTTGGGTTCAATCAGTGCACCTCATTTACAGTGCACTCTGTTATTTTTTCTTATAAAAGATTTGCTAATTCTTTCCATCATGAGACCACCACTGAAGTTTCTGGAAAATTATGCTCTGCACGCAGTTCATAGCTCACTGTCTACCTTGCATGGACATCAAATTGGAGATGTCTACCAAGGCTAGAGCGGCAAATTGTCCCGTCATGTTGGCAACATGGGGCGGTCAGGGAACTGATTGCATCCCGCTCATCTTTGTTTTCTCAATGACCAAATGTCTCCATCCTCCTGCAGCCACTTCACTCTCCATTTGGCTTGTAATGGAGCGTTCTACACCTCAGTTATGCTCCACTAAGAACTTGTCCCTTCAATTCACCAAGGCTAATTTGAGTCCCAGCCGAGAGCTGACAGTATTCATTATGAGCTAATATGGACAAAATCAAACTTAAGCTTTTGGAAGTTTTTTTTTTCTTGTTTTTTTATGTGATTTAAAGATAACCAAATTGATGTTGAACAAGGGGTTAAACCGTTGAGGAGCAGTGAATTCAGACAAGTTAAATAGCACAACTCCTAATTAACTAGCACAACATCTTATTGACTGTGGCACTGAAGAACAGGTCATCAATATAAGTAGAAGAACCAGTAATCAGTATGTGTGTACATTTGTTATTGACTTTTCTAAATTATTCAAACACTTCTATAAACAAAATATAAAGAATAAGAAATGTCATACATGAATGTCTTTTTCAAAACTAACTGGTACTGGAAGGTTTTGCATCAAAAAGATGCTACAAACACAGTTTATGTTCACTTGTTTATTCCTGTAGCCTATAAAAGTGGCATTTAATTAATATTGCTATTAAAATATTAAAATATGGCATGTAATTAAGTGTTACAGTGAGTGCATAATGGGTTTTATATATATGTGTGTATATATATATATATATACAGACGTGGACAAAATTGTTGGTACCCTTTGGTCAATGAAAGAAAAAGTCACAATGGTCACAGAAATAACTTTAATCTGACAAAAGTAATAATAAATAAAAATTCTATAAATGTTAACCAATGAAAGTCAGACATTGTTTTTCAACCATGCTTCAACAGAATTATGTAAAAAAATAAACTCATGAAACAGGCATGGACAAAAATGATGGTACCCCTAGAAAACACAGAAAATAATGTGACCAAAGGGACATGTTAATTGAAGGTGTGTCCACTAATTAGCATCACAGGTGTCTACAACCTTGTAATCAGCCATTGGGCCTATATATATGGCTCCAGGTAATCACTGTGTTGTTTGGTGATATGGTGTGTACCACACTCGACATGGACCAGAGGAAGCAAAGGAAAGAGCTGTCTCAAGAGATCAGAAAGAAAATTATAGACAAGCATGTTAAAGGTAAAGGCTATAAGACCATCTCCAAGCAACTAGATGTTCCTGTGAGTACAGTTGCACATATTATTCAGAAGTTTAAGATCCATGGGACTGTAGCCAACCTCCCTGGACGTGGCCGCAGGAGGAAAATTGATGACAAATCTAAGAGACGGATAATCCGAATGGTAACAAAAGAGCCTAGAAAGACTTCTAAAGAGATTCAAGGTGAACTTCATGCTCAAGGAACATCAGTGTCAGATCGCACCATCCGTCGTTGTTTGAGCCAAAGTGGACTACATGGGAGACGACCAAGGAGGGCACCATTGTTGAAAACGAATCATAAAAAAGCAAGACTGGAATATGCCAAACTACATGTTGACAAGCCACAAAGCTTCTGGGAGAATGTCCTGTGGACAGATGAGACAAAAATCGAAGTTTTTGCCAAGGCACATCAGCTGTATGTTCACAGACGAAAAAATGAAGCATATCAAGAAAAGAACACTGTCCCTACTGTGAAACATGGAGGAGGCTCTGTTATGTTCTGGGGCTGCTTTGCTGCGTCTGGCACAGGGTGTCTTGAATCTGTGCAGGGTACAATGAAATCTCAAGACTATCAAGGAATTCTAGAGAGAAATGTACTAGCCAGTGTCAGAAAGCTTGGTCTCAGTCGCAGGTCATGGGTCTTGCAACAGGACAATGACCCAAAACACACAGCTAAAAACACCCAAGAATGGCTAAGAGGAAAAAATTGGACTATTCTAAAGTGGCCGTCTATGAGCCCTGACCTCAATCCTATTGAGCATCTTTGGAAGGAGCTGAAACATGCAGTCTGGAAAAGGCACCCTTCAAACCGGACACAACTGGAGCAGTTTGCTCATGAGGAGTGGGCCAAAATACCTGCTGAGAGGTGCAGATGTCTCATTGACAGTTACAGGAAGCGTTTGATTGCAGTGATTGCCTCAAAAGGTTGCGCAACAAAATATTAAGTTAGGGGTACCATCATTTTTGTCCATGCCTGTTTCATGAGTTTATTTTTTTACATAATTCTGTTGAAGCATGGTTGAAAAACAATGTCTGACTTTCATTGGTTAACATTTATAGAATTTTTATTTATTATTACTTTTGTCAGATTAAAGTTATTTCTGTGACCATTGTGACTTTTTCTTTCATTGACCAAAGGGTACCAACAATTTTGTCCACGTATATATATATATATATATATATATATATATATATATATATATATATATATATATATATATATATATATATATATAATGTGTGTATGTGTGTGTCTGTGTGTATGTTTTATTAGAATATGTTTAATTTGTTTTGTGTCAGCATCCATAATTACACATTGCGACACACCGTCATAGTTTCCTTGAACCAAAATAGATTTGATGTTTGCCAAGGCACAAGGCAGCACTGATGGACGAGCATGTTTTGGTATTTTCTTTCTGATGCATCTTTCTCTGAAGATGATAAAGACCCGCAGGCCGGAAACGCTCGGTCTGACTTCTACTAAGCTAAACCCAATGGCATTGAAAACTTTGCTGATGTTTGCCAGAGGTCTTCCTCTACCAACATCACACAGTGGACTGGCATTGAGTCATCAACTCTTTGAAACCATCGACTGTTCAGTCAGCTCCAGACAAACTCAAGCACTCACAACGTAATAGCATTGGCCAGATAAAGAAAGAAAAACAGACCTTTCTAATTCTTCATCCTATTAGAAGCCTGAAAGGTGTGTGGGCAGCTCATTGACTGGACAAACTGGCGCTACTTTTTATCTAGCTATTATCTTTGTTCCTCTCATCTCCTCCAATGGGGATAACATCCAAGCTGAATGGAAGAAGTCCCCTGGTAGTTATCTCTGCGCACTATGTGCAGGCTGTCTAATGAATGAACAGAGCTGCTCATCTATGTTTTAGATTAATTTAGACTTAACTTCAGGAACACTGAGAAGTAGCGTAACATTACAGTATTACAGTAATTACTATGTCCTTTCTGTGGAAAACAAGGACAGACGAAATAACTGGCAAAATATTCTGTACTTCTTGTTAGAAAAAACTCTGTTTCCCATACAGTATATCATATTACCCAGTTGTACCGCTTGGATTGAAATCAGGAGTTTGACATATTTGTCATCTGAGCATAGACAGAAAGGATGAGTGTGTAAACTCAAAACACTTAATTTGGAATGGCATCAAAGAAGACCAAACAATGAATGCAAGATGTTCCCAGAGTGATATGATTTTCCAAAGAAAATGTGCCATGATTACCATATAATCTGCATTTTTTTTACTTTTTTTTTCTTTATGTTGTTTATGCTTCTCGTTATGTTGATTTGCAGCAATTGTGTTTTTGAAGGAAGAGTCATCAGTATATTCTTAAAGAAGCTTTGAGATGTTTATCCAAAATTCTGCCATGGGGATCCTTCTAGGTGAATGTCTCAAAATTGGTTGAGGAATTAAAATTTTACACACAGCAAGAAATCAATCTAAACAAGCTGTCTGCATTTTTGTGACATACATAAACCCACTGTGCAGAAGACACCAGCAAAAGAAACTGCAGCCTAGCAATATAACACAAAGAGAGGGTCAGCTGGAGTGAAATTGCCTTTAAAGAGCACCTTGGGTATGATTCCATTTCATTCATGGTCAGGGAAAATACTGCAATCCCTAGTAATCAGCTATGCTATGTGGTTAACCTTATTTTATAGGAGGCCATGGTGACAGGCTGCAGCTACTCTGACGAGACCTTCACATGGCAAGCTCAACTCTGGAGAATAAGACTGAACAGATCAAATGCTAGAAAGTAAACTATTATAGGAGTTTTAGACCAACAGGTTTATGATAGTTATGGTTACATATATCTAATGTTTTATCAAGAGCAAAAAAAGTTAATAGTAACTGACTCCACGTCTGGAATGCATTGGAATTCAATCCTCATTTGCTCAAAATACAGAGCAGGGTTCATGGGAAATAAATAAAAGTATTTAATCCCTTTTAAATCCTCTATCAAAAGATTTATTTTAAGTCACATGGACTTTGAGTTAGCAGGCCAATTGCATAAAATCATAGAAAACAGATTCTTCTAATGGAGCAGAAAATCTACAAGAAACAAAGCCCCATTAGACAGGAGAGTGATCTGGACCAGGACAACTCCCTGGTGACCTGCCTCCCAGGCTTGGCTGAAGGGTCAATTCCATAAATAGGACCTCCAGGAAACACTGAGGAAGCAACAGTTGGCATGGCTCTTTCTACGTTTGTATCGGCAACAAATTTGTATGTGTTTAGGGGTGAATTGGACTGTCTGATGAAATTATCCCTAAATTATATGAACAAACTAAAAAGTCAATGCAATCAATTGAGCAATTTCATGAGGGCATGAGAAGCTTGATTCTGGGTGAAAAAAACATCTGGACAACAATCAACTGGTACCACATGGATTTGGGCCCAAATGTGGGTGGACATGAGGATAGTAGGCCTTAAGGAACCTGACACTACATCCTCCTCAGGAAAAGAGCCTGAGACCCACGCACAAGATAACACAGTCCTGGAGCCGACCAGACTCAGCTTGTTTTATTAAGGTGCATGTTTAATTCATGGGCGCATAACCAAAAGAGAACATACTTGTCAAAATATGCCCATCATCATCACCCTTTTCCAGAGATCCACTTGAGGCCACCACTCAAGAAGACAGAGGAAATTCGCAGCGACACTAATGAACCAGCAGGAACATGGGGCTGGTTTTTGTGGATATCCTTCACAACACTAAATACCATGATTTAAAAAAAAAAAAAACTAAATTTGGAATATATGATATACAAATGTTCATTTAGGACAGACCCAAGATCAGGCATTGTAAAAAAAAGTCCTCAGGGGTGTATGTGATCTCTGATTTGCTCTTAAGGAACAGATTTTTGTTATTTGTTTCGCTCCATTCTAGATTTGCAACATCCTGCTCCTTACAAGCTTCTTACGTTCTACCGGATCACACCCTCCAGTTTCATTTCTTACCCTCTTTGAGTGACAGCTGAGTGACAGGATTGATGTCATGTGTACTTATTTTGGTTAAAAAAAAGAACATTTTTTGCTTGTTGTATGTATGTCAGGGATGCTTTTATAGTATCCTAGAAAGATAAAGGATTTCTGCGTTGCCCTCGTGGGACTTGTCATCACAGCAGGGTGTCACCTCTGACCTCCAGAGGCTAGCAGGAAGCAGAGGAAGTTTGGGAAAGTTTTGGGGCCTTAAGGGCCTGACTCCTAGACAAGGGACCTGAGAAGCAGGGCCTGTGTGTGGTTTTGATATCCGTTGTGTTGCTCTACAGGAAGCAGAGGTGCACAGAAAGGGGGAATCATCTGTTGATCATCTGCAATGCTAAAAAAAATACTAAACGCTGAAACGGAACTCAATCCAAATGTCAAGAATGCATATAGGATGTTATTCATTAGACAAGATCTGAGATAAAATTATGTCATGGTTAGGTAGGAAAATGACCTATTTGAAATCTAGTCCTTAGTAATGAAACATAAAGGAACATAAATGTAAAAAATAATTAGGTATTTTTTAGGTTGCCAATTATATAAAGCCAGGACTGATATGCCTTAATTAAGAGTATTGCTTGCTGATCTGCATTATGACTACATAACTTTCCAGAGGTCATATGGGGACCATCTCTCTACAGGAAACTTCAGATGGCTTACATTACATGATGTGAGGATTATGAAACAGATTTCACAACATGCACAAAGACAATGGTATGTCACAGAATTGTATGGAAGTGCATGTGACAGAATGGTTAATTAAATTATGAATGAGCACCTACAATCAAACATCCTCTAATGATCATGTTGCCTAGAATGTCTGGAAAAGACTTTTGTAAGGGTGGTCATGTGTACAACTGAAAGGAAGGACCAAGAGGTTATAGACTGCATGGTGCTCCTATGCTTGAATAGAAATAGACTGTTGAGGTTCCTCCACCTGAAACCTAACAAGTACAGACTATGATGACTGTGTTGTTCAGCAGACACCCTACAGTGCCTGGCCTCCACACATCTTGTAAAAACACTTTTTTCTGCCCTCTCAGCTATTGACTAAGTCATGGTGCTGTAACCAACTTTGACATTGACAAATGACCCTGTTCACAGAATATAAACTTAACCTCTACAAAATATAGTTTAAGATATCTTTATTTGTGTGAAGAATTCACAAAATGAATATGCCAAAGGGGAAAAGTACCTTTCTATGGAATTGTACACTTTTAAATGGAAAGACAACATATATTGAAGTTTGAATAAGTTATATATTATAAGCTGATATAGGGAAAATGTATTCATAACACACAATTTATTGACGCATAACAGAAATATCAGAGTACAAATCTCTATTAACTGGTGCTCCAAGACCCTATGATCCCCACCACAATCTTCAGAAAACACTGGGGTAAAAACATCAAGAAACGTAAGTGCTAGAGATGTTTAAACGACTACTATTTTAATCCCATCCATGCACTGTTTATTTTTAACTTGTTCCTGCCCACAATATTTTCCAATATTATTCTCAACCCTGGCCAGGCATGGGGACTTTATTTGTTAGAGCAACACAACTTTTTTTTCCACTGGTTTGGCAAAATTTAATTTAGCTCCTGCTCATTTAAAAAAATGTTTTTAACATCTAGGATCTTTATCTGAATAATATGTTTATATTTAGTGACAACACAGGAGGTTTGGTAAATGAAGTGCAATCCACAGTGAAACTTCACAAATAGAATTAAATCAGCGCTAGGGATATAAGTACCGGTATCACATTCAGGCAAATTCTTTTTCAAACAAACAGTCTACTGAACATGAACAGCCTAGTGAACTGAATCTAACACACAGTCCCCACCCATACAGTATCTGTGAATGGTTTGTACAGAAATGTGCTGAAAACCTGAAGGTATCCATGAAATCCTCACCCGAAAGGGAGCTAATGAACACCAATTTCCTGAATTTCCAGCATGGCACTGAGATGTTCTATATCACGACCACCGTGCCACGTCAGATTCCTCCCTCTACTGCTTTCACCCTCTTGTTCCCTGCCAAAGAAAACATTGGATCATAGGCAACCTGCACGCCTGTTTCCATGGCAACTCTATGAGGGGGAGCACGGTACTGAAGCGGCAAGCAAGGAACAAAGGGTATGATTCAGTGCAAGCCCATGAGCTTTGGACACAGGTAGAAGTTTCTGCTGAACTTGATATCCTAAGTAAAAATGTTGCTGCAGGACATATCGCAGTGCATAAAGGCCCAGCATACTAACATGTTCTGTCACTCACATGGATGCTGTAGAAATAAAGATGACAAGATGCTCTTGATGATGATTAGTTATTAATAGTAATATCGAAGATATTCAGTAGGTATGCCGTAGCTGTAAGTGCTAAATGTAATTACTACAGTGCATCATTGAGAGCACACACACACACACACACACACACACACACACACACACACACACACATATATATATGCCAAAATATACCCTGGTGAATTTAGATAATAAAATTATGGGAAGACAGAAATTGCATTTCATTGGACGTGTACTTCTTTGAATCCAGATTATAAAGTTGCCTAGCCAGGAACTTTTTTCAACTGAAAAATAAGCACATTTGAAAATCATTTAACCAATGAACCGTGACTGGATATAGCCTTTTCCTCCGGTTAAGACCCGGGCTGTGGGTACTAACTGGAAAAGGGCTGAAAAAGTGGGAGCTACCTGATCTATAACTTACCGTATTTGTGCCAAATAAAACTTGAATAAATCAAACCAATATTTCAGTCTGGCCTCCGCTGCAAATAAATCACCAGATTTGCAAAATGAAAACAAAGCCAAGAAATCTTGCCCTGGGACCGGAGGCTGCGTGCTACATCTGATTAAAAAGGATTAAACTGTAGGTTTTCGTTTTGGGTTGTGTTCTGTAGGGGCAAGAGCAAAGTTTCATTCCTTTCCGTTCATTTGTTTACTGTTCCATCTCCTTCCAAGAAATTCCCCTTCTAACGATCCCCACTATGCCTCATTAAATAATTTGATGCAAAATAAAATTTAAACGTCATTATTTTTTATGTTACAATGTTGGTCATTCTCCGTAAAGCAATTCCCCTTAATGAGAATTCTACCCTTGGAAGGCTGTGACAGTGCTTTCAAAGTTTATTCCAGTATAAAATGATAGAAAAGATAATGTTAGAATATTCTTGCCATTTAAAAAAAATGTGATTTACAAATTGTACTTTTATTCACCATTTGTAAAATGAGCATTTATCCTTGTCTCTTGTTCTTTTCATATTAAAGCCACAAAGGCATTTTAATTATGTTTACGCTGAGTAAAACCCTTTCCTTTTTCTTTTTTTCCCTTTTTTATCTAAGGCAGTTTCCTTGTCACATACACACCAGTGTTTGCAGAACAAAATTTGTTTTCAAAAATAAATCAAGGAAAACACTATAATATGCGGAATGCCACATTGCTTAAGAACATTTTTATTTGGAGCAACCTCGCCTGTGGTAACACAGACATGCTGAGCTTTTTTAGACGTTTAAAACTGTGTATTTAGAAGACCACAGGATTGTCAGGTGAGACGAGATGGAATCATATGAAGAGTCAAGCCCTATGCACACTGATTTATGGGTTTTATGGATCTACTGGGGGTGGTCCAGGGCTTGGCAGTGATGGAACTGAGGACGCTTTGCATGCCAGTGGGAGCACACATGGCTATACATATTCATCAGGTGGGTGCGGGCCCACACGAGTGTAATATTGACTCAGTTACACTATTAATAAACTGCTTCATTGTGGTCAGTATGGACACACACATAGACATGCATGCTCCCATGAGATGGCTGGACCTACCTCGGTGGAATCCTAAATATACGACAATGATCATTAGCATAAAAACTTAGCATTCGTTTTCCAGCCATGGGATACATAACATTTTTTAACTTTGTTTCTTAACAACCCTAAAAACTCATTCGAAGGTACATCAATCAGTATCTAAGTAGAAACTTAAGAGTAAATAGTTATGATTATTATAAGAGAAGCCACGTAGTAGTATAACGTACTATACTTTTTTTTTTACATACTTTATTGATCCCATGAGGGAAATTATTTTTTCTTTGCATATCCTAGCTTGTTTTTTTGGAAGCTGGGGTCAGAGCTGAGGGTCAGCCATGGTACGGCGCCCCTGGAGCAGCCTTCCGATAAGTAACCGAGCACATTAAACCACTGAGCTACCCCGTCACTAAATATATATATATATATATATATATATATATATATATATATATATATATATATATGATATATATATATATGCATGGGTATGCCATGTATTCTGCCTTTATGAAAATGCTGATTGTGTACATTGGTCAAATAAACGCACATGGTGCAGTACCATTATACTGTATATAGATTGTGTGAATCTAATCTAAAGTTATAAATCCAAGTAAAGTTCCAAGTTAACAACTGACAATTTACCAGTCAACTTGCATAGAGTAATGAGAAAGAATTAGTAATACAGAATAGTAAAAAAAAAAAGCCTTCTCCTTCTGAGAACAATCACCAAAAAGAACAAAAGGAAAATTATAGAATATATTTGTATAAGAATGTAGCAATAATAAGACTCAATCTTTTGTAAAATGTATAATGTTCTCCATTTTTCTCAACATCACACAATACATCTAGCTGTCCTTCTCTACTCATCTCATTCTCTACTCATCTCTACTCATTGTGGAAAAGCATGCCACATTGACTATATATACATTGTATATATTGAGATATACCATATTTAATCCCATTAAATATATTTTGCAAAGCATGGTGCCCTAAACATTTGACAGGCATTGCAAAGATGCAGATATTTCAATCTTCAATGCCAAGCTTATTCTGCAGCCAGGCATGAGCTCTGTAAAGAACCAGAGCGTGAGTTACAATCTGTTGTAATTGGTCACTGGCCTTGGTTGTGATACCATAATTGCACTCATTTTGGTAATAGCAGGGAATAGCTGAATAGCTGTGGCACCGTTTGCAAAAGAACAGGAAATGTTTAACCCTGGTGCAGTTGTCACTTTTTGTTTTTGCCTGTGCGTATGAAACCACTTCTGTTTTATAAAACGATGTTTGACAATGTGCTGTCTGTCATATCAGGCTTTGTTGGCTTTGGTGTTTAATGTTGTGTAGTATGGGCATCACACCGTGTTATTGGTAATAGCTACAATACAATCCTTTGAATTAAACTAATGAACAGCTTTTATAGGCGGTTGCTACAGTCATGAAATAGGCATTGTTATTACATTTTAAGCCCCATCATCCTTTTGCCATGTAGGTTATATTCTGTTTCTTTCCGTTCTTTTTCTACCTCCTAGAAACGTGCTTGGACACAGATTGGTCAGTTTAAATTGCCTGTACATGTGACTAGTTGTTCACACATGTGTGCATGGTACTCTTCTCTTTGATGGTCTGGCATCCCTTCCAGGGAGCATTCCTACTATATGTCCAGTGACTGGTCATGACCGTGACAAGGACAAAACAATTGCTGTGTGAATAAATTAATTATTTCATAGGAAACTATGCAATAGGATATTTATATTTTTAGGTATATGTCTAAATGATAATAGTCAACACCAGTCAACAGTCAATAGACCACAATGAATTGAAAATATTGTAAATAAAAAATTAACCTAATTCAATTCGATTCGATTCATATTAAAATCATAAAATGACCCCAAATTTTCTGTGCATTTTCTGCATTTTTTCTGTGCATTACGGTTTGCCAAGGGATTGAAATGAAAGCAGTGCAAGGAAGAGAAACGTAATCAAATAAATTAAATTGACCATTGGAAATCATTGAATAAATATTCAAAGGGAAAAAAAGAGAAGCAGAGAAGGCCACCCACGGGTATATAGAAATACATGTAAAATTATTAAACAAGCACCCCATGCTGGGTTAATCAGCCTGATAAACATGCTCATGTATTTTATTTGTAATTATGTGCTCAAATGTGTTTCAGTTGTGTCTTCACTGCAGGTTTCCAGCAGTACATAGGAGTAGTTGTAAATAATGAGTGAGCCTAAACTAGAATTTAGTTGAAGCTTGTCCAAGCATGTTATGGGACTGCCATTGCTTCTTTTTAGCTAGGTTAAAGCCTTGCAAATAATTTTGATCTATATACCTCAAAAACTTTAGTAGGAACACTACTCTTATTCATCCATGCAAGCCTATAATCAGCCAGTCATTGGGTAGCGGCACAATGAATACAATCATGCAGATACAGACCTGTAGCTTCAGATACTGTTGACATCAACCAGGGGGAGGGGGTAATAATGTGTGTGTGACATGATTGTTGATCCTAAAGAGGCTCGTTTGTGTATTTCTACAACTGCTGCTCAACAAATGGCCAGACTAGTTCAAGCTAATGGAAAGCCTACAGAAGTCTAGATAGTTTGTGCTAATGTGATGAATAGAAAAGCATTTCAGAATGGATGTGTCAAACCCTGAGAGCTACAACAGCAGAATATCATGTCGCGTTCCACTCCTGTCAAACAAGAAAAGAATTGAATTCTCAGGCTGCAATGAGCAAAGCTTCATAAAAACTGTGAAAGTGGCCACCGGCAGCAACCTGCTCTGTTCTCACCTGCACCGATGCCTGTTCTGTCCCTTGTCAGTCACCTCATAAAATTGACAGTGCTATGTTATGGCCTGCTAATTGCTCTGTTCTGTACAGACTAATTGCCCATAACTGTTGCCTTTACTATTCTAAAGACTGCTTTATAAACACAGAGACAGATGTTAGCCTTGTGTTGTGTATGATTCATTCTGGTCACACAATAAGATCAGCAGTTTTATATAATATGTACTTGTTCCTATAGAATGTTAGAAGGGTGATTTTTGTAAACATCTTTGATCCCAACTTAACAACTCAACAAATAAAAATATAATGATAAATAAATGGTCAAATATTATAACACTGTATTGTGAACATTAATGTAAGGTTATATTGTACACTCTGCATCTATAGAAATGCACATGACTTAAATGACAGTCAGGTTTGAAGGTTGGAGACTCAAAACCTTGGAAGTTGCAGCACATGCTAGGTAATACTGTGTAGAATCCTATCTAACAATGTGATTGTGCTTAAACTAGAGAAAAACTCTACGTCCTCATTGTGCTTTGGAGCAATTTTAGGATGATACGATGTCTGTAGCAGGACAAAGCTTGTGAATATAACCATGGCAGTGAATCAGAAATTTCATAAACAATATTGTATTTGACAAATACATTATCTTTTACAGAAGAGACATTCTTAAAAGGCAAAAATGCAACCTCTTTTTTGGTTAGTAGTATTTCTCAAGTCTGAATATTAATGTTTCCCACTTGCGTTATCGTCTCCAAATGATGCCGGATTCAGTTTGAAACCTGAGAAGTAATATCCCATTGCCTCTGCACTGTGCTTCCCTAGAGGCTTGGCTCTCCATGGAGGAAACAAAACAGAAATACATCCCCTCGGCCTGGATTCTGCATTTTGTACACTCATAAAGAATCTTTCTATGACTTCAACTTTCTCAACATTTATAGCATGTGTAGACGCTTTTTTTCATGTTTCAGGTATAAATCATCGCTTCAGTATGTTAGATGCACCTAGCAACTAAAATCAAACATAGTCAGAATCCTAAAACTAATAAAAACTAGTGTAAACGGCCTTCCCAGGTCACGGAATCTGCTGATTCAGTACCGAGAAGTTGCATAAAAGTGCTGCTCTTGCTATATGTGTGGCCGTCAACAGTAAATAACACTACTGACGAGTAAGACGGCGAAAGACCTGTTGGAAGCAGCATTAATTAATTTGTAAGTATAAAAAAAAAGGATTATGTGGTAAAACTCACGCACAAGCAAATTTTAATAAATTGAACAGAGTCTGTAATTAATCACCATTAACACAGAGAAAACTGTTATGTGAAACCAGCTTGAAATCCTCAAAGTTTGTGTCACAAACAGTTCAACAGGACTGGAAATATTGCTTCCCGCAGATGCATTCCATGCTCCATGAAGAAGCCCACTACCATGAGATATTCAAAGAGCCTTTTCATCCGTGACAGAATGAATCAAACGTGTGGAGAAAAATGTTAAGAAAGCTGCTGACATAAAATCAGCTAGAAAAATATTTAGACATGCACGCTTGGCCCAAACACAGTGAGTATTGTAAATATAAGATCCTACCCTTGCATGTCTTTAACGGGGATGGGGGGGGCAATATGGCAGATTGGCCGCCACCTAGCACAAACTTGATGAATTCTTGTTGATTACGCAAACGTTATTGCAGGGGTAAATGTGTATTGACACATCAAGCTCATTAGGATGTTTTGTATTACTAAGGGGGAAAGTGGTTAAGATATTCTACTCCTGATCAAAAGGTCCTGGGTTTAAATCCCAGCAAGCTTGAGCAAGATACTTAACCCTCAACTGCTGTGTTGTATGAACTAGAATTGTAAGTTGCTCTGCATAAGGGTCTCTGCCAGATGCCTTGAATGTAAATGTAAGTTGTAGAAACTGAACGAGTGGATGGCTTGCTCCTCTAGTAATATGTATCATAACAAATCTCATGTTTGTACCTTAAGAATAATTACAGTGTGTTATTTATAAAAATGTCAAGAGCACTTGCCTGGTTCCCTTATAAAGAGCCACTGGAACTTATGGAGAAAGTATCAGCTGTGTTTACATGAGTGGTGTCCACTTAGCCATGGTTCCATTCAATTACTTTCCTCACCTTCATTTAAGTTGATTGGTTGATGAAACACATTCCCCTGTGGGTTTTATAGTGCTCCAGAATTGTTGTTAAAAAGAGAAATAGCATGTGCCTCACTCAATCCAAATCCTTTTAGCCTTAAAAAAAAAAAAGAATGGCACTGTGGACAAGATGAAACTGCTTGTGAACCAAACACTACTGGTATACGTTCTGCATGTGGTCCGACAGAGAGTGGCTCATTTCCTGCTAGACTATATAAAACGCCGAGGTATGCCACAGTGTAATTTTAAGCCACAAGCTTGTGCTATGTGACTGACATTAAAAACTAAATTCCCAATACTGCGAGCCACTATTACCTAAGCACTCCATTCTTGCATGGAGAGAGATTTACGGAAATCATGTTCATTCAAGAAAATATATGACATGTCTCAAAGTAAATAATATAAAGGTTTATGAAACACTAAGCGGGGAGGAAAAAGCAAACGATCCTAAATTGAAAACAGCACTTTAGGCTAAGAAGTTATTAAAATGTTTTTCAACCAAAATTGTAGGTGTAGTACATTTGCTTTTCCAGACTTTTAGTCTATTAGTTATTTTGGGACCAACCTTAGACATATGTAGAAAGTGCTATAATTTCACTTTGTGTTATTGCTTATTCCCAGAAACTGGGATTTCAACTGATTGTGTTTTTAATTGATAGTGTGTTTATCTCCACAACCACAATCCACACTCAAAGTGTATATGCAGCTATAACAGCAACTAGGGCCAACGTGTGAAATGAAATGTCACCCTATGGTCAGGTGTCCATAAACTTTTGGTGTAGTTTCTAATGGGCTGTAATGTCTTTGGTGGGGTCAATGATAAAGAATGCATGTGCTTTTGGCTGTGCTGAAGGTCTCACATGATTCATTGCATGCCACTATAGACGACACAGATGCCTCAGGGTCTTAAAAATCTCTTATGAGAATGTTCCTAACAAAATAATATAATAAATAAAACTCATGTATAATGCACAGCCTCACCTTACATGACATATAGTTATTCTAATTCCACATTCTGTCATTTCTCCTGTAAAATGATCTTAAATGCACATACACTGAAGGTGTACAGTTTTATCACTTCAGGAGAGGGTCATTTGGGGAGATGAAAAAAAGAGGAAAGAAAGAAAATTCTGGATAATGTCATTAACAATATACACAGGATATATGTGTATATGTGAGGTAACACCACTGTGTAAGGCATGTGTATATGAGGTAACACTCAGTGCTTAAAGCACTGGTCTCTGGACAGGAAGATTGTAGGTTCAAATCCCACCATGAAGCTGCCACTAGTGGACCCTTGAATTCCCTTAATGCTCAGTTGTAAGTCACTCTGGATAAGAGTGTTTCTCAAAAGCCATATTTATAAATATCTTGGTATAGACTTGGTATAGTCTGGTCATTAGAGTCTGCATGAAACTCTCCATGGGACCCACAAGACAGAGCTTCAAAAATTGTGTTTATTAATCTTGGTTTTTGATAATTTACTGATGAATATTTTATTTACTATTTACTTATTAAAAATAAAGCTTTGCCAAAAAAAAACCCAAGCTAAATAATATGTAGATGCCATGAGAGTGGCAAACAAAACAACAAAAATGTTCAACAAAAAGAACAAAAAGAAAAAAAATAGATTTTTATTAATGCATTTAAATGTTTATTGAACAAGGAGCTTGTCTTTTGTGTATCCATGTTGCAGAGATTCTTCAGAGACTCACAGTATTTGCCATAAGTCTTCTTTCATTGCAAAATGTAAACACATGTTCTGTTTAAGATGATTAATGATTACCTGTGTAAAAATATCTTAATGTTTCAATTATCTCTCTCTTTTGAGTAAACATGCCCCTGAGGTTTCAGTGACCAGGTTCGTTTTTACTCTTCAGAGCTGCATGGTTCATCCTGAAATCAATACCTCTGGATAGAGTCCTTCTCAATTGAGACACTCTGTGCAGCTGAGGATGGATCCATATCTACAGATGGTTTCCCATTTCAGTCTGGTTCCATCACTGTCTTGCTTATCAGTGATAAACTATGGGCATTAAGGCAGGATACACCCTGGATGGAATACTAACCCATCGCAGGGCACACACACACACACACACACACACACACATTCACACACTAGGGACAATTTTCCAAGGTGCCAATCAACCTACCGTGCATGTTTTTTGGACCGTGAGTAAACCGGAGAACCCGGAGAAAAAACCCCTGAGGCACGGGGAGAACATGCAAACTCCACACACACATGGCCGAGACAGGAATCGAACCCGGACCCTGGCGGTGTGAGGCGAACGTGCTAACCACTAAGCCACCGTGCCCCCATTAATATATATATATATATATATATATGAAAATAATATACAAATACATTTTAATTTAAGTGACGTAAATTGAAGATTATTATCATGTCAAACCGGGACAAAAATAAGGGAATGAGATGTTTTAAAAGAACATATGAATCCTATTTTTATTGTAACTTTATTTCATAAAATAAGGGAAATTATTTTATATGAGTTTCTATTTTTCTCAGATCATTTTTAAGAAAGCCTTTCAGAAAAGAAGAAAACATCATCATCGTCACAGATGACAAGACCAAGAGCTGTTTCAAGGTTGCGATTGACATTCAAAATCACATTCAAGCACATCAAACATCACACATGACAGTCCTGCCAAAATGGGAGCCAAAACAGATGATATAATGTGAGTATACAAAGAAATGCAATTCATGTGTAGGAAATAAAATTAACCTTGCATTTCGACTATATATATATATATATATATATATATATATATATAGAATAATACTATATATATATATATATATATATATATATATATATATCTATATATACTATATATATATATATATATATATATATATATATATATATATATATATATATATATATATATAGATATATCTATAGTATAAACTATTAATATAAACTTTAACATTTTTTTTTAAAGTAACTGTAATTTAATTACATGTTTTTTCTCAGTAACTGTAACAAATTACTGTTACTTTTATTTTTTTATTAAATTATGTAACGCCGTTACATGTAACTAGTAACTCCCCAACACTTCACGTAACTGTAGGGCATCAAAAGTAGCATGTACACACTCTCACTAGGGCACTATTTATGAACGTTTTATTCAGGGTGTTTTTATAGACTTGACAGGAGGTTTGTCTGGACTGCAGTGGCTCTTAGAAAAGGGTGCATGAGTGGTGTTTGCCATGACGTGAATCATCAGTTTGTTGGTTTCACATTACTGAATGCGGATTTAGCTGGAAGCTGAGACTTGTGTGTATTCCCTTAATGTATTTCTCAACCTAAGGAACTGTGTGCATGTGTGCTTGTGTGTGTGTGTGTGTGTGTGTGTGTGTGTGTGTGTGTGTGTGTGTGTGTGTGTGTGTGTGTGTGTGTGTGTGTGTGCATGTTTGTATGTGTGAGAGAATGTGTGCATGAGCATTTATGATGCAAATTTGTATTTACTATTCCCAAATTTTGTTTAGCGGTCCACTGAAGACTTATTATATTTTCATAGCTTTCCACAAATTATGCAGCCTGCCCTTGAGTGTGTGTAATCCAGACCGAGTTTATAGTCACCGAGAGCAATGCTTTAGTAATCATGCACAATCTTGTGTAATCACAAATAACTTAAATCCACATGTGCTCATTAAAAATCTCTCTGATATGTCTGAAACCTTACTCTCCAACACTTAAAAATGTTCAGTCAAGCTATTAGCAAGCAGCACATTTAGAGAAATTATGTGTGGTTGGCCACACAGAATTAATTTGCTTCAGGGACAATTTCATTTAAGAAAAAGGCAAAGAAAGGCCAGCATTCTGATAGCAAATCACAGAAAACATTGCAGCGGCAACATTAGGGGTGTAAGAGAGTGGGTTCATTTCGGTGTTCTGGAGTAAATAAGAGGCCTTATCTAGTGCTGCAAGCTTTAACTATGACTGATTAAGTAAATTGAATTTATCATGATGGCTGCTAAACACCATGATCAGCAGAATAGAAAAACGCTCTTATGTGGTTTTACAATTAGAATGCTTGACAATTTAAAACAGTGACGTCATGGATATATTATGCTTCATTTGGCTTTGTGTCCAGGCACAGATGAGAATTCAGTGTGTGTGTGTGTGTGTGTGTGTGTGTGTGTGTGTGTGTGTGTGTGTGTTAACAGATCTTTAAATGAAGCCTTTGCAAGTGTGTTAACCGTTTTACAGCTTTACTTAGTGGTTTTGTTTCTGTCTGGTTTCTTTGGTTATATGGTCCTCCAGGAATCAACTCGCTCATGTAATTCCTCTAGCCATAAGCCGTAGTTGAGGCATTATGAAACCTAGGTCTTCACCACCATTTGTAGCTTCTACCAATTCTCTTGTCTTGCCAGGACTTACTGTAAAGACCAAAGTGGGTTTTTTTAGACCATTGTGGGTAAATTGTGAGGAACAGTGTGAAAGCCTCGTTTTAGCATGTGGTTTTAAAATACCTCAAGCACACCATGTTTTTGGAATCACTTCCAGCTGCTTCTCAGCCACTAATGGCACCTTGGGCCCACTCTGCTGTTTCAACACAGGCCAACTCACACTGCAACCCCCCCCCCCCCCCCCAACCCCACCATCCCAGCATCTCACCTCATCCCCCAAACTCCAACTTCTGTTACAAATCGCTACGGTTTACAACTACTGTGTAACAAATGGCTTTGACTCTCAAAGAGCTGTTCTGTAGGGAACACAGACCTGCATCAGTGCAAAATTGAGTATGTTTCAGTGAATTTGTTATTTTTGCACTCCTTTGGTTTCAGGACCCATTGAAGATACACTGAAGGTACACTGTTATAAATTGAAATACTTCACCCTTTTCCAAATATCTTTTGTAACACTCGGTACCAAACTGCATAGCTGGAAACATTGTCTGAATGAACACGAGTAACAGTAGCTAGCTCATGAAGCACAACGGCACCTTCTTACTTAGTTCAAATTATGCAAATAATTCTGTCCATCTCTTAAGAACTTCAGCATTTGATTAGTGCACATGTTGCTTAGTTTTAAGTCAGTTGTGAACATGTAAATTATTATGAAAACAATATAACAGGTTTCAGCAAACAACTTCTCGGTGCATTTAAAAAAAATGTTGAACAAGAAACTAATAGCAGTTTGTTCCACACATTCTAAAGTACACTTCCACTAGCTCATACATGCACTCTTGCTAGGTTAGTGAGAGGTCAGAAGCCGGGAAAGGAGATGAGAGAGGAACTAGATGACAGGACTTGGTTTCATAAGAGATGATTACAGGGGCTTTCTATCACTTCCACTAATGCATAATGTTGAAACATGCCACACATGATTCAGCACATCAGCACTTTTAGCCACCTACGCAGATGAGATCAAAACATAGGTTGGTTAAAGGGGCGGAAGACAGACACCTGTGAACAACTAACAATGCAGCAACTGTTACACATGAGACAAAAGTTTCTTCTCCTTTTTTATTTTTTACTTCAGTAAAAACCGTTTATGCAGATAATCTCAGAAATAATATGAGAATGAAAATAAATCAGAGTAAATTAGGACTGTGGAGATTTTGTTGATACATATTTAATATCTGTGAAACTGTCTCACAGTAATCCATCCAATAAATCCACTCATTTACAATTTGCTCCTGTAAATCAAAACTGAGTAGCTTTGCTAATCTTTGCTATTATTTTAAATATGTAGATAAATATACATTTTTGGCTGTAACTACGGAACATGTGATCACAAGCAAACAGAAGAGAAGATAGTATCAGACTTCCTCACACACACACACACACACACACACACAGTCAAATACAGAGATGGAAGCCTAATAGTTTGGGGCTGTTTTGGAGTAGGGAAGATTGGAGCCTTATTCCAGGTAAAACGAATATTGAAAGAACATGGCTACCATTCCATAATTCTAGATTATGGCTAATTGGAGCAATTTCACCGTAGAAGAAAACAATGAGACAATTTATGTGTCCAAGCCTTGTTGTTTAGAGAACAAAAAGTTATTTTATTTATGTCCTGCTCACTCACCAGACCTAAATCCTGTTCATGTGCACTGGGTGAATTGATCACAAGGTGAGAAAGAAATATCTATTTAGACAAAAGTTTTACAAGAAGATGTTTGTAAGAAACTGTCTGGATGTTGTGGATTTCATGTTATTTTTGCTAAGAAATGATATTTCAATGAATAGCCATACCAAAAAAATTGCTTATACATAAAATGATCGAAAAAACTTGCTGTTGCCAAACTTTTGTGTGGTTGTTTCAGCGCTGTATTTCTATCCAGGGTTATGGCTCATGAATACACTCTGAATTATAATAGTCCATGTTTGACACCATGCAGGAGAATTTTTTTAAATGCTGATTGACTGGTAAAATCTTTCAGTATCATTGTTTTCAAACCAATATTCTTTTATCATCCAGATTCAAGTCAATTCTCCCTTCTGTGCGTTCCCTGTCGCATGGATAAATACTCAGACACACACACACACACACACACACACACACACACACACACACACACACACACACACACACACACACACACACACAATTGTGGTGCTAGAGCGCTCCCATTAGTCCAGTTATGGAATTACACAAAATAAATGTGCATTTAGTCAAACTGATTACTTGAGGGGAAAAAAGAAAATATAGAAAAAGTGTGTAGCTACTATGTTTGGTTTCATTAACCTGCATTGCTGATATAAATATGTCTCTGTACATTTTTACATTCCTTTAGCAGAACGCACTATCCACGGTGACTTTGTCGTCTTAGTCGTCAAATAACAGTTTCTCTTGACTGCACAAATTAGGTTGCATATGTTCTCGTCCGTAAAGCTAGTGTGACATTATAACTTCTTATAATTAATGAATGTCCAAAATATTCAAAAAAAGTCATTCAAAGATATTTAACAATAAGAAGAAAACATTGAGTACATTTATGTGGATTATTCTATTAGTTATATGATGTTTTATACATTTATGATCAAATGAATTTGTGTATTTTAACCATTTTTATTTAGATTATGAATACAGAACAATAAAATAAGATGCCCAAATGTATAAATTGAACAATTGGATATGAGCAGTGAAATAAAACAGTCAATAAAAAAAGAATAAAAGAAAGAAAAAGAAATATATGCTTAATATAGTAATATAGTTACGCATTTATATCTGTATTTAAAGTAATAAGCAAGTTCTAGTGGGTGGAGACAAGCACAGTTTAGTGGTTTCACTAGTCAGAGACATCTGTTTTAACTCATTACGTATAGTGTAAACTGTGCCTGACACTGGCTGTTCAGAAATGGACTTTGCTACCCCAGGTGTATGCTCAGCTGAGGATTTCAAAACAATGAAACAAAACAGCTATGGGCTTAGTTTAGGTGGAGTTACATGTTAGTTTAGGTCTCAAATTACAAATTACATGATAGATACACACACACACACACACACACACACACATACCCCATACACATACCCATATATATATATATTATATATATATATATATAATATATTCTATATACCGATATATATATATATATATATATATATATATAGGTATATATACCGGGTATATATATATATATATATATATATATATATATATATATATATATATATATATATATATATATATATATATATATATATATATATATATATATATATCTTTCGTGCTGAATTAAATTGGATTGGTTTTGGATCATGTGCTGATTTCAATATGTTATATTTTAAAATAAAGATAACATGACATTACCTTCCAAATTCAATCTAACAAAACTATATGCTTTAAGTATATTTTACAATATGCTTTTATTGCCATTCACATCTTTGCTACTCCAGTGTCACTGCTTTAGTCACAAATAACTGTGTACTTCTGTGTAATGCTTGTGAATTTTTCTCCAGTCACAGAATTAAGGATGATTGGAATGAAAGTGACAATGCCTCTTGTACTTGTACCACATTGTAATGGATTGTGCTGTGTGCCTGTGATTGTCTTTTTATACAAGGTGTTTAATGTCCACAAGCTGCCGCTGAATAAACCTCTGGTCATTTGCTTGTTCAGGTCAACGATTCCCTCTGACAAAAAGAAAGAGAACGTGAGAAATAACAACTGCAGTCTGTCCGGCCAGTGTGCTTGCCAAGGTCAATTGGAACAGATGTTGAATGAGGGCTAGGCTGTGTCTGCCAAAAGTGTAGGGTATTCACAGTCATTTTCGTTTAGGAGGTGGAACAGGACTGGCTTGACTCGGCAGATATTAGAAACCATTTGGCTCGGCAGATATTAACACACATTAATATTAATGGTAATATTAATTTGAGCACTGACACAGCTGAGAAAACACTTTGTCAGAAGTAATGATTGCATTAGGCTTTATTTGGCTGACAAAGAATGTCACCCAACCTTTATTTATTTATTTATTTATTTATTTAAACTCGTTTTCCAAAAGACTGAATATAGATAAACTGTAGCTCCGTTCATTACAGGGAACATTTCAAATTTGCACAGAGCCATGAAGTAAATTTTCAATAACACTACCAAAAAATGTAAAAAAAAATAAATAAAATTCTTGCGCTTACATGAGCTTGTGATGTATAGTTATTGCACAGAGCAATGGTTGGTAACCTATGGACACACTGAACAACAATGATTTTTAATCACAGAGAAAATTGTGAATTTTCAAAAAAAAGACAAAGTTTAAATGTATAATGCATATGCACAAAACACATAGTTATAAGCCTAGCCTACACTTTAAATTTAATCCAGACCTTAAGAAGTAAGTACTGTGCTGTTTCATCTCGTGTACTACATGTAGTTTCATCTATGTGAAATTTCAAAAGGCAGTTATTTTCTTTATAAATTGTCTATACATTCCTTTGGGTATTCCTGTACAACCAGGAGCTCTGCAACTTTTCTACTATTCGGAAAGCAGACTTAAACAGACCAACTTGTTTATCTCTTTTTCATCTTGTCACTCTGGATAAGCCTACTAAACGGCATAAAAGTAAAAGAAAATGTTTCCCTTAAACTGTTGGGCAATCATTGGAAAATCCTCATCCTGTGAGTTTAATGTAGTCAACCTGCCAACAAGCATGTTTTGGTAGCTGGGAGAAACCAGAGAACAGACATTTTTGTATAAGTCAGACAACCTTGAGAATTGGTAATTTAGCTAGTTTCACTTAGACTTAGTAAAGACCAGGAAGATCCTTTAGGGCATCGAAAAGACACATAGACAAGTATGGAGGTTGGTCCAGCTGTGTAGCTTATACTCTTGGGGAAAATACAAAATGTCTACACCTAATAGCATGCTGTGGAAACACTCGTCATACTACCAGGTGACTCTATAAATAAATAAATTGTGAGTAATATATTCTCATGGAGTTACAGGTTTCCGCAGACTTTAAGGGATTACATGGTGTTTTACAGGAGATACAAGGCCCCACAGCACTGTTTTCAGACGAATTTAAGGGATGGAGTGTCTGAATCACACTCCCAAGTGTCCAATGATGAAAGAGCTCATCTGCTTTGCCCCCATGAAAAATTATGCTTTTTTTTTATAATGGTTAGATTAAAAGCCCACTGAGCCTAGAACAATTGTTGGGATCAGGCATAACAATAATAATTTACTATATTGCAATAGACAAGTCAGTATATAATTATAAAGTATGTAATAGAAGACTGTGTGTAGCTTGTTGTACATATGCATGTGTATATGGGGAAATGCTATCTTGTACCTTGTGTCTGGTTTTATAGCTATGTTGGAATGATTTTCAGCATTTACAGCTTCTCTTGTGTATATGTGTGTGTCCTTGGTGAGTAACATGCTCCAGGATTTCATAAATCTCTTCAAACATCTGCGTGACAGTGTTTTCAAAGTGCATTTAGTCATGCAGAACAAGACTTCGTGAAAGTAAATAAGCCCACTGGTGAGTTCTCAAGACCCCACATGCTCTTTGCTGGGAAACAAAACTGTTCTGGTCAATGACATGTCTTTTTCTGGACCAAATATTGTAGAAAATGTGGAAAAGATATATACAATATCCTTTATTTTATTTTCTAAATTTCAGCAGGCAGTTTTAGACTGAAAAGGTATATAATACAAATGTGAAAAAAATGCATAATAGTGCAGCCACAAAGACCTTGAGTTCACTCAGTGCTCTAGTTCATCCCAGAGGTGTTCAGAAGGTGTTGAGATCAGAGCTTGTTCCATGTAGTGTGTAGTTATCTTAGATATTATTAGATGATAATATCTATAGCTTTATGGCACGGTAGCTTAGTGGTTAGCATGTTCGCCTCACACCGCCAGGGTCCGAATTCGATTCCCGTCTCGACCATGTGTGTGTGAAATTTGTATGTTCTCCCCGTGCATCAGGGTTTTTTTTTCCGGGTTCTCCGGTTTCCTCCTGGCCCAAAAACATGTATGGTTGATTTGTACCTTGGAATATGGTCCCTAGTTTATGAATGAGTGTGTGTGTGCCCTGCGATGGGTTGGCATTCCATCCAGGGTGTATCCTGCCTTAATGCCCATAGACGCCTGAGATAGTCACAGGCTTCCCGTGACCCGAGGGAAGATCGGATAAAGCGGTAGAAGATGAATGATTGAATGAACGATCTATAGCTTTATGATATAGGTTTCTTTTGGATGCATTTTCAATGTATTTTTAATTCTGTCTTCTTGTATTGTATTTTGGTCTATTCTTCGCTATTATCTTCTCTTCTATTGCTTCATAGTGTGGTGGATAGGTTTCCACTGATTTACATTATATGTAGGTAATAAATAGATGACAAATTTGGAACTTTTGAATTAGTTACATTTCATTTCTACTATATTCAAATATTAATTGTTATAGTAAAATACTTTTCATTAGAACCCTTAAACTTGCAGATTAGATAATCATATGTTTCTGTCACATTATCTTGCTTATCTTTAATAAAAACAAAATTAAATAAATTGATTAAATTAAAAATAAAAATCTAGTTATTTTAGAAACAAGGATGTTAAACTGTGCCACAATATCAGGAGGGGCATCTAAGCTGTCACAGCGATAAGCAGGGGGATGGTTAGTGTATAAAATACACTTCATCTAAAAAAGAAACACCTATTACACAATACTTAATTGGCCAGGAATATAAATTTTTCAACGTTTACTTTCGTTCCCTTTCAGGAATTCAACGATGCGTCGGCGACGCTATGGGAACGCCACTCAGAACCACATGTGTAATGTCATCCAATGGGACAAGAGACTGCGGTGATGGCAGTACTCAGAAGGCAATGAAGAGGTGGCTTTGTTCCCTTGTAGATCAGGAGTTCCAATCTTCCTCCAAGTACCTTCCTCCAAGGACTACCTCCAAGGACTTCCTCTGACTATGGATGAGCTTTTGGAGGTGGTTACTAGAGCAATGGCTGGTTCCTTTTGTTCTCAGAGAGTAAGGCATTTAAAGCCAATACTTCTTGGTTCCCAAGAAGGACTAGATGCTACTACTTGCTTTGCCTGTATGACTTTCCCCAGATCACTCTGGAGAAAGTTTACTAAGGAGGAGTCTCTCTCCTGCTGGTAGACTCTCGGTGGACGAGTCAGCCAGAGACCTAAAAGGTCACTCAGAGGTTGTATGCTGCGAAATGGCACATGTTCTCTGCCTGGTGTACTGCACACACTTTGCACACACCCAGTTAATAACTGACCAGTACTGGAATACCTGCAGAAAGTTTTTACAGTTTACGTGTCAGCCTTTATCAGTTTATCACTTCATTAGTGTATCATGACTCGGGGGACAATCTTGGAGTAAAAACTCCTTATTTGCACGTCCATAGCGTTTCCCCAGGGAGGAATTTGGACCAGCATTTTGTGTGCTATAGTCTGTTCAGGAAATAGATCTTGCTAATAAGCACATACTTAGTAGATGGATTGTGGATGCTACATCTGGTCTCCCTACACCATTCGGGGCCAGAACCCACTCAACTAGGGCCATGGCAGCCTCTAAGGCAGGGGTGTCAAAGTCAAATGGACGGAGGGCCAAATAAAACATTTTGCTACAAGTCGAGGGCCGGACTGTCCGAATGTTAATTGAAATCAAAATTTGACCTACTGAAAACCTAACAAATATATTACGATTAGATAAATAAAGTAATATTTTCTTATGACTCTGTCAGTAATTTTTAATTTTCAACAGGCTGGCACAAAAGACAAATGTCAATACAAAAACACCTCATAACATGAACATTACATGAACAAAGTGATATTATTCAAGGCACCATCAGCTATATTTTCTCATTTAGCAAAAGTGGGCTGAATTTAAGCAACTTCAAAGAAATAAATAATATAATATATATATAATAATATAATATAATAATTTTCTGCCATTCACTCCACTTATTTATATATTGCATTGAAATGCAATAAAATAAAGTACAAAAATCTATAAACCAGAAACAAGACTTTCTTTAAGGAAAAGTCATATGTGCAAACAATGAGTGAAAACAAATATTATTTAACTTTTAAATGTAGCCTTTGTTCCATGTCTATATTCTCGTTTTTGTCTGCGTGTTTTGTTTCATGATGCCGTCTCAGATTATACTCTTTCATCACCGCCACACTTTCTCCACACAGAAGGCACACAGGTTTTCCAGCGATGTCCGTGAACATGTACTCAGACTCACACCTTGTTTGAAACCCCCGTTTCTCAGTGTCCACCTTCCGTTTTGCCATTGTTGATGAGTAGGCTTTTTGCTGTTATGCTAATGACCGCTAATAAATAAGGAAAGGAAGCCGCCTCTCGCTCGGTGCGTCACCGTTGCATTGTGGGAAATGTAGTTTTGGTGCGTACATAATATCTGCGGGCTACTGGTTTGCAGGAGCCCGCGGGCCGGATGTAATAATAAATTAATATCATCACGCGGGCCAAATAAAACCCACTCGCGGGCCTGATTTGGCCCGCGGGTCTTGGCTTTGACATTTGTGCTCTAAGGCCTTTTCACAACATTACAGGATGGTCCACCGCACTGACCTTTATCAGGTTCTACAGTCTGGATCTTGACACAACTCTTGGCACTTCTCTCCTTCGTCCCTAGCTGTGAATATCACACAGGGCAAGGACTGGTCAGCACAGCTTGGTTTGACAGATTTCCCATAACGTCATCGACGCAATGTTTCGTTCCTTCTGGGAAACTGGGTTACATACATAACCTATTAACGTTATCTGTGGCCTGGAGAGCCTGGTGTTCTTTATACAATGCATGCTATGTGCTAAAGCTATGATATGCTCAAAAAATGTCAGTCCCTATTAAACAAAAGGAGATTTGATTTTTAGCTTACTTTGAAATTAAATGACTGCTTTCATATTCTTTTTTTTAATCACCTGCATAAAATGGGATTTAGAATACAGCAGTTCACCTACTGTTGAAGTTCTGTAATCATACCAACTGAATTTTGAATTATGAGATGAAAAATGTGTTTAGCTTTGAAAGACAAAGATAAGACAGGTTGGAAAGGTAGGTATCATTCAAAACAAGGTTTAAAAATAATATAATGTTAATTAAAAACTATCAATAAAAAAAAACAAATATGCAATTCTAATGTGTACTAAATTGTATACAGTATGTTGTTTTGTTGATAAGTCCTGGGTTGTATTTCATTGCACATCCACAACCTTTATCATATAAGGTGTTTAAAGGCCATCTGAAGCTCTTATCCAGTCCATTCCAGAACAGCAGCCTTGGAGGTTTCAGTCCAAGTGCCTGATAGCACTCTGCAAATTAGTGCAGGCCTAAAGAGAAACAAATGAGTGTATTGCAACCCTTTCCGGTGGCTTGTAGATAAGCACAAGAGTAATTAAAATAAGTGTAGACAATGGAGTGTTTAAACAGGTAATCTGAACAATTCAAAAATAGGCCATAGTAAGATTATCTATTGGCAAAATTTGGTTAAAGCAACAAATGCATTTCCTTTCAGTTGGTCACTGTTATTAATGTTGAGATCAGACCAAAATAATTCAGGGAAAGCATTTCATGTATCTGTTTAACTCCACTTGCACTATTTGGTATGACCTCATGCTTGTTATCATGCCTGGTGTGTTTATACTCCCATAGCACTTTAGGGTCAGGACCCTATACCCAAGATACCCTTCTGACAAATCGGAACTCTTAACACTGTGCACTGTTTCTCAAGGCTGCTTGTTGTATAAATCAGATACACATGCAATCCCTCTTTGCTCATGTCTATCCTCCCTTCCTCTTATTATCGGAGAACAAACTGGCCCTGAGTGAGCACCTGTATAAGCTCTGTAATCATCCAGTAGTGACCTGCAAGATGATGTTTTTATTTACTTAGTTGTGTCCATCTTAATGGGATAAACCTAATTCTGTTTTGGATTGTTTTATAAGACTAGAATTTAATATTCTGAATTATATTAAAAGAGTTATACAGTCCATGTGATACTGTGTTCTTCATTTACAGATAATGATCGTCTAAAAACAGACAAGCAATTGAAGAAAATCTCAACTCTTATTTTTTTAGATCCTCAATTCAGGCTCTTGCATGTAACAGGGACTCTAACGCAATACATTCTCTCTCGGCCATTCTTAAAATCTGTGCTGTATGTTTTTGCCATTGCAAGTAATGTATTTGAATATGTCCTGTAACATTCACATCATACTCTGTAGTCTTATTGTTGGCTTTTAGGGCAGATTTGTAGTCATGTTGCTTTCTTCATCAAGTTGTCTTGTTACTGATTATGTGACATTTCTTCATTTAAAAATCCGTAATATTAATTTGAAATATTAAATTAAATATTTTTATATATGGTGTTATTTAGTCTGACAGTAAAACAAGAAATAAGAATCATAAAGTGCCAATCTGTTTTAAATAGAATGTTTTGTCAGACCCAAAAGAGAAACGGAGAAATATTTATCCACCATTATACAATGCAAAGAAATACGTCACAACTTGGTTTTGCTCGTAAGTGCTCTAGATGCTTCAAACTTAAACACCAGATTGAACTACATTTTCCTCATAAGTTTTCTCATTCGATTATGAGCCCAGTCTCATTGCATTACATAATACAGCATAGTCACAAAATCTATCGATTCTTGTTCAGGTAATGTATTTCAATAAGAAGTACTTTGCTGTCTCCGCCACGTTTTTCTACTACAGACACTGTATTGTTTTTTTCCTCATCTGTTATTGATTTTCTTTTATCTTCAAGCACTAGTCAACATTTAAGAAGGATATTTGTTTCCCTTGTGTTTCTTGCTTAATATTCGGTAAGCTACTCTCTATTATAAACCCTCATCTGTGGTTTCTTCCAGTCAAAATACAGACAATATATTCTCCAGGTAATTAAGGAGACTGCATTAAATAAAGACACACACAGATTTATTACAATATCGAAATAACCCTACATTTTCTTCTTTACTCTCAGATAAAAATAGCAAAAAAAACGTTACATTTGGCATGTCTGTCACCATTACCAATGATTATCTCTGCCCGCTGTCATGCTGAGCGTTATGGAAAAAAGAAAAAGAGTCCAGAGACTATTAAAGTTTTTGACTAACACGAAATTCCCTAAGGTTGACAGTGCAATGTGTTGGCAGACAGTGCCCTCCAAAGGTGCAGCATGGGGAAAAAAAAAGCCCTCTTGAGAATGGTATTTTTTTAATGTGGATGTTATACAATGTATTTGGCCAATTTACAAATAATGTTCTAGGGATTGCATTAGATAATATAAGGCATGTATGTTCTGTCACCTCAAAATCAAAATGGTTGCTTTCAATACAAGTCTTAAGGCATTGCAGTTCTATTTGATGTGGTTTAAAGCATGGCACAATATATGGTCAGATGTTATCCGATTTGTCAGTCAGATCATTAATGAAAAGTAATTACTTGCGACTAGCTGTTATCGACCATTTCATAAACAAGCCTTGCGGTATGTAACTTTAGCTCCCTTGCAATTAGCTGCTATTGCTTGTGTAAGCACAACATATACATTTCCATAACACGGGGGTAAAAATCCATCATATATGGCATTAGTATTATATAAATATAACTATTTTCCAAAAAGTGAAAAAAGTCATTTTGAGGCTTACATGAACTGATTTTTTTTTGCATGCTTCATTATAAACCATGATTTCTGACCTGAAGAACATGAGGCTTTTTTAATTGGACCCTTGATTTGCCTGGAAAGCTTTTACCATCTGACAAAAGTAAAACATACAAGTTTCATTTAGAAAAATTAGTGACTGGACATGAGGACTTTGACTGAGACGGCTAGCAATCACATTTTAATTGCCCTTGGCAGGAAACGACATGCATTGTCATTCTTGGCCATTGTGAGCCAGTGTTGATGGGTCTCATAAAATAAAAAATAAATAAAAAGTTAAATAAAATGTTCTAATCACTTTTTTCTAATTATTTTTCATTAATTTCCAATTTTTGAAAGGATTTTACATGCCTAATTGTCTAAAAGATGTATTCAATAAACCTGCTCCCAAAAAGAAATATGTTCCAAAAATCTGGATCTCTGGTTTGAGTATGTTATGCTCGAAGGAAGAGAAAACAAGTCTCTGTTCAATATGACAAAACTATTCAGTGTACTATGGGTTTTCTTTGGAACATTAAGCTATCCTCAATCATTTACTCCACACATAAGTACTGTAAATGAGTGTTGGGAGTGTGCGATTAATCATTTTTAATGCAGCCACTTTTCCAACAATTGTCATCTCAACCACAATGTGTATGTACATTTCATACAGTATCTAGAGCCTCTTTTTAGTCCGCTGACAGACTGGTATAAGGTGACACATCTTACTAGGTTCTTACTAACTTCTTGCACTGATTATTTGCAGAATGAATTGTATCTAGCAAGAATTGTATCTACTTTTTGCGCACTTCACACAATACATAAAGAAATCCTTTCAACCTTATCCAATCTTTAAATACAGGCACACAGTAAGTTAATACTCCATGTCCTCTAGCTGTTTGAGACAGTCTGGGCCTTGCCATATACAGTTGCAAGAAAAAGTATGTGAACCTTTTGGAATTTCATGGTTTTCTGAAAAATTTGTCTTAAAATGTTATCTGATCTTCATCTAATTCATTGGTATTGACAAACACAATGTGTCTAAAAATAATAACACCAAAAAAATCCAATCTTTCTTGTCTTTATTGAACACAATCATTCAACATTCAAAATGGCAGTGGAAAAAGTAAGTGAAACCTTGAGTTAATGACCTCAAAAAAGCTAATTGGAGCTAATTGGTTTTTAGCAAACCTGGAGTCTTGTTAAGATAATAAGTTTGGAGGTGTGGACTACAGATACTGTGACTGATAAAAACCCCTCAAACCTTTGGAGTTTGCTCTGCACAAGAAGAACATGATTATGTGAGCCATGCCTCGCCAAAAAGAGCTTTCAGAGGACCTACGATCAAGAATTGTTGATTTACATGAAGCTGGCAAGGGTTACAAAGTTATTTCAAAGACTTTAGAAATTCACCAGTCTACAGTTCGGCAAACAATCTACAAATGGAGACAATTTGGGACTGTTGCTACTCTACCTAGAAGTGGGCGCCCCGTCAAAATGACACCAAGAGCACAACGAACACTCATCAATGAGGTAAAGAAACAACCCCGAATGATAACCAAAGATTTGAAGGCATCATTGGAACTTGCTAACATATCTGTTCATGAGTCTACAATACATAAAACACTGAACAAGCAGGGTATCCACGGCAGGACACCGCGAAGGAAGCCGCTGCTTACTAAAAAGAACATTGCTGCACGCCTTAAGTTTGCAAAAGAGCACATTGACACTCCACAGCGGTATTGGCAAAATGTTTTGTGGACTGATGAAACTAAGATTGAACTATTTGGAAAAAACACACAGCACTACATCTGGCGTAGAAAGGGCACGGCATATCGTCATGAAAACATCATCCCAACTGTAAAGTATGGTGGAGGAAGCATCATGATTTGGGCCTGCTTTGCTGCATCAGGGTCTGGCCAGCTTGCAATCATTGAGGGGAAGATGAATTCCCAAATATATCAGACAATTCTTCAGGATAATGTGAGAATGTCTGTACATCAGCTGAAACTGTGTAGAAAGTCGGTGATGCAGCAGGACAACGACCCAAAACACCGGAGCAAGTCCACAACAGAATGGCTTCAGAAAAACAAAATCCGCCTTTTGGAGTGGCCAAGTCAGAGCCCAGACCTCAACCCAATAGAGATGCTATGGATTGACTTGAAGAGGGCCACACACATGAGACGTCCAAAGAATATGACAGAGCTAAAGCAGTTCTGCCAGGAAGAATGGGCTAAAATTCCTCCTCAGCGATGTGCAGGTCTGATCCACAGCTACAGGAAGCGCCTGGTTGAGGTTATTGCTGCCCGGAGGGGGTCAACCAGTTATTAATTCTAAGGTTTCACTTACTTTTTCCACTGCCATTTTGAATGTTGAATGATTGTGTTCAATAAAGACAAGAAAGATTGGATTTTTTTTGGTGTTATTATTTTTAGACACATTGTGTTTGTCAATACCAATGAATTAGATGAAGATCAGATAACATTTTATGACAAATTTATTCAGAAAACCATGAAATTTATTCAGAAAATTATGTTCACAAAACATACTTTTTCAAAAACATACCAACCGGTTCACATACTGTTTCTTGCCACTGTATAACATAGCCAATGTACTGTGATTTTTCAGTTTCTCTCTTACTGTCTAAAGCTCAACAGATGCAAAAAGCTTATAACGACAACGCCGTTAAACAATCACCTGAGATGCCAGTGATTAAATAGTGTTTCCTTCATGAACTTTTCATAAAACATAATTATATTGCCAGGTTCTTTTCTGCAACAAAACAGAGGAGTGATGTCTAGATCAAGCATTTGATCAAGTCATTTCTGCCAGTGTATTATTTAACATTCTGTTCGGATTTTGCCAGTAGAAGTGCTGTTTCTCTTTTCAGGAGCAAAAGGTAATCCTTCATTCCAAGCGAAAATGGAGATTTTCCTCTCATTAACCAGCGATGCATTTAAATCATTCTTATATTTCTTGAAATATTTGTGGACAATTTGATGTGAGGTGGTGATGTGTATGCTCATTCTAGATTTAAATTGATTAGAGAAAATGGCAAAGATTTCAGTCTTCGTCCTGCTGTGATCATAGGCATGTGTCATATAGGCATCCATGCCTGTATGTCAACTTGTCGGATACCTGGTAGCGTTCAGTTACGCTTTAGCTGCAGCCCATTGCATGAAGCTTCGCCCGTGCTCTAGAAGTGGATTATACTGTGAAGGCGCATGATTCCAATATGTTATTCTGCTAAATGCAGTACGTGTAAATGTAAATGCTGGTGCTTGCTAAGACAACTATTTTTGTGTATCATTCATTGGTGATGGATCAAGGTCAGGTTGACGTAAAAGCGTTTTTATGTATGGAACTGTACCGTATGACTCGGTAGTATTCAATTATTGGAATAGCAGTGAGATGTTTTAATATAACATAAGCTCACCTACCCATGATTATAAATTGGAGTGGTGTAGTCTAGATGTTTGATAGCACTTCACTGACAACAATATTTACACATTGCCAAATATTCCGTGCCAGTTGCAATGCGAGTCTCAAACATAAGAAAAACAAATAAAGTCTGAAAGAATAAATTCCTTTAAACGGTTATGAGTATTCAATATCCATATATTTCTTGTAAAAGTTTTTTTTTTAATACAAATTTTCCAGAGGCTATCAAATGGCAATTTGCTGTTTTAACCTCCTCAGTGGCATATGGCCCATGCTGTATGTAAATAATCTGTGTCAAAACTCTGGACCTAGTTGGAAAGCAGCAACAACTGAGTCACAGAATTTGCAACAGCTGCTGCTTGCCAAAATGGCAGTGAATGTTGTGAGTATCCACCCAGCAGGGCATACAGATTCTCAATGGTTAAAAAGAGTGGAAAAAAATAAGCAATGGCATTTTGGTGGAAAAGAAACTTGTTTTGAAAAACAATTCTTGATTGAATAAAACTAACCCTCCTGCCAAGTGTGATTCAGGACAGGGGTGCACACATTCACAGGGCGTCCAGGGTGGACAAGATGTAATTCAAGGCCCAAGACAACATCAGCACTTCATAAAAAACCTTCTCTTGTCGTCAGTCTCAATGAGAATCTAATCCTGATGGACATCAAAACATGAGTAGGGACGGGCAAAGCATGGACCAAATTCACGCTGGTGTTATTCATGAAACAGCAGCAAATGAAATCGTTATGTGCTTATAAATGGAAGCGATTACTTGACACTACCAAGTTCCAGATTATCCTCGGAGAAACACTGGAAACACTTATGCTGCTTTTCAAAAACCTTATCGTTTTACTACAACATCCTGATTAAAGTAAATGTCCGGCATCTGAGGATATTTAAGCTACTGAAATGTGTGGTGTGGTGTGGTGTGGATGGGTCAGCTAAACATTAATCCAGACCGAACAATATGAAATTCTAGACATTTATAGACAGAAAATATTTTAGGTAACTCGTGGGTTGAGGTAACTTTATGTATGAAAAAAAGCTTTGAACAATTCCATCAATAGAGTTTCCACTACAATTATGACATTGGGAAGATGCTTTTTGGAAGCGACTTTGCATTCTGGATATGGGTGGCAAAGTAGCAATTATCTCATTCATACAACAGGAGAGTTGAGTGATAAAGGCCTTACTCAGCAGTGGGAGATTAACAGTGCTGGAATTTGAACCCATCAACATCCCAAAAGCTTAAACACTGATCTAACACTTCCACATTTTTCATTTTATTTTATTTTTTACAAGCATCCAACTAATATGTTTTCCAAACATTCTATTACGTTATATGTAATTCATTAATTAAACCACTTGGGGGGAAATGAGAGTGATGCATTTGATGTAGTGAATGCTTTCTCCCATTTTTCATTATTGCAAATTATTTATTAAACACATCAAATTTGGATGAATAATGGCTAATAGAAATGTTCCACAACCAATTTTCAAATAAAGCAGCCTACAATCAACACATACAGTTCGTTAAATGAGTTGAATGTTCAAGAGGATGCCGCAATGTGCACCAAATAACAACAATCAAGTGCAAAATAACTGTCAAAAATGCCATTCATTTTATGAAAGTTAATTTTGAGGGTGAAGTCAAACTCTAACTTCTTTATGTTTTCTCTCACCTTTCAGCAATGTTCCAGCTATTGTTTGTACTCATCACCTTTACTTTTATATATGTCTCTTTGTTAAAGATTTTCCTTGTTAGTTTATACCGATATTCTATGTCATATTTAGTAATTATCTTCTTTGTAAAAATGGTTTTGTGGATGGAAACTGATTTTGCTGTTCTCTGTTATTCTCACTAGGGGGTGAAGTAGAGTAATAATCTCATTTATTAGCAACCTGTAAATTTGGTGTTGAAATGGAATCTTTCAAAAATCTCAGCATGCTGAAAATATAATGAACCTTGATATGTTTAAATATATATTTTAAAAAAATCATAGAGATATCGTTGCACATTAAATATTGTCTGTGTATGGAATAAGTTTCTGTGAAAGTTGCAATTAATTTTTGCTCCATGTTTCAACCATGAACATTTCCTAATCTATCCAAAATGTTAACTATTATCCTAATGCATTCTATATATTATAACCACAGGTTAGAAGATTCTAAAACAGGCCTGTAGAGGGGGATGTTTCACAGCCAGACAAACAGCACGGTAGCTTATCACTTCACAATCTGAAAACTCATCTTATGTGAAGAATAAAAGCACTCCAGCCAAAAGAGAGGCAGAATTATGGCTCAATCTTCACTAATTGAAAAAATTGAATAAGAAAATGTTTTATTGTTGTACAATGAATATGTTATACTGTTTAGAAAAGTAAGGTTCAATAGAATAAATAACTTTTTTTTCTTTTCCAATGTATATTGATAAGGGAAAAGTGCTGCTAAGGTTTCATTCCATTTTAAAACAGGGTGTATTCCTGCACTATAGCTTGTAGTGAGATATATTTTGAAATTAAACAATGGATTGAAATGAAAAAAATCGGACCTTCTACAATGTGCACAACATTTTCATACAATGTGAAAGAGGAACCAGCACTGACAAATAAATTGCATCAATCAGGTTAAAGGCCAGTGGTAAGGGATGGAAGAGATGGGAAATGTGAAAACAGTTGTTCTATTATTATTTATTTATTTATTTATAAACTGACAATTAAAAAATAATTTATCATTCCCTCCTGGCACACTAAGAACTAATGCTAGGAAAATATATTAGATCAATAATTCAAACTCTTTGTATCAGCACAGCCTATCAACCTTTTTTTAAACTACAACATTCTTTATTTAACCACTTTTTTTTTTACTTTAACTACAGCTCTCTCTCTCTGTGTGTGTGTGTGTGTGTGTGTGTGTGTGTGTGTGTATGCGCGGGGAAAGGGCAAACAACGTAGAGCATTGGTGTGTGTGTGAGAGAGAGAGAGAGAGAGAGAGAGAGAGAGTGATGATAACATGGCAACTATGAGGGCGAAGTTGTGTAAAAGTTTAACTCGAAGGCACGTATTACGGGTTGATAAAGTAGATAAACTGATCTCAAATCAGTGGCGCCCAGGAGGCATCCGAAATAGATGCCCAAGCCACGCCAGCTGGCCCCTCTCGATGTGGAGCAGCAGCGGATATACTCTGAGCTTCTCCCGAGTGACTGAACTTCTCAATCTATCTCTAAGGGAGCCCAGCCACCCTGCGAAGGAAGCTCATTTCGGCCGCCTTTATCCGGAATCTTGTCCTTTCGGTCATGACCCAAAGCTCATGGCCATACGTGAAAGTAGGAACGTAGATCGACCAGTAAATTGAGAGCTTTGTCTTTTGGCTCAGCTCCCTCTTCACTACGACGGACCGGTACATCGACCGCATTACTGCAGAGGCTGCACCGGTCCGCCTGTCGATCTCCAGTTCCATCCTCCCCTAACTCGTGAACGAGACCCCAAGATACTTGAACTCCTCCACTTGGGGAAGGAGCTCTCCACCAACCTGAAGTGTCCAAACCATCTTTTTGGGGCTAAGGACCATGGCCTTGGACTTGGAGGTGCTGATCTTCATCCGAGCTGCTTCACACTCGGCTGCAAACATTCCCATTGCATGCTGAAGGTCTTGGCCTGATGGAGCCGACAGGACAACATCATCTGCAAAAATCAGAGACGAGATCCTGTGGTCCCCAAACCAGACTCCCTCCAGCCCCTGGCTGCTCCTAGAAATTCTGTAAATAAAAATAATGAACAGAACCGGTGACAAAGGGCAGCCTTGCCGGAGTCCGGAAACAGGTCTGACTTACTGCCAGCAATGCGAACCAAACTCCTGC
Organism: Kryptopterus vitreolus; assembly: GCA_030449085.1. NCBI lineage: Eukaryota > Metazoa > Chordata > Actinopteri > Siluriformes > Siluridae > Kryptopterus > Kryptopterus vitreolus. The sequence goes on from JACRUU010000004.1 coordinate 10,156,175, forward strand.
GCCGTGCATGCAGAGACCGAACAGCCCTCAACAGAGGGCCTCGGACCCCATTCTCCTGGAGCACTCCCCACAGAGTGCAGCGAGGGACACGGTCGAATGCCTTCTCCAAATCCACAAAGCACATGTGGACAGGTTAGGCAAACTCCCATGATCCCTCCATCACCCTGTAGAGGGTATAGAGATGGTCCAGTGTTCCACGGCCAGGTAGAAAACCCCATTGTTCCTCCTGAATCGGGTGTTCGACTAAAGGCCGAATTCTCCTCTCCAGTACCCTGGCATAGATTTCCCAGGAAGGCTGAGGAGTGTAATCCCCCTATAGTTGGAGCACACCCTCCGGTCCCCTTTCTTAAAAAGAGGAACCACCACCCCGGTCTGCCAATCCAGAAGCACTGTCCCCAGCTGCAAAGACAGGAAAGACAGCCCCACAACATCCAAAGACTTCAGGTACTCAGGGCGGATCTCATCCACCCCTCCTCAAAGTATTCCTTCCACCGTCCGATGATGTCCCCAGTTGAAGTCAACAGCTCCCCATCTCCACTGTAGACAGTTTTGGCAGGGCACTGCTTCCCCCTTCTGATATGCCGGATGGTTTGCCAGAACTTCTTTGAGGCCGTCCGATAGTCCCTCTCCATGGCCTCTCCGAACTCCTCCCAGAGATTTTGCTTAAACAACCACCCGGGCCGCAGCCCGCTTGGCCTGACAGTACCCATCAGCTGCCTCAAGGGGTCCCAAGAGCCAACCAGGCTCGGAAGGACTCCTTCTTCAGCTTGACGGCATCCCTTACTTCCTGAGACCACCACCGTGTTCGGGGATTACCGCCACGACAGGCACCTGAGACCTTACGGCCGCAGCTCAGAATGGCTGCATCGACAATGGAGGTGATCAGGGACAGCTCCTCCCCTCTCTTCACCCGAGTGTCCAAAACACACGGGCGGAGGTCAGATGAAACAACCACAAGGTCTATCATCGATCTCCATCCTAGGGTGTCCTGGTACCATGGGTACTGATGGACACCCTTGTGTTTGAACATGGTGTTCGTTATGGACAAACTATGACTAGCACAGAAGTCCAATAACTGAGCACCACTCTGGTTCAGATCAGGGGGGCCGTTCTTCCCAATCACTCCCCTCCAGGTATCACTGTCATTGCCCACGTGGGCATTGAAGCCCCCCAGTAGAACAACGGAGTCTCCAGTCGGGGCGTTTATCAGTGCCCCTCCCAGAGACGCCAAGAAGGCCGGGTACTCTACACTGTCATTCGGCCCATAGGCACAAACAACAGTGAGAGACTTTTCCCCAACCCGAATGTGCAGGGAAAGCGACCCTCTTGTTCACCGGGGTAAACTCCAACACATGACGGCTAAGATGGAGCTGAGCCCCCATGGGTGGAGGCCCGACCACCGGGCGCTCGCTTTCGAGCCCCAGCTCTGGGCCTGGCTCCAGGGAGGGGCCCCGGCTGCGCCATACCAGGCGACGTTACGGTCCTTAATTTAGTTTTTTCCATAAGGGAGCTTGAACCACTCTTTGTCTGAGCCGTCCCCTAGGACCTGTTTGCCTTGGGAGACCCTACCAGGGGCATCTAGCCCCCGACAACATAGCTCCTAGGATCATCCAGTTACTCAAACCCCTCCACCATGATAAGGTGGCGGTTCAAGGAGGGGGATCTCAAATCCTAGACCAGGAAAATCTTTGGGTTCAACCCTGGAATGCTATAATAATCAACTTACAAAGTTGTATTTGGTTGTAATATCCCACATGCTAATACTTTCCTTAGTGTACACAGATGACCTGGCTTTAATGGTTCTATGGTTAAAACACTATGAGTTATCAGTGTTAGGGAGTAACTAGTTACATGTATTGGCGTTACATAATTGAATTATAAAATAAATGTAACAGTAATTCATTACACTTAATGAGAAAACATGTACAGTTACTTATGAAAATGTAAAAGGTTTACAAATAGGCTTACATCTGTACAATTGTACAATGTAAAATCAGTGATTTAGACTACTATTTTTCCCAGCGAGATCATATCATATATGTATTAGAGCTGGCCTGCCAGTAAATAGAGCATACATCACTAATACTATAAATCCCAGAAGACTTTGTTAGTGCATTGGCACTGGTGGTGTCAGTGGTGACAGCAAAGTGCCCCTCCTTTTCTATGTTAATGTTACCATGCACCTTGGACAAATTTAATCCACCCCTCCCCAAAAATGGACAAACAAACGATGGAAAACAGGATCTTTCAAGACAGGTGGAAGGAAGATTATCTGTTCACGAATGTAAAGGGAAGACCGCAAAGTCTTTTCACTTAATGAAAATCATATGCTGAGTGCTATTTTGTAATAAAATTAATTTATATCAGACACATGAAGGTCAGTAGAGGCGTTTGTGTCCTACAGCACCACGGGTCACTACCACAGTTACTCTACTCACTGTTACTGCGTTCACACATGCAGGTGAGCGTGCAGTAAACACAGCAGAGAGCGAAGTGCAGATGAATCTTTCAATGAGTGAAAAAGAACAGCATTCTCAAAAACAAGAAAAACTTATGCTGATAATGTAAAATGTTCTAATGAGTGGAAAACTGCACATTTATTCTTCCTGTATCGAAGCTTGTGTCTCGTTTGCTCTTGTGAGTCTTTTGCGATTGTCAAAAGTGGAAACATAAATTTCCATTAAGAAACTAAACATAGACACATAGAAACCTCCCATCAGCAGTCTGAAGTAAGGACACGGAAAATAAATGTGCCCAAAGCCCAGTACGAGCGATCTACAAGCGTTCCCTCTCACTGACTGCCTAATAACGTGTATATGAGTGTAAACTGAGAATACAGTGGTTTTAAGAAGTCCTTTACAGATGAGGAAATAGTAAAGGAGTAAATAGAGGCTGAGTGTGAAACATTTTAGCTGGAAAGAAAGGCATGAACTAAGAGAGAGAAAAAAATACCCCTTTCAACTGAAACAGCTACAAGAGGATCTGAAATATTAGTCACAACTTGATAATGCTGTTCAGACTGAACCTTGCAGAGCTTCAACATGTGATGAATTGGATGATGTTAATGGTAATGATACACTCGTAGCTTGTGGTTATTAAGTGTTTGTGGAAGGTCTAGGGACTTCTCAAGGTCCACAACAGCTATATACTACCAAGCAGAGGATGATCTCCTGACTTAACCAGTGTGAAAAATTAAATTACAGTTAGCGTTTTACAAAAAATACCCAACACGCAAAGCTGTGGTTAGTGTGTATTTTTTGTGCGTTTCTTAGCAAAAGAGACGTAATTTGATATGTACAATATTTACAATGCACAAGACCAATAAGGGGCTGAACGTTGGCGGTGCTAAAGAAAGAAAAAAAAAAGCAAGAAAACTCAAACGTTTCTTCCCTGGCGCCAGTACATAAACTTTAATACATAAACTCAGCTACAAACAAAGTGAAAGTAAAACCTAACTAGGCTGCGCTTCCCTACCTTATATAAACATAGGGAGTGGCCCCGCCCCTTACCTCCAGCGTCTGTACAGAGAGAACAGCCTCCGCGTTGCGCTATTTATGAGCGCGCACCTCCTTACCTGTACTAGCCCTGATCACTTGACACAACCAATGCAAGGAACAGCAAATTCATATATCTGAACAACAAAAAGAAAAAGAAAAAAGAAAATCGAGGAGAAGAGCAAGAAAAAGATTCGTCTGTCACTTTTATAACTGTCGGTGCTTCTGGACTTTGATTCTCCTGGGAGGTACCTGCGGGACTTGGCTCCTCCCACCAGCGGTTTGAACATCGCAGCCGGTCAGCTTTTTTTTTTTTTTTTTTTTAGGTAGATTGCATTTAAAAATACTAAATAACAGTGTCACTCATAAGCACTTTACACTCTATTTTGGCTGAAGAAAGTAAAATATAGAATGTGTTATATAGAAAAATTTATCCAAGAGGAAGAATTGTACTTAGCACCATTCATTCATCTTCGACCTATATCCGATTCTATGGGCATTAAGGCAGGATACACCCTGGATGGAATGCCAACCCATCGCAGGGCACACACACACACACACACACTAGGGACAATTTTCCAAGGTGCCAATCAACCTACCGTACATGTTTTTGGACTGGTGGAAACCCGAAAACCCAGAGAAAAACCCCCTGATACACATGGCTGAGACGGGAATCGAGCCTGGATTCTGAATGCATGAGGCGAACGTGCTAACCACCAAGATTTTATTTGTCTATTTCATGTTTTTTTCCCTCTCCGTTTCTCTCAGTAGGAGAAGTACTAAGGACAATTTTTGTGTTTACATACAATAGGACTACATTATACCCAAACATCTACCAACAAAACACAACAAAATGGTGCAGCAGTTTGAAATAAACATTTGAAATAAACTTTATTTGAGAAACATTGATTTTAGCACTGAACTTGAGGAAGGCCACAGGGCAAAAGTGCAATAGAACACAGCAATGGTAAAGTGTAATGCAATTGGTCAAATTTTTACTAAGATTTTCCTAAAAATTTCTAACACAGATAACTGAGAAAAAGCAAAGCAACATCAGTACCCTTCTGATATTAAAACCCATGATTAAGGCGGAGTCTGGTCCCAGGGAAACAAAAGGTGCATTTCTATCCAAATTTTATCCCAGAGCATTAGTAATATGATTTCCAATACCTCCCTGAGTAGAAAGTATATTTTAGTATCCTGATCAGTACATATACTGGGAAATGTTTCCAAGACACACAAACATGTAAAGGCCAAACTAATAATAATGAAAAACCAAACTTTCCAACCAAACTAATATTAATGAAAAATGCAGCAAATATGCATAATGAAAAATTCTCAGATTGCATATACTTTCAATAGATTTCCTGTAGAAAAGACACACTGTACTTATACAGTCTTGTATAATTTGTTTACATTTTCATTGTTATTTCACCTGTGATAATACTGCAGCAGCATATTCACACACTGTCACTTATTATATTGCCTTCATTTTGCAGGCAAGTGAAGTATTTTTCTTTACAGGCATCCAAAATGAAAATGCTGCATAAATGTAATAATTGTATAAAAAAAAAAAATATGAAGAAAAAGACGAAGAAGAAAACGCAATGATGTTGGGAGTGGTGGAAGAGTGATAACAGGAACCGGTGATTTGGACTTTATCTTTGCATTCGCTCTTGCTTAAGAAAAATGGAGAACTTCCAGGCCTCAATGTGCTGAGATAAAAGTATCTCATTGGGGAACAACTCCATCATATCTGGAGGGATATCCATGTCTTTTCGCTCCATGTAGGACACAATAGTATCTTTCACACTGGTAAAAGGAAACCACATTTTAAACAAATACTTCCTCAGATGAATTACAGTGACATTATGTGATACAGAGTAGTGCAAAAATTGTTGGGAAATATTTTCTACCAAACCAAGTACAGGGTTGCACACTCACCTCCAGTTTGGCTTATAGGTGTCTGTGGCATTTGGGTTCTTCAATACTAGCAGCAGAAACTCATGCATTTCCAGTAAGAATGCTTCTGCGCTGGTTTTTGTGAAAAAGCCAGTAAGTAATCTTTTTTCCTCTTCTCCCAGAGCTTTCTTATACGCCTCACTTATGCCTACAAATGGGTCCTGAGAAATATAAACATCAGTGAGCATCTGATATGACCTGCTAAATATATAAAAAAATATATATATATATATATATATATATATATATATATATATATATATATATATATATATATATATATATATAGATATATATAGAGAGAGAGAGAGAGAGAGAGAGAGAGAGAGAGAGAGAGAGAGAGAGAGAGAGAGAGAGAGAGAGAGAGAGAGAGAGAGAGAGAGAGAGAGAGAGAGAGAGGGCTAGAGAGAGGAGAGAGAGATCAGAGAGAGAGAGAGAGAGAGAGAGAGAGGAGAGAGAGGAGAGAGAGAGAGAGAGAGAGAGAGAGAGAGAGAGAGAGGCATAAAACATCCTATTCATTCAATTATAAAAGATGAAGAGAGATTGTTGATATATTTCTGTACCCTCTTAAGGCGTATCATTGTCTCAGACTTGAGAGAGGTGAGGAGCTGCCACAAAGCCACACAGTGTTTCAGACAACACCTACTCAAAGCCTGTAGATTAAGACAGCATTGGTAATTACTTAAACATCTGCACAGTGGGGCGATTTAGATCTTATTTCACCCAATATGTCAGAAAGAGAAAATAAATACTTTTGAAAAATACAAAAAACCAACAACTTTTAGTGACCTTAAACACATGCAGGGCTATGTGGTCTGCCATTTGTAGCTCATCCTTTAGATAGTCACCCATCTGCATGTTAGGTTCTCCCCCAGTCATGGCTAGGAAACCCAATGCCACTTCCACAGTGGATAATGCCTCACATACATCACTGTATGACTGCAACTCCACAGTCAGTGTGGACTGGCTTAGTGAAGATAAAGGCTCCTGGAACAGACACACACAGTCAGGTATGAAAATCAGTACGCTATCATACTATACTTATTATGCAGAGCAGGAAAGAACTCTAGCCACAGTAACCCTTACATTATATTTTTATAAAGACAGTAATTCCTATTCTAAATCTGCTGTGTGTGTGTGTGTGTGTGTGTGTGTGTGAACCACGGATTCTCAAATTGGGGTTCATCAGATGGTGCTAAGGGAGGCAGCATTGAAATTCTAGAATCTAACTAAGGAAATGATAAAAAAAAAGGTATTTTACATGTATGGAATAATTGTCAACCTATGTAAACTATAGGTTTAAATAGAAAAAAATAGAAATGTTAAAAAATACAATTATATAAATTGTATGCAGCACTCTACACTGAAACCTTACCAAAACCTCCATTGATGTACTAGTGAACAGAACAGTTAGCAATGAACATACTGATAAATGCCAAGACTCTATAAGAAGGGAAAACTCATGGGATTCACAATACACAAGGGGACCTCCTGCGGGGAAAGTTTGAGAACCAGTGGTGTAGACAATAGGAAGATTATAAATATTGGTTAAATAACAATTCTAACCCTCTATTTAAACAGTGAGATGCATAAATGAATATCTTGTAAAACTTACTTGCTTAACTTTATCTTTTAAATCCTGGAAAATATTTTCATAATTCCTGTCATGTCTGTTTACAAGGGTGGGAATTCCCTATGAATTAAAAAAAAATGTTATGTTCCAGTGCTGAATTCAATAAATCAGTGTATTTCTGTGTGTTTTCTGCAGACCCACATTGAGGCTGATGAATGGTTTGCCCTGCAGAAAGCGTGTGAGGAGCTGCTGCTGGATCTTGGGCAGGTCATATTCAGACAGCGTCTCACGGCCACGCTCCATGTTGTACTGGCAGTTGGAAAGCACAAGAGGTAGCAAATCTCTTTCTACCTCGTACCTGATCACGTGGAGATCTGTCAGGTCTGCTGGACTCACTATGTAACTGTGTATTTAAAAATTGAGAAGATTAAGCCTTTGTAAAAATAAATAAATGAATAGAATTAAATTAAGTTAAACTTATACAAAATAAACAAGGAGCCTTACCAATAACTGAAGAAAATTTGTTTTAAGAAAATATTACTATGCATTCCAAGCAGTAGGATTCATTAAAAATGTACCTGTAGCATGTTCACGTTTATAATTATTTTTTTATTTAAGTTCATCTAAATGTTTAAGATTGCTTCATTAGTCCAAGATGTCCAATATCAATATAGTATAAATAAAAGGCAGCAAGAGGCTCTTAATAATTTACACATAAATCAGCCAACAGAAATGGAATGAGCAGAGAGATGAGAGAAGTAGACAGGAGTATAAGGAAGTGATACAGCCGGTGAAGGGAAATGTGGCTAAAGCTAGGGAAAATGCATATGAGGAACTGTACGTTTGATTGGACACTAAGGAAGAAAAAAATGTTTTTACCGTTTGGTCAGGCAGAAGGACTGTGCTAGGAAGGATGTGCTGCAATTTAGAGCAATAAAAGATGCAGATGTGCTGACTAGTGAGTAGCGTGACTTAAGAAGGTGAGGCAGTATAGCGAGCCGATGACAAATGAGGAAATTGACAGAGAGAGAAGGGTGGATAATGTGGGAGATGGTGAAGCAGGATGTAGATTGGATTAGAAAGGAGGAAGTGAGAGAAACTATTAAGTCCCTATATGTCCTTCCCCTGCTGTCTAAACCATCTCAATCTAGCCTCCTTCAACTTGTCTCAAAAACATCCTATATGTACTGTTTCTCTAATAAAAGATGATTTGCATTATAGAATTAATTAACACAATTTTCTCTCAGATTCAGCCTAAACTCACCCAGAAGCTGTCTCTTACTTCTCAACAGCAGTGAAGGAGGATGATGGCTAACGCCTGCCTCGCTAAGCAATCATTTGTGTATAATTCTACAATTTGGACAGCTATAATGCAAAGTGTTTTTTTTTTGTATCATCATCTTCCACACAAGGGTCAGAAGTACACCAGAATGTGAAATATTTACCTAGTCTCTTCTCCTGTATGCTTGTCCACTGCATAGATTAAATCATTATGAAGAGCAATTAGATAGCTGACTAGAGCAGTGGAGCACAGACCCAAACCATGTCTTTGTGGCAGCAGCACTCGCAGGTCAGCATTAAGATCTAGATCTTCTTGGCAGTATTCAGCTGGAAGCTTGATCTCTCCTGGCGATCGAAACACAGCCCATATTTTATACAATCGAGTAGGAAAATTAGGCAATGAATGTGTTTCTCTCAAAAATGTAAAAGTTTATTTCAATTGGAATGAATGAGGCTTACCATTGGTAGATAGAGAGCCTCTTAGTTGGTTCCATGTGGACAGGAAGCTATTAATACGTTTTTCATATAATGTCATTAGAGATTCTGTGGAGGGGGAAGCGACACAATTATTATGTAGGTTCTTTTTAAGATAATTAGCAAACAATTCCAAATTAAACCGTTTGCTAGTACCTGCTTTCAAATCATGCAGAAACTTTGCTAGTGTGCCGATTTGAGGCTCCGTCACATTTTGGAACTTCTTCACCAGGTCTCTTTGGAGAGCAAGAATGTCTGGGAGGAATTTCACCAACCTCAACTCAGCCTCCTATACAACAATGCATTTAAAATCATTATTCTATGGATACAGTTAGACTAAAACAAGTACAAACCGTACTAATAATTACTGATAATATGAAAAGCAATAATTAATGATTTATTTCAATCATTGTATTTTATATTAGAAACTAGCCTACCTTCTGTAGGAACCTCCAGAGGACAGGAAACGTGTCCTTGCCTCCGTTCTGCTCCAAGATGTGGCCCAAGTTGAGAAGAGAAACACGCTGCCTGCAGCTCCACACTGATGAACCATGAATCAGAGAACCTTGAGGTAACGTGTTCAAGAACAGACGCGGCTCTCCAAACATCACCTTCATCACTGGGTTAGAGGACACCCTCTCATCGTCTCTGACGAAAGTGTTTACTTTTGCCAGTTGAGCCTCCAAAACCTGTGGCGTTAACAAAATGACAAATACATAAAATATTTTGCTAGAAGAAATACTGCCTTTAATCTTAACTATTTTTTATGTATGAAGCCAATCCAAATCCAATTCTATAGAAATGATAAAGAATTAAGACATATTTGCAGAGCTTACTGATTTAATAGTAAAGCATCTTCTTTTGTGACAGATTATGACACAAAATGGAGGAAACTGAAAGCAAGGAAAACCATTTCATGTGCCAAGTAAACTAGCTACCTTCAGCTGGTGTGTGATAATGTCAGTGGTCATGGCTGTCTCCCAGTTATTTCTGGCATCTTTAGTGGAAAGGACATCATTATAAAGTACAGGCCCTGTGAAAGAAAACAAACATAAGAATGCAATGGCAATATCATTGTGTATTAAAGACTACTGCATAACTGTGCCTTTAACATAAAGGCTCTTACACTGATTGGGTTGATGGGGCTCTAGAAGACTGCAGATGGTCAGGTGGACTGTGCAAACTGTGTCATCTGACCCCTTCCCTAGAGCTCTGATTAGTTGGTCAATGTCCTTCAACAGGTGGGCCCTCAAAAACAATCCAGGGTGCACTACATGGGGTTTAATAATCGCAGCCAGGGCCTAGAAAATACAGCAGAATAAGTGGCACTTACAGAGACAAACACTAATTCAGGGTATAAAAAAGTAAAGCAATGAATATTACCAATATTTCAAAATACAGTGCATCCAGACCACTATCATCATAAAACACTAAACAAACTCAAGAAACAATAGAATAATAAAAATACAACAGAATGTAAAAGTTCATATACCACACCTCAGGCTGCTTAGAAGCTCCCAATAGCATGGCCATATGTGTAAGAATCCTGAGTAGTGTGAATGGAGCGGGAGACATGTTCTTTGTGTCCTGCATGTCTGGCTGATCCCTGCGTTGCGGATCCCCAAGAATGTGCCCTGTCTGTGTTCGGTCTCCTCTGCAATCAGAGACAAAGTTTACACTACCCATAGGGGAAGAATAAATATATATATTATTGAAGGGACAAATAACAATTGGTTATTTGGAGTTATCATTTGCAAATATATAGAAATTTTAACAGACAGCGATTTATCGTCAAACCAATTTATAGCTCTAAATAAATATTTGCAAATACATTAAGACTGTGTTGTATATTTAAAAAGTGTATACTATAGTATAGCTGAATTTGTAAAATAATTTACTATTCACTAATTAATACAATTCTAATACATTCTTATAAAGGTGTTTTTACATAAACACATTCACTATTATTAGTGATGCTTGCAAAAGCATCACTATTATAATCTTTCTATAGCTTCGGTCAATTTTTCGGCTCAAAACTAATCCCGCAGTTTTTGTCCGATCCTCACGAATCATACCTCATATGATGGTGTTAACGGCCCGATGGTGTTAGTGGCTATTACTTTTATAAGGAATCGCCCTGTGGAATTCCGAACCTGGGGCCAAAAAGCGGGAATTTTTTCCCATAGAAAATTAATGATGTTGAAATTTCATGCCTCACAGCTCAACCTGTGAGCGTGCACATATGGCATATCCACTCGTAGGGGGTCAGGGGTGGATCACGATCATATACCTCCCGAATCCCACACTTGTTTCGAATTTTGGGAAATTCAGGACATTTCGACCCCATAGAGAATGAATGGGGAAATTGTACCCACTGTACCCCAATTCTGCATCGTTCCGGCCCATACGGATGAATGGGGCAAAATTGGGTGCTCCGCTGTTCGACCGTATCGACGTATCCACTCGTCCAGGGCGGCGAGGACATTGCACTGATATGACACTTGGTCAGAAAAACCACAGGGAATTATGGGTAATCTGGGCAAATTTTTACCATAGAAAATGAATATCAACTATAAATATTAAACGGACCAGGCTCTAAGGGGTCACGCCCGGGGCCAAGGTTTGCATCGGCAATCATCACTCACATTTTCTTCAGGAAATGTCACATGTCTAGTTGTAAATGAAATTTTTGGAAAACGATTTAAATACATAATAAGTTTCAAAAGCAGAAATACACACTGGACTCCAACTACTTGGAAGCCTGCTACAGGTCTGTGTTCAAGACCTCCGATCTCTTCATTGCAGTCTATACAGCGACTCTTCTCCATTGGCTGACCACACTATACCAGTATAAACAGAAAAAGCAGTTACATTTGAATAAATCAATACAAAATAGCAAATATGGAATAACATTTGCTTATGACATACCTCACCAACAGTACATGGGTGACCATTTGGGCAAACTGAGGAGATAAATAAATTAATAAATAAATACAACTCCAATGAAATTTCATCACACTATTTTAGAACAGTTCTCAATCAGCAAGAAGAAGAAGAAGAAACAGAAGAAGCAGAAGAAACAGAAGGAGATAGAACTCTTGTTAACATTATACTAAAGATATTTCTATATTGCTGATCTAATCCAAGTATTTTTGCTTACAATACCACTGCAGTTGTCCCATTGCCTGCTGTGCAACAGCAAGCATGTCATCTGGCATTGTGGGTAGAAAGGCTCTCTGTACAAAAGTAAAAAAAAAAATTATAAACAATTTTTTATCCCAATATCCTTCACATTACAACCAGGCATAAGTGTTATAAGAACATTCAACAGACCAACCTGCATGTTGGCAGGGAAGAAAGCAAGCTGTATGAGGGGATGTATGACTACTTGGTTTGCACAAAGAAGTACAGCAGCGAGGTGAACAGTGAGCTCCAAAATTACATATTCACCACCAGATAAATTAGGATTTACATGCAGGGCTGGTAACTGGTTATGTATTAGAGTCTGAGCAAAGACCCTGGATTCTGGGGTGGCAAAGACTTCAGAGTTGTTGATGAACTCTTTAAATGCTGCCAATTGCTGAAAAGTAAAGAAAATGTTTGTCAAGCCATCAGTCTGAATACATAATACATACATTATATTCTATGGAAAAAAGTATTGGAACACCTGATTTTTGCACCCATGTGGTTCATCTTCCCCAAACTGGTACCAAAATGGTGGCATACAATTGTGTGAGATATCTAAATCATGTCAAACAATAGGACAAAATTGTTCTGCTGGACTAGCTTTTGAAAAGTTTATCTATGAATTGGGCTTGATGCGAAAGACGGTTACCAGTATTAAGTCACAACGTGGTTACTTAACTAGAATGGTGGACGATTTAGTTTCAAAACACAATGCAAAAGCCCCTATTTGGCACCATTTTCGATTTCAAAACCAAACGCAGTCCTATTTTATTTCCTTATTTGTTTTAAAAACGTTTGAATAGGCTACGTGATAAAGATTCCATTATTTACTTTGTTTCACAACACAGTTTGCTGATTTTCCAGGTTTTTTTCAACCTATATAGCATGGTGTATTCTTTATATTAATTAAAAATTGTTGTTTCATATAAGTGTCATGACTTTGAATTTTTTTCTCTGTATTGTTGTTGTTTATTCAAGCATTGACGCCAAATTGGCAATTTGCGCTAATTCATAAGTGAAAGTGAAATGCGCACAGGCAGAGGCTATTTAAAAGTGAAGGAAAAGAGGTAAACTCCAACAAACACGCCCCTACCCGACACCCCAGTTATATCGGTATTACCGGTGTTGTGACATGTCCATAAACTGGTGTGAAAATTTCCTCACCATCACAGCCCTACTATGGGTTAAAATGGAAGATTTTGAGTGTCATGCTATAGAGCTCTGGCAGCAGGGTGATATCAAGGCTCCGAGCAGACCACCAGTTTGTCCACAACACCCTCAGCATACTATATATTTAGTGAGCTTGTTTAGAGCTCAAGGACATGGTAATGTTAGGGGCCCCCAGCTCTTAAAAGTAATATTAATGCTTGAGCATAAAAAAACATTGTATATACAAATGTGCATGGGAAGGTCGGGGAAGACATACTGCATAGGTCTTAAGGAGCAAATGCCTATAAACCTTTGGCCACATAATGTATAATAAATAGTTTGAGTTGAAAAAGACAACTGAAGTGTAGAGGTGTCACCTCAGGTTTAGGATGGATGTTTGGATTCTTAGCTCTGAACAATGATGTGACTTCTCTAAACAAAGCTAAGAGAATGTAGACATTCTTCTTCACTGGTGAGCATCTGCAATTCTGTACAAACACCAAATAAATGTATTAAATATACATGATTGATTATACAAATAGTCTCAAATATATTCATGCTGTACCTCACAGGCTTTGTCCATTCCTTCCATTTTACCATCCAACATGGCCTTAGCAACTGCATCTCGGATAGCCTTGTACTCCACACCACAGACCAAATACTGATCAATCTGGCCACTGTCTTTTCCCTAAAGGATGCCATGTTATGAATATACACCCAAGTGATTTTGATTTGACATTTTATGGTGGCCGTTTTCCCCCAAGTGAAACCCAAATTTTAACCTACCATCTCAATAACCTCTCGTGGAAACAGCCATCTACACTGATCTTCATGTAGAAGCTTCTGGATATATTCTACTCCACAAAGACTGCAGATTTTTCTGATCAGGTAGACTCTGTACCAGTCATTCCTACTGTGCTTGCACAGATCTTTCACTGCATTCAAGAATGCCTCTGCTCCTGGTGAGTTTTCCTTTTGGGTATCTAAAAAGTAAAACCAAGTTAATTTTATAATTGAAATTTTTTTATAGATTTTTTAAAAATCACATGTAAAACTGTTAAATAACTAACTGTTGTTGTACTGTAGTGGTGGAGGGTAACAGAGTAAATGTAATTGCTTTACTTAAGATATTCAGGTACTTTAAAAAGTATTTCTGTATAGGGAGACTTTCTTTTTTTTTTTTTAAGTTACTTCACAACATTTCAAGTATATGATTTCAATATCAACTACATTTAGTGAAATTTATGAGTAAAAAAAAACTTTTCCATAAAATTTTCCAATAATTTTAGCATTTTAATAGAGTAGCATTGAGGACGCACTGTAGCTTTAAAGCCAAGAACAAAAAAAAAAACTACACGAGAACAGCGAACTGCGAGCACAGAAGAGTCCGGGAGGAGGGAGTGTGATAAAAGTGCACATATGCACGCACACGCACATATACATACATGTGCGTGAGATATATATATATATATATATATATATATATATATATATATATATATATATATATATATATACACACACACACACACACACACACACACACACATACAACTTTTTTTGTGTGTGTGTGTGTGTGTGTGTGTGCAAATCAGCAATTATTTGTAACGTCTTGGATTTCAGTAATTTGAACAGCATTACTCAAAAGCAGAAATTGCCCACTAAACCCTGACTAAAATTGTTCAAGTTGTTATTGAATTTATAATTGTATTGTAGAGGGCTACTGTAGATTATTAGATGGAGCTGCTAATGTCTACCTGCAGTGGAGCTTCTGTTGACTAGTAGATCTGCTGCGATATCTAGACATAGGCGAGTTCTGGCCACCTGTTGTAGGTGCTCTATGGTCACGGTTTCATTAAAAACACCCCTAGTTTGCAGGAATTCACTCAGAAAGTTCTTTTCTTCTAGCAGACAGGCCTGCTGATCAGCCACAGAATGTGACTGGGTCCGCTCAAACATAGAGTCCTGCACATATAATTTTTCAAACGACAAATGCAAAAATGTCATATTTATAGCACTATAACAAAAATAAATAAATAAATAAATAAATAAATAAAAATCGTATAGGCCCACCTCAAGGCAGTTTATATACAGACAATACAGCTCCAGTTTATCATCTTTCTCCAGGATGTTACTCTGCTCTACTCCTGTGAGATGTTGCTGAAGGTAGTCTTTCACATTTGCAAAACTGAAGGGTAGAAACAGGAAAATGAAGATGACAATGAAATGTTTTTCACTCATGACTGCAATGAACAAAAACAGCTTAATGACTCTCACACACTCACCTGTACTTGAGCAGCAGCTTAAGCACTACAGAGCGTACTACAGGGTTTTTGTCAATGGAGTCATCAAAAGGCGACAAAGCCTTGGTTAAAAATCTTCTATCACAGCCTTATGAATGGAGACATTTTATTCCAGTAAATATTTGAAACATTTACCTAAAACATTTGTTGTTTTAAAACAACAAAAAATGTATTACATAAACTCCCACCTCGGACAAAGGGTACAGCTCCTGCCTCTACCATGAGGAAGGATAGTAGATGGAGGATGATGGCTTTATTTGGTGGGGAGTTGTCTCTAAAGCAGACGGTGGAGACGAGGTCAATGAAGAAGGCATTGCACTGTTTTCTGAATTGGCCATTTAGATTTATCAGATGCCTAAAGTAACAAAAAACAGTAAAGGTCAATTTAAAAAGTGACAAAACGCTTAAACAAAAACTAAAGTTCAAGAGTGTCTTGTGTTTTAATTTCAATGTGTTTAGCTCACTGAATTGCTTCTGATGGCTTGAGGTCAAAATCATCATCTATTCCATGCATACAGAGTGGACAATACATCTGTCCTGGGACCAGCCACCTCTTAATGCATGTTAGACAATAGATGTGCTCACAAGGAAGACTCAGAGGATCATGAGGATCTCCCATACAAACTGGACATGGCTGAAAACCAAACCTGGATGTACAGCAACAGAATGAAAGCCATGTTAGACCTCTATATCTTAATATTGCAATCAGTCAAATATTAAAAGAAGTTAATGTACATTTGTACCTAAAAATCCGTTCATTTGCACCCTCTTTACAAGTTTTGAGAATGGTAATAACTGCCTCAAATGGCGCTTTCATTTTGAGGTCAGAGTCCTTTTCCAAAACCTTAAGGAAATACAGATGAAAAGATTATTGCCACAATTTCCACGAGGAAGAGTTAGTAGGCACATTTAAACTTGACTTACTGTGGCCAGCTGTCGTGTGTGTTCAAGCACCAATGGCTTGAGATTCCTCTCCACATGCTCTATACCTAGAAGTATGTGCTCAACAAATATGGAAAGGCCATGGATACGTTGCCAGCCATGTCTAAACAAATAGAAAATCCACATAATGAATTGATAAACATATAAGATTGCTAATTTACTTATATTTACAGTTCATTCATTTAATAATGGAAAAAATGAATATACACACACACACAGCAAAAATACAAAAATAAATATTTGACATGTCAGCATCAGTAAGGGGATTTCCAAGTGGGCTATTGACTCACAATTTACACCAGATGTAGCAATCAAGCCAAATATTGAAATCATACAAATAAATCAGAACATTTAACTATTCAAGTTGAGTCTTAATAAATAAAGTGAAATGACACAGGGAATAAGTATTGAACACATAAAGATAAAGTGCAAAATGGCATAGAAAGCCAGGAGATCACCTGAAATCTGTCAGTATTGAGAGAGAAACCCTGCCCCCTATCAGTACTAATTGATATCAGATGCTTTACTCCTAATTGATGGCTTATAAAGGATCTCATTACCCAGGAGGCACACATGAAAGACTTCATGATGGGTAAAAGGAAAGGACTCTCTCAAGATCTTTGTAATCTTATCATTGAAAAGCATTTTGATGGGAATAGTTATTTCCAGAATGCTGAATGTTCCTGTGAGCACTGAGGGGGCCATTATCCGGAAATGGAAGGAGAATCAGTTTACCATAAACTGGCCACGATCAGGTGCTCATAATAATCAGGAGAGTTCTCCAAGAGCCAAGAACCACTCAGCAGAACTTCAGGAAGACCTTGTATCAACAGGTACTGTTGTTTCAAAGAAAACTATAAGCAATTCACTAAACCAAGATGGCATCCATGCACGCTCTCCATTGTGGAACAAAAAGCATGTTGAAGTTTGCGAAAGAGCATTTGGAGAAGCCTGTGGATTATTGGGAGACTATAGATGAAAGCAAAATTGAACTTTTTGGCAGTCATTCTACACAACATGCTTAGAGAAGAAATTGCACTGCCCACCACCCCAAGAACACCATACCAAGTTTGGATGGAAGCATCATGGTTCGGGGCTGCTTTTCAACTAGGGGTACTGGCAAACTTCATATTATTGAACGCAGGATGAATGGATAAATGTATCAGGACATTCTGGATAGAAATCTGCTGCCATCTACCAGAAAGCTGAAAATGAAAAGAGGGTGGAAATTTCAGCAAGACAATGATCCCAAACACAGGGTCGGGGAAACAATGAAATTGCCCAGTCAATTATCAGACCTAAATCCCATAGAAAATCTATGGAGAGAACTGAAGATCAAAGTTCATAAAAGAGGCTCAAGGAACCTTCAAGATTTAAAGACCATTTGTGTGGAAGAATGGGCCAGAATCACTCCTGAACAATGCAGATGACTGGTCTCTCCATACAAGAGGCGTCAAGAAGCTGTATTCACCAACAACGGCTTTTCTACAAAGTACAGTATTAAATAAAGTGTGTTCAATACTTATTCCCTGTGTTATTTCAATTTATTTATTATGACTTTACTTGTATAATTAAATGTTCTGATTTCTTTGTATGAATTCAATATTTGGCTTGATTGCTACATCTGGTGTAACTTTTGTGTCAATAGCCCACTTAGAAATCCCCTTACTGAAAAAAAATGCTGATGTGTCAAATACTTATTTTCCCTGCTGTACATATACTCACGTGCGCACACACACACACACACATTTACTTACTGAACTCGGGCAATCATGGACCTGCTCCTTTCTCCATAGTGCTGAATGCTCTCTTCTGAGCAGACCAGTTCAATTGGGACTTTTAACTTCTTTACCTGTCGCAACCAGGTTACACACTTTGTAAAAGCTTCCAGGCCTTGTGGCTCCAGATACTCAACACAGGCCATGGCAGCATGCACATCTAGCACCTGAGGAAAATACAGTTTGAAGAATATTTAATACCGAGTATAATGTTTACATTCAATAGACACAAGTGCGATGCAGTCCACAGGCAAAATATCAACGTGAATGTCCTTCAAAACAAGTTCAGCTTACCATTTCCATACTATCTCTGGAGTGTGCATTGCCAAAGAGCACCTGAGCAATCTGGGGTTCTATGGTGATCATTCTTGAGAAATTCTGCAGGCGGTTCTTAAACTCATGGTAAGCAGCATGGATCCAGGGTAGAGAGATCACGTCATTTTGTACTGCTTTATGGCGGTTTCTCAGTTCATTAACGCAGCATGTCAGAGCATCTGCTAGGAGCTGAGAAGTGGACATGCATACACACATTTCTTTGTGGATGTTTTATTTATAAAAATGAATAAATATAAAAATATTTTCAACTTTTAAATTCTGACCTTCAGTTCAAGTTCTGTAGATAAGTTTGTTGTCAAACATGTGAAATCCTGGAGATATCTTTGGAAAAACTCCACCTTCATTTCTTGTTCAACTTCTGCAATACAGCGGCCCAGTGGAGTCTTCCAAAAGAACTCCTCAAACTGTTTCAGAGTGTGGCCTTAAAATAAATATTATTAATTGTTAAATTAAAATTATTATTTGAACTGGATACATATACACACACACACGCGCCTATATATATAGATATATATATATATATATATATATATATATATATATATATATATATATATATATATATATATATATAATAAATGTATATATCTATCATCATATGTATGCCATTTTTTGTTACCTTCTCTGTGCAGAGCATGTACCCAGAGCTCCTCTAAATAATCTTTGATCATCCAGCTGAATGGCATGGAGCAGCCTCTACTTTGATTAACCACAATAGAGTTCTGGACAAGGATTGTCTTGCTTGCTGAGCTGGAATAGCCACAGATATTCAAAATACATTCAGAAAAATATATTCTGTAAATGAAGAGCAATAAAAATATAAATATGAGGTACTTACTTGGAATCCACTCTTGTGTATGGAACATTTAATAACTTTTCATTCCCAAAGACGTCCAACCACAGTTTTTTCACTGATTCTCCTGAGTTTTCATCTAGCAAGATGTCGAGATTGTGGTCACGGTCAATAACTGAGATCAGATGCGCCAGGAAGGGAATAACTGCAGCCTGAAGCCGCTTCCATAAGGTATTTCTGAAAATACAGTATGAATGAATGGCCTGGTTCGGGTTATATTACTTTCAATGATTAGAAACCTTTTTTGTCATCAGGATACCTTTTGGAACAAACTGCATATAATTCAATATACAATTTCTTATTGGTAACCCACCTGAATGTTCCACCCTCCTGTAGGGAATCAATATTGGATGCTTCTTTGAAAACCCAATTCTTTGCTGAGAGAGTGTGTTCATCATGGCTCATCAATAGAGAATGAAGATGACGTTTTATGGTTTTCAAAAATGTGACTGTTGATAATAAAATTTAGTGGTTACACATGCATGTAAATAAATAAACCTTGAATTTATTCATTATTGCATTCATACCTTGAAGTTCTTCACTATCAGATAAGAGAGTTAGCAGAATTTCTACTCTTCTTGTGCTGCGCCAACCTTCATCTCCCTGGTCTCTCAGCATCCCCACTGCATTTTGAACACAGCTACGCACCAGTGCTGTGGTATCTAGAACCTTCTCCCAGTGCTTGAGATGCCAAAGAACAGATGGCAAAATGACTTTATTTGCATTACTTCACATCCACACCATAACAAAATATACAAACATAACACTGTTCCTAATGTTCGAATTTACCATATTGTTCTCTTGCTCCATTTTTTCATCTTCTTCTACATTATAGATGTCCTCTGTGTCCATAGCTGTGACAAAAAAAATTACAATATGAGCCATTAGATAAATTGTTGCTGTCTATATTCAAAAAGACAGTAAATCGTAGATGAATTTGTTACCATCAGATTTCTCTTCTTTTTCCTCAAAAAGCTGACTAATAGTGATACATTGCAAGGCTTTAATATCAGAGATGATATCTTTTGATGTTCTAAGATCATCAATGTGGACTGATTTCCAGGGACCTTAACAAAAAAGCACATCAGAAAATGTTTAAGTCTGCCCAACCCCTGACCATCACATGTCCTTATGTGCTTCTTGGATATTCTTTTAATAATGTAAGTACTAACATGTAAATGCTATGTATATATACATAGCATACGTATACATATACATATACATATATACACACACACACACACACACACACACACACACACACAAATATATATATATATATATACACACACACACACATACATACATACATACATACATACATATATACACATTACAATATAGTGGAATATTAGCCATTCAAAACATTTTCCCACCTCCATGAAATCCAACATAAGAAGTTCCACCTTCCACTCTTGGTAGCTTGGCAATGAAGTAGACAAACACTTTACTGTCCTGCTCCTTCCGGTATTTGTTGATTTCACCAATAGAGGAGTACCTAAAAAAGGATTCCTTTAACGTGATTTCACAAAGTCCCACTTCAGATATAGAAGAGTGGACAGAAAGCCAGATGAAAAGCTTACTTTGCTGATGCAATGAGGTTGGAGCTTTGTAAGGCTTCATCAAAATCAGTCTGAATAATAAGTATCTTGTTCCCAGAGGTACTGTCCAAAAAGTTCCTGGGATGGCAAAATGTTAATGATTAAAGGAGAGCAGGAGTAGTGTTGGGGGGGAGATGGGTCAAAAATAATATTATACAATAGTATGCAAGTATTTATGCATACCTGATTTTCTTTAGGAATGAATGCTCTGTGTCAAACTGCTGCAAGGCAAGGAGTTCGACGTTTGGGACCACTTCCTGCAACTGCTCAATGTCTGCTGCTGTTAGTAGTCTGGAGAAGGTAGTCACCTAAAGAATGTCAAATCAGGATTTAATGGCAAAACCTTATTTATTTATTTATTTATTTTATTTTATGTTTGTTTGTTTATTAGTAGTACTAGTGTATTATCATTATAATTATCATTATTCATATGTGTCTTATTATAATTAAAAGTTTATTAAAAAAAATTGTGATAATTAGTAGTAGAATCTTTTTGTTGTCACTGCATGAAATTAACAGTCAAAATGTTATTTGAAACATTTAAAATAGAATTGTATTGTCGATTACATCTATTTTATTTTCAGTGTGAATATTAAGCATACTTTTTTCCAAGATCCATGGCATTGCCTTAAGAATTATATTTGTTTATCTCAGTGTTGGATAAGCTCTTCTAGCATCTTTTTATGTGGCCGTTACATTGATGAGATTACTGCTTATGTGCTGTCTGTGACAGTTTATATAGACAATTTAAAATTCAATCTGTTGTAAAAACATGGTGTATAAATTGTTTGAATTACTGTGAAGTACCATGCATTACTGCAAAATCTTTCAAGAGATATATTCCTAAACCAAAGTACTGCAAATATATTTGAATTTACTCAAACAAATAATGTACAATATATTTACCTCAGTGAAAGATGCGTGATTGAATTGTTCCTGTTGGATGTGAGAGACTACAAAGTCAGTCATACTGTTGTGCTTCTGTTCTTCAAAGTACACTCTTGCTAGGTGTTCACTTTCCACTCTGGAAAGGGCTGAACTATCTAGGCGAACCACTGCATCCGGTGTTGCACAGTTAAGGAGGATCAGCTTGGCCTCCAACAGCTGCCGATGAAGGTCAGCAAGTTCCATCTCTCCTCTTTGGCGCTCCATAACTTGCAAGATAACTGATGCGCAGGTGTCAGAGTGATAACCAATGAAAACATCAGCTGGGCAGTACTGCGCCGTCTGAGAAGCAGGTGTATGCGTACTGTTAGCTTTAATGAAATGGCCAACCCATTCTTCGAGATTTTCTACAAGCTGTTTTTGCTCATTCTTTAGCACAGTATTAATGTCCAGGTAATGCTTCTCCAATCTGTTAATCAGAGGAATAGGAAATTGTTTGTAGACAACTTCTTTCTCTTCGATCACTATGAGTCGAAAGTCCTTGTGCACTCTACACTTGACACGGTGGGTTCCAAGCCCCAAATCCACATACTTCTGTCCTCCAAGGCAAACATAGTATTGATTGAGTGCATCATATAAGCTCTCGTACAGATTTTGCAAATTCAGGAGCACAATGGTTTGTCCCGTCTCCATGCAAATCTTTACGCGGTTAATGTTCCGGCAGATCTGGGTGTACTGCTGGTCTTTAGGGAAGCTTGAACCAAAGATGATTTCAGGTTGGTTTAGGTCGGAGAAAAATGTTTGCTGAAGAATCTGTAGCGCTGCATAATTTTTGGTTAGAATAAGCAGGTAGCGACACTCCTCATCTTGAACAACTGTGATATTTTGTCTCACAAGATCAATGGTGTCGATGCTTTCCAGATTAAATTTAACCCCGAGCCTCCTGGTAAAAACAAGAACAGAATTCACAGTATCTTTACCACTAAAGTTTCTCAACACAGCCTCCCCAATCTGTTCTGGACTTGGCTTTTTATCTGATGCTTTGGCAACAGCGAACATCATCTTAATCAAGCTGTAATAGTCCCGCAGGCCGAAAAATCCTTTCCCTTCTTTCTTGCAGATATTGAGGTACGCACGAGCAAAAGGCTGAAAGAAATCCCTAACCTTCTCGAGGGTCATTGCATCAGAAGAGCAAATGCCTTTGGCACTCTCGATCAACTCTTTCTCATCGGGATCGCCACGGGAAACAAAAATTCCTCTGTTCATTTTTGCAGGATCTAAAGCCCAATTAGATATACCAATGAACCCAACCTTCTTGTGAGGCAGGGGCTGGTCATCTATGCACCCTTCCTCAAGAAGAGGATGGAGCGTTTTCAGAGGCATTTTAGGAGAATCCTCAGCTAGACCAATTTCATCCAACACCACCACTGAGATGTACTCATTTAGATTCTTGCCTTCCTGAAAACGGGCACACTGCTTGAACGTGTTGATGATACCTTCAGGTGTAGAATGAGGACTGCACTGAAATGACACCAGATGAATCTGTTTTAGTCCTCTAAACAAGTCAGAATGAGCTGCCTGGCCTTGCATTGCATCCGCAACCAGGGTTTTAGACAGTGATTTGGAGCTTCCAGGCTTTCCAACCAAGAAGAGAGGAATCCTCAGCTCAATGCAAATGACCATCATGAAAACATTTTCCTTCAAAGCATTATTTCTTGCAATAGTTTCGCCCAGTGGGACTCCACTTAGAAGAAGATCTTGCATAACTGAGATTTCTTGCATTAACTTGACTGGGGTGTATGTCCTGGAGAAGCATTTACAGATTTTAATCCTATACTTCTCTTTGTCCTCCAAACAGGCATGATAACACACACCAATAGCCATCAACAGGGACCACAGAATGGGGTCTCTTTCATCGCCGTCTCTTAGACATTGTTCATTTTTTTGGGCTCTTTGATTACTTTCATAGCTGGCAAGTTCTGACAGCAACGTTACATGGTTTTGGTAGAACCATGCAAAAACTTGCATGCAACGTTCAACATCCCTCAGACTAACGAAACTACATTCATCGTTTCTTGATCTCATATACTTCTGTGAAGCCGATAAGACATCTGTGATGATCTTCATGTAGCCCTCTTTGAAACAGTGATTTTCAACCACTCTTTGGACTATTTGCTGGATGTACATTTTCTCAGTACTGTCATTAAGTTGTCCAAAGTCCCAAACCAATGGAATCATACTAGGAGGCAAGGCTTGTACCCTGTACACAAGCTGACGGAGGGGGATGGACCCAAGCTTTTCATCCGTTTCTTCGGCACGTACTCTGTATCCCAAACCGGCGGACTCCAATCTCTTGATCATTACATCCGTGTGTTTCCTATATGGGTTGCATGCAGCAATAATTTGCAAGCCAGTGTTGGGCAGCATGGATTCCCCCTTCACTGTTTTATCGCATAGTACTTCTTTTATGCTGCTGATGGCCTCTGTTGTGTTTGCCTCATCAAAGAACAATACAGAGTCAAAATTATAATCTTCTTTGTTGCTGAATGCAATGGACTCTGCCTCTCTTACTTTGGTATAAATCATATCGGAGCTTGTTCCGCCATGGACTTTGACTAGTTTCATATTCTCGGTGGCAACTCCACTCCGTCTTAGCTCACACAGAAATTTAATCAGCCTGGTTTTCCCACATCCCGTCTCACCCATGATAATGACTGGAATGCCACACCTGAAGCGCATATGTATAGCCAGGATCTTCAGTATATTGTCAGTTGTGAGCTCATAGGTTTCATCAGGGTCAAGGGGCCACTGTATTCCCAGAACATTGCAAATCCGCTCAATTTTTTCTCCTCTTGGGAGATTATCAAAGTCAATATTAAAAGGAACCCTCTGGAGCGCAAGACCCTCATAGAGATCCTTGGTCATGATGTTCTTTTTGATCACTTGGTCTGTTGATGGATCAATGGCATCTACTCCATTCTGATCATTAGGCCTTAGATGAAAGCCGATAAAGGTCATGGATACATGGTCATCATTGAAGAAAATGTAAGGATGAGGCTCTGATTCCCATCTCTTTCTGATCCTGAATGGTGCAAGGTCTTCCTCACGCACACCTGAAATGTCCATTTGTTGCCTTCCTGGGCTCTGGTCAGAGATGCTCAAAGAGGGTGTAGCAAAGTCTTTGGCCATGAGTATCATGAAATCAACCACAAAGTTTTTAAACCCCAGTAATGTGTCTCCTGTAAAGGTTGCATCACAGAACACAGATGTCTCACAGTCTCGTAACTGCAGGTTCAAGAACCAGGTAAAATTCCTCAGCTCGGCCCAGGAGGGGTCCAGGACACCACAATACAGGAATAGCAACTGTAGGCATTCCACATGGGTTCCTTCAGTTCCTCTGTACATAAATCCATCCAAGCTGTGTCCATTGTGGAATCTTTTTAGATATTGGTATGGGCGCTGGTAAGCCTCACTTTTGAATTCTTTATCATCCATTAGGGGGTCATCACTAAAAGGCATGGAGGGGCGTTCTGACATCCTCATTTCCATCTCAAGGACCTCTTTTGGAGTTTGGCAGTAGACATTTGGGAACACGTCCTGAAAGGCTGACTGGACACTTAAACCCTGTCATAAAACAAGCAAGAGTACAATTTCTGTTACTAGGACAGTAGGTATAGATTGTTGTCTGTAAACAATTAAATGGACTGCCTTACGGATCTTGTGTTGTTTCTAGGCAAAGCTGCACTAGACTGGAGCAGTTCAATGATGTATAGGTGTCTACTGCTGCATTTCCACATTCGCCCCTCTGAATCCATGAGGTACCCCAAGACCAGCAATCGGAAAAGAAATTCATTGAGGCCCTTCTGCACCTATAATATCGAGTGCAGTTATCCCCACAATACCAACATATTTGTTATGTTTTTTTAAAGGAATCATTTGAAAAATCTATTACCGAAGAAGTAATATCAAAATGAAAGATGGTTAGGTCCCTCTTAGACGTGTTGAGCATTGAATGTAGAACAGCATTCTCATCCACTCTTGGTTCTATTAACCGGATACACTTGAGCTGTGAGGGTTTCTTGGTAATCAGCTTCAGTCTTTCGTACAATCGACGTATATAAAGTGATTTGCCTAAAAACACAATAGTGGGTTATAATTCATCACATTAAATGAAAAAGTATTTGTGTTTTTAAAAAATAAAGTTTTAAAAGTTATACCCACCAACACCTGCTCTTTTCGAAGATACAACTCCAACAAACATTTTGTTTTTAAAAACAGCCGCAGCACTGGAGTAGTCCTCTGGGACTGTGTAATGCTTTGCAAGGTATTCCTGAATTCTACTGAGGGGTTCTTGAGGTACCATGTGAAGCCGAAACTGACTGAAGACCGAAGGAAGATAGGCATGTTCTCGATCAGTACTACAGATCAACACCAGCTTGTAGTCAGGCCTGCTCTGAGCCTTGTGACGTTGGAAAAATTGTTCTACTTTGTAGCTTACTTCATAAGTTAGTTGATCTACATATAGCATAGTGTAGATCTTCTGTCCTCTGTAACCAGCAGTCAGACAGCGCCTAAAGAATAGCTCTACCTGCTCATATGAAGTGGAAGAATCGCAGAGGAGCACTTCATCATATGTGGGCAAAGGCTCCTTTTCACTGCTCATGTAAATGGATATACAACAGGCCTGAATCTCTGTGAGAGGGCAGATAATAAGATTTGGCTTTCCAATGAGCAGTCCTCTTGGTAGCTCTCTTTGTACATTCCTCTCGTGCTTTTTAAAAGCGCTCTCCCCGTCATCATCCTCATCATCATCAGAATCCAGCTCAGTTTCACTGAGGCCATCAGACAAAATTTCTAAAAGTCTTCCTAAACTTGTGACATCAAGTGTGTTGGGAAGGAAATTTTTCATGTTTCTCATGTATGTATTCCAAATCATGTCAAACCTGCTGGTGTCATTCATTAGATCAAAATCGGAAGCAGATGTACCATCAATGTCCATGTTATAATCGTTCTGATTTAGAACATCAGCAAACGTTTGAAAATCAACGTCTTCATTTTGCTCAGAAGGCTTTTTAAGCATCTCATACTGAAGAACATGCCAACTTTTCCTCAAGTCCATGACAGTGCAATTAGGTTTGATGAAACCGAGCATCATCAGCGCTTGATCGCTTACATTTGTGAAGTTTTTCTGAGTCAGCTGACCACAGAGAAAGACTATCTGCTCTGCTGTAAAATAGTTGAGGTAGTAATTCTGAGATCTTTGCTTGTCCATGAAATCTTTCCAAAAACTAAGGCAACGCTCCATTTTCTTACAGACTTCCAGGAGTTGCTCTGCCACATCACCCTTCATCATGACAACACTGACAGTATCTGCCAAGTTGAAGTCCATGACGATGCACGTTTCTTTACTATTACAGTGAATAATTGCTTCCCAAAATCTGAACAAAGGATTTCCTGCCACGAATAAGTCAATAAATGCAGAGCCTAATCGTTGTACACTGGCAAAAACCTGTAACCAAAAACAAAAAAATATTACACACAATTATGACAAAATACTCAAAACTGATTTAGTATTTGTAAACAATAAGTTTACTATTTATGAAGTGTGTATATATAAATATATATCTATATATATATATATATAGTATATATATCTATATATATATATATATATATATATATATATATATATATATATATATATATATATATATATATATATAATATAATTTTCAACCCAAAGATGGTTAGTGAAGGTCATGGCCACTCAAGTTCTTCCACACCAAATTTAGCAAACCATGTCTTAATGTCTTGTACTGTGCATATTGGCATTATATTGCTAAGTACAGCTTTAGGCCACTTAGTTTCAATGAAGGAAATCTATAAAGACAACTAGACAACTTTGTGACAACTTTTGGAGCAAATACAGATGTGATGATCACATGTCCACAAACTGTTGGCTATATAAATGATATTGTATATAGACCAACCTCTGCAAAACGATCAACTTCACTCTGGCCTTGCTCTCCTTTGCCAGACATAAGCATCAGCTTATTCTGAAGGTCTTTGAGGTCTTCAAGAGAGTAACATCGCATTTCATGGCCCTCATCGTGCTCCTCTGGAATCCTTAGCTGCAAGACTTTATCCAGACTCAACTTTAAAAAAAAAAAAAGGAAGGCAGTTAAAAATTTTATTTTCTATTACTGTAAAATACAACCAGAAAGTTTGTTAATACTGCATAGATTTGTATTAGTATTAAAGTATTTGTAATAGTATTAAAATATTTTACATTTATTTATTTTTTGAGGAAAACAATCTAATGAACATTCTTTTGCACAAAACAAATCTGTAAACCTATGGGAAGATGAATTAGTTTAAAGGGGTCATTAAAGTTATATTTCAAATAAAGGGAATTGCACTATAGCATAAAAAAATATTGAAATGGTTTTGTTTTTCAGTCTAGTAAGCATCTAATAACATCCTTACTAGATGCTTACTAGACTGGAAAACAAAACCATTTTTTACAAAGTGCTTCACCTCCACCAATAGATGACAAAAAATTAGCACTACAGTTAAAGGTTAATATCTAAAGATCTACATGCAACTGCTCGTATTGACAATGTTCCAATGTCAACAATCAGGCAAACCTACAAAATCTAAATTGTATTTTTAATTTTCTAAATTGCAGTTTTATAATAAATACTTTCCAATATTTTCCTAATTTTCTAGTGTTTTTCTTCAATAAGAATATGACCACATTAATGTCACATAAAATACAAAAGCAACCTTTATGTTTAGCAAACCTTCTTTTGGTTCTCTGCTTGGATTATATAGATTCCTTTTGTGTTGATAGCTGAAGCTAATGATAATGACGACAGCTCTACAGATCCATGGCTCTCCTTAACTGTCTTTAACCATTCAAGATGTCTTGCGGTGTCACGCTGAAAGCAAAGACAGCACACAGTAATCTCAAGGAATTTTCCATTTCATATGAAGAAATGAATAAAAAGAAAAATCCTACCAGTTTCTTTGGAAGATTTGAATCATTATCAAGTGCCTTCCAAAGCTTCTTCAGCACCTCCTTTAACACTCTGAAGCTGGTATCTGACTTTAGCTCATACAACATTGAGGAGTACCCAAGAACAGCATCATGAAAACAGGCCACTCTGTCCACATCCAAATCATTTTCCCCCGCAGAGATAGAGGCCAGGTCCACAAACACTTTCAGCTCATTGATATCTACATAATTGAAAATATAAAATACAAACATATATCACAGAATTTCCAAACATTCAATGTTTTGGACATTGTAATTATTAATGTTCTGTTAGAAATATGCTCTTGAGAATTTTCAGAATATTATTCCTTTATGTACATTATATATATTTCCCCCTATTATATATCTGAATGATAATAAAACAATTATTTAGCTAATGGCTGACATTAAAAGGTTCCTGACTTCACTTTGATAGGATAAAGGTCTGTGGTCAGGCTGGGCCATTCCAAGACTTCTATTATCCTTTTCTGAAGCAATGCCTTTCTTAATTTTGATGTGTGCTTGAGTCACTGAAATATGAAATTGCCTCTTCGTCTTTAGATTTTTGCCAGTGGACAGAACATTTTATGGCAAAGATTCTTGGTATTGGTACTTGGTATTCATTTTTCCATCGATCTATACAAGTAAAGCAGCCCCAAAGCATAATGCTCCACCATTCTTGACTCACAGTTTGGAGTTCAGTGCTGCTGGGATATGAAACAGAGATCTTCTGGTTTAAAGCCCAAAACCTTAATCACTGAGCTACCACCTCCCTTCAAGTACCTGCCAGAAATCCCTTAGTTCCTTCAGTGTTGATGTTAGTCTCTTAGAAGGCAATTCTTTGCGGCCTATGGCTCTTAGAAGAATAAAAGCCCAAACGAGTAAATACTACGGCAACATATGACTAGTTATAGTCATAGTTATTTTTTTAACTAACAATTTTTTTAATGTTAAAAGGTACACAAATATTGTTTTTTTGGATCCAAAATATAAAACATATTTGGAAAAACATATTCTGGGTTGCATAACATTTTTGTTTGCTGCATAATGCCATACGTTATGTATTATCTAATTGTTTGTTCATTACACTTTAGACATCCAATGTTCAAAATATAAAATTAAATAAAAACCCTGTGTGTCCAGCGAGCTAGTTAGAGCAAATGCATAGCACACCAGTACTAGAACACACCACCAACTTAACTTTTATGCTCCAATCCTAAGCAATTTTTTTTACCAGCAAGCTTTCCTTTACATGTATGACTTTTTACCTTCAAGAGCCTCTTTGACCCACATAACAAAGTTCTTCCTTAGGCCTAGCTCCTGGAGACAAAGTCTACGAGGCTCTGTTATGTCGATAAGCACCGTTTTGGCCTGCATTAACTCATTGTCAATACTATCAAGAGGCTCCTTCTTAAAGTCCAATTGTGTCTAGGAAAAAGAATATCCAAAACAAAAGTAAGTAATGTTTAAATTAACAACCAAAATTAAATTAAATTGACAAAGCCAAAGAAGAAGACACTTACAACTATAAGCAGCTTCTCCAAGACTTGGAAGTCTCCTTGAAGGCCAAGTGTCTCCTTCACCTTCATGACTACTTGCGCTGACTCAACTGCCAAGTGAAGTTCATGATACTGTTCTATCTGTTGAATCCTTATTTGAATCCACCGTTTGTCATCTGCAGCATCGAGCTTAGACATAATTGCAGCATCTTCTGCAAGTTCTACATACTTTCCTGTGTATGCTTTAAATATTACATCAACTTCCTCAATGGTTATGCTGCCATCTTTTAAGCTCTCGTATATCTCCTTGTACTTTGTGAAACACGGCTGATATACATCTTCATAAATCATATTAGCTGTAGCCCACAATTCTTCATCATCTGACTCAAATTCATCATTAGCTCTTTGAGAATAGTCTTCAGCTTGGCTCTCCCAGCATATCTTAAAAATATAGCTCTCTTTATATGTGTGTAGAATTTCAGCCATGCTTCGAACATCATCGTCAAGATCATAGTATGTGACCTTTCCAGCCACAGAAGATGCAATTTGATCAAATGGATGAACCTCCATGAACTCATTCAGTCCCATCTCATCAATGTCAACCCGCTGTTTTGCTTCTAGATCCCCAAAGTCAACTGAAATGAGAGAAAAGATATATATTAGCATTACACTACCTTAAACAAATGAACAGTAAATTTCTACTAGCATGTACCTGATACATGTTCCCGAATATTCTGGCACATTGAAATGAGCGCTTTAACAAGCTCGCTGTCATGATATATGGCTTTCACCTCGTTCTGTCTCAACTGAAGAAGCCGCCTTATTGCATTGGTATCTTTACATTTCTCATTTTCACAAAGACAGTCTGTGAGGGGGAAAGTCATTAGCAGGTCTGATCATATTT
Organism: Kryptopterus vitreolus; assembly: GCA_030449085.1. Lineage (NCBI taxonomy): Eukaryota > Metazoa > Chordata > Actinopteri > Siluriformes > Siluridae > Kryptopterus > Kryptopterus vitreolus. The sequence goes on from JACRUU010000004.1 coordinate 10,187,431, forward strand.
CTTGGTAAACATGAACACATGTTATATACATTCATGACTACAGTAAAATAGTGACCTAAAATTCAAGTCATATACAGTGCTTGTAAAATTCCTAATAATGCAATAACATTAATGTCAAAGTTATTTTTATCAGTGCCGATATCAAGATAACCGATCATCACGATTACCTATTTTTACCAACTCTGTATAAGTATTCTGCTTCGCCAAGATGTGATTGAGAATCTTAATCCGTATGTTTCCTCTGATCAGTTGATCTGAAATATTTGTAAATAATGACGTTGCCACAGCAAGTCTTTCTTTTGCCTCTCCAGTGAGCTGATCAATGAGTTTTTCATCAGCACCTACAGTGAGAGTTCAATTAGCAAGAAAAATAACAGACCAAATCATATATGTGTTAAAATGAACAAATGAATAAATAAATGAATTAATAAATAAATAAATAAATAATCCAATACCATGAAGTTGGAAAATATTTTTGGCTGCTGGCCAGTTAAGAAGGTGCTGGACAACCACTTCTTCCTTCTCTTGGTATGAGCCACTTTCTGTTTTTGGCCAAGATTTCTGAATAATTGCAGAGATTAGCTTTCCAAACTTCCAGTTTATTTTGTACCTCTCAAACAGTCGTGCTTCGGTCTTTGCCTAAAGGAGAATATAAATTATATAATAGTACATTATACAATTTTTGTGGTTTCATAATTGTTGCTTAAACTACAACAGCTAGAGCAAAATAATGCCTGATTTAAAAATGTTGCTGCTGAATTATGATGAGGAATCTATGATGAAACAGGGCACATGCCTATACCCTGACTCTGTATTAGAAATATTTTGTATTAGAAATGAAACTATTGCCTAGTCAGATACCATTTCGTGCACAGCACATCTGCATTTATATACTGCAACATAATATAAAATTGGCAGGGTGTCTTTGGAAATATATATCTTGGTGCTGGACTATCTTTAAATTAATTCAACCTTACCATTACCAGAGAAACAGAACATACCTGGCACATTGAGGTGACTGCTTGTAACGCACACTTCTCAATACTTCTTGCCACCTGAGGATGTGTACCACTAAGTTCTTCAAATCTGCTGCAATATACTTCAATCTGGTCTACAGGGGATTCCTTAAAAAAGGTATTGCGGCATAAGCAAGGATTTGTTTTGCCTGGTTGATTTAATATGAATATGGAAAGATAAAGAAATTCCAAACCTGCTGAAATTTTCCTTCAAAATCCAGAGTAAATGTGTCCCTCCACTCCTTGGTAAATTCTTCAGTTTCAAAACTTATAGAGATAATGTTGTTCCACATCTGAAATACAGCATACAAAAAATGTGAAATTCACAATTTAAATTCAAAATCAGTACCGAAATGTACAAAGCATTATTTTCTCACATCAATCTCTGATGTAAGGTAGGGACTCAAAGTGTAGTTATGCAACAGCTTTCGCTTAAAGGTCTGTACTATCCAATTTCTGGTTATTTTCAGAGTCACTGATAAAAGCTCAAGGATCTTTGAAGCTTTCTCTGAAGAATTTAAAGAGTCTTCTTCTTGAATATCCTACAAAAAAACAGATCCATTAAAACAATTAAAGATTGCATTTAGTAAGAAGGTGCATTTTTTTACACAAAATAAATACACGCTTACTAACAGAGTCAGTAAATGAGTAAAACAATAATTTTTATTTTGAGAGTTCACATCGTAAACTGTAAATAATAATGCTGGTTTTCTGTTCCACAAATGGTTTCTTTGATATGATAATCCACTCAGTAATCAAACCATCAGGTTTTCAACAAAAAACACAATTCATATGTTGACTAAACAGGAGGAGACATTTTGAACAATTAAAAGATAATCAAAACATAAAAGTGATGCAAGTAACAATATGATCACACAACAAGCTAGAAGCAGCATTTTTAATGTGTTTGAACAATTTCACTGTCCTACCTGCTGTGACTGAGAAAACGCTAAAACTGAAACCAGAAGGTTCAAGCAAGCAATTGGAATGCTTGTATGATCATGAGCATAGGAAGACTTCAACTGGAATATTCTCTCCAGAAGCTTCACAGCTGTAGCTAGGCAGTTCCTTCCATAGTCAGTAGAGAAGCAGCTACGGATTAAAAGGTGAAGAGAGTGTAAACTTATGAGCTAATATCTTCCAATTCTAGCTGTTATCAGTAATGACAGTTTAAATGTGGATGCCATTTATATATATATATATATATATATATATATATGATATAATATTATATATCTATATATATATATATATATATATATATATATATATATATATATATATATATATATATATATATATATATATATATATTATTGTCGTCAACAGTAACTCCACAAAACTTAACTTACCGATATTTTTGTTCAAGAAGCTGGTCTTGAATGAATGTCAAAGTGTTGGACAAAGACTGTGGAGTAACAAATATGCATGAATGTAGATAGAGGCAATAGATAGATACCGTAAATTCTGGACTATAAGCCGCTACTTTTTCCATAGGTTTTGAACCATGCGGCTCATACAAAGGTGCGGCTATTCTGCAGATTTTTTTCCACCGCTAGGGGCGCTCTAACCGGAATTAGAATCAAAACCAACACAAAATAAACGCAAAGAAGAGAATACGCTAGTTGAAGAAGAATACGCTAGTTCCTCTTTAGCAGATATAAGTCGGTAGAAGCGGATAGAAGAACGATAAATTACCAATCCTGTCAAACTCTATCTTTTCAAGGTTAAGGTGACATGATTTCACACACAGGAGAAATAAAGATAAATACTGTAAATACCGGTTATTTTCTCTTGGTTCTGTCCCGTTTTAATCAGCAAAGTTGCTGCCGTGTTAAAATACAGGTTAGGAAAGGATCTATTTAGGTACATACATGTACATTTACAATTCAAAATCGTTCGGTACCTGTAGTAAATATCTCATCTAAAAACATACATATCTGTGGCTTGTAAAACTTTTTTAAATAGAGCGGATGCGGCTTGTATGCAGGTGCGGCTTGTTTATTTTTTTATTTTTATTTTTTTTTTAAATAGAGCGGATGCGGTTTATATACAGGTGCGCTTTATAGTCCAGAATTTACGGTAGATAGATACAGTAGATAGATAGATATATCCCTTTACTTTTTGACTTCCCCTTGTGTATGTATATATATATGAATTTCTGTATAATTATGCAAAGAATAAAAAGATTGTTGTCCACATCATACAAGCCATCAATGTTAGTTAACTTTGACACTAACTGTGGAATTGCTGTAGGAAATCTCAGCTGGAATTTTGAGAATGAAAAGTTGCAACATCTCCAGAAGCTCCACATTGGTGATTGTGCCACATTCCACCAATTCATCAACAGATAACAGGAACATCCATGATCGAGCCAGCAGTTTGTCCACTTCCATGAGATGCAAATTAGCTTTCATGATATTCAGCATGGATCTGTAAAATAGTGACATGTAAATATTCAACAAACTATGCCTACATCAAGACATTCAGAAATTCCCACAATAACTAATATCGCAGGAGCAGGAAGAACTACCTGGTTATATTACTATGATTGAGTTTTTTTAAAGAAAAAATGGGTGCTTGAGAATAAGATTGTTCAATTGAGTTCAATTACTCAATGCTATTGATTAATGTTGATATAATGATGTTAAAGTGTATTATGTTCTATATCTATGTGCAAAGATAAGGAATGTCAGTTCAGATTAAAATTTATTTCCCCACTACAGACAGAACAGTAGCTCTAAAATAATTCTGCGCTTAGGGTACACAATACAAATAAGCGTTTTTTTGGAAAAGTACCTCCTGTCTTGTGAATTTAATGAATATAAATTGGTCAGATTTTGTCCTTTTAATCCAGCCCAGGTCTGGTCAATTCTTGTGCTCACAGTGAGGTGAACAGGTCCAAATGGAGATGAAGTTCCATTGAGAAGATGAAGAAGGGGAATCGCAACAATCCATCGAGTCATCCCATCTGACCTCATCATGTTCATCAGCTTTTTCAATATGTCAGGAAGGCTAAACAATTTAAACAGTCAGTTAATGGTCTATTACAGTATTTCACCAAAACTGAAAGATATAGTTAAGTAAAAATAAATCATTTCTGAAGAAGAATAAAAACAAACATCTCTTAATTACCTGTAATAAACTTGTTGATTATTAATTCATTTATATTAAACCAATATAAAGTTGTTACCAAGCCCAAAGAATTATTTTGAAAAAAAATGTATAAAATACATGTAATTTATACGATATAAATTAGGATGCAAGTGTACCCACTTTTTAAAGCAAGAAAATGACTCTTGGATGTTGGCCCAAAAGGGGAGAAACTCATCTTTAGGCAACTTTGGCAGGCAGAGGGCAGAGCAAAGACGATTACGTTCACCTAGATCTAGCTTAAATCCATACTGATCCCACAAATACAGCATAATGAGAGCAGGCTTCAAGGCTTCCTTTATGTATTCACTTTTTTTTGATGCACCATCTTTCTGCAGTTCTGGGATGACATGTTCCACCATAAAGTTCTTAATGAGGTTGCTTACCTAGCAAAAAGAACAACTGTTTAGTTTCTTGTTTTTCCCAACAAAAAAAAAAATCTCCACATTACATCAGAAATACTTACATCCTTTTCAGTGTAATCCAGGGCAATCCACCGTTGCTCTGTCTTTTCATATACAAAGGGGTTTCCATAAATCTGATGGAACTGCTTGAGCTGAGTGCAAAAGTTTCTAAGATTGATGTCATTCCAACTTCTCAGAAAATCAAAGATTGTCTTCAGCATAATTCTTCCTGCAATCTCTCTTCCTTCAACCACACTTTTTCTCTGGTCAGGCCATAATTTATCCTTCAATTTTGTAAGTACATTCTTAGATGGTTCTGCACAGATTATGTCATCATACTGATGCCACTCTCCTGCAATGCAGAAAGAAAGCAGGCTGGGTCCAAATGTGAGACGTTAGACTGTGATGTGCATTTAGTCTTTGGTAAAGATGCATCAAAGACTCCTAAAACAATCACACACACACACACACACACACACACACACACACACACACACACACACACACACACACACACACACCACTACCACCACACCCTCTGCACTTAGCCCCTAGAAAACTACTTTGCAGATATTTTGCTACTTTGCAATACCCCTGTGGTAGTCAGAGCCTGAGAAATGGGGTATTAATTCACCTGCAAAATGACTAACTGTGCCAGATTGCTTGTGAGAGATGGCCTTCTTTTAGCTTTTTTATTATTATAGCTTTTAGCTTTTTTATTATTATCTTACCTGCATTAAAGATCTGCTCAGTCTGTTTATTTGTTTTTACAATTTTGTTGCATGATTGCTTACACACCATTTTAGGACATTTTAAACATGAGTTTATCTATTTATTTATTCAATTTACAAAAATACTCACCAAGATGCACATTAATTTGTGTGCAGCATTCAAAACATTATTTGTGTTATGTTATCGAGGACTGCAAAATACATGTAAGGCTATGGCCTGCAGCAAGTGTGATATGTGCATTTGACTAACAGAACAGAAAGAAAGGGTAGAAATGTAACTAAATTTAAGCGTCCTGCTAAAGACTATCATACAATTTTCCAGGGAAATTTACAGTCATAGAAAAATCCTGGAATTTTTTTTAACCTCTTAATATTTCATAAGAGTTAAAATCCTGGAATTTTTCAACCCTTTCGAAGATATTTTGTATCTCTGGAACACACAAAACTGCACTATAGTCTGCCTTTTTATTTGATAATGAACATATGCTTGTATATTTACAAAGATTATGCGGTATCATATATTAATCTGTTTAGAAACCTTACACTATGCTGACGGTCATTTTTCCCCATATTTTCTCATTGGTATGTTTTACATGGTTAATTTGGCAGGTAGTTCAGTGAATGCTGTACTTACCTTCGACATTAAGTAAATGCGGTTTAACAAAAAGACATCTATTTGTGGTGTCGTTTGAATCCAGTTTGTAGATGTACTCATACTCATATTTCTGCTTTTTCTTCTTATAAACCACATACTTGTAGGGTATAGACACAGATCCTGCTTTAACTTTGCTGGAAACCAGACACCCGTGTACAAGTAATCCATGCTCGCCAAGATCCCTAAATACATAACATAGTATAGTTATTTGTATGACATCAAATTAAGAACTATGAAAATATGAGCTAGTAACTAAGAAAGAGCTCAGCTTTACCGTGTCACAGACAATTCGACCAGGTCTTTTTTCCAATCACTAATTTGCGGGCCAGCCCTTATAAATATCCGGTCTTCATCTGGGTCAAACTTAAAATCCTTCGACAAGATAGCATGAAAGTAGATGGTAAGTCTTTCACTTGAGCTAAGCTGCTGAGTTGATGTGGGAATCCTGCAATTTAACAGAAGAAGAAATGATAAGCAATACTTCCTTAGGTGCAGAAGTCAATAAAGGTGAAAGAGTTACACCACAGGTCACCAGCAGGCCTGTTCTAAAAATACTCATCACAACTCATCAGACTCGTGCATCTAAAATTTTGTCAATGTTGATAATTATTATGAGAAATCATGAACATGATCAGTGTCTTGACATAGATAAACATAGAGAATCATTAATAATATTATATAACCTAAAGGAAATTTGTTATTTCTGAGGAGTACGTCAAACTGGTAGCCATTTGTATGAACTAGGATCCACGAAGTCGGTTTCAAAAAGTTTGGTGACTCAAGTTACACTATTCAGTGAGATGTACAGATGCTAATCAGTAAATAGAGTTACTGTCCTAGGCTGGAAACTACTTAAAAATAAATAATTCAGTTGGACATAACCGTTGGTCTTCTTGGGGTAAGTGAGGCATTGTTCAGCAGGTTGACTGCTGTGGAGAACAAACTATTGTGACACGAGGTCCTGGTCCTTTGTCAGAGGGGACAGACTGACTGTTAAAGTCTTTGGTAATTTGGTAGTCTTTGAAATGGGTCAGCTGCGATCTTGGCTGCACATCTCTGGATCCTGGAGACATCCCGATCCTGGTGAGATGAGAGGCTGCAGCCAATAACCTTCTTTGGAGAGTGAATGACATGCTGCAGCTTGGCCTTGTCCCAGGCTATAGCTGCAGAAAATGGAGGATGAGAATGTGGGGACGGATTCAATGATGGCAGTGTAGGAGTTCACGAACATCTTTGCAGGGAGGAGAAACTTCTTCAGCTGTCACTGGTAATGCATCCTCTGCTGACTCTCGGGTGAAGTGTCAAATTCTTCCACTTCCAGAGCACCACCAACAGCTCCACTATCTTAAGAGAGTTGAGCTCAAAGCAGTTCATGTGGTACCATGACACCAAACAGTCCATCTCACTCCCCATCAGAGACGAGGCTGATGATGTCGGTGTTGTCAAACTTTACAAGTTTGATAGATTGGTGATCAAATGAGCAGCTGTTACTTCACTGGCCGGTCACTATATTTTTAAATGTGTAAAAGTGTAAAATAGTCTTAAAATAAACAATTATTTTTATTAATGATATAAATAAGTTACTAATACAATTTTGGGTTGCATATTCTTTGCTGGGAATAACTGCAACAAGCTAATGATCTACTGAAAGCATTCTTCTTTTCCAGGCTTGTCACTCGGCTCCATTCAGTTGATGCTTGTTTTGAAATGCATCCCACTGATGAAGTCCTTTATTGTATTGGCAGTGTGTATCGGGCCATTGTCTTTCTTCATTATGAAGTTCTAACCAAATAGACAGGATACATTTCACTGGCAGAATGCATCTGTAAACTTAATTCACTTCAATTAACTTGTATATTTGAAATTAGCAGACTATTTTTCTACAGAATCTGCTCTTTCCATCACTTTAATTGATATTTATCTTAGTTCCAGAACCTTATATTTGAACCGCTTTGCAAATCTGGCCTTGATATATATTGATAACTGCTGATCAGTGGTTTTGTAGTACAAATCACAACATGCATGCTATTGATATATGTTTACAAAGACGGATTATTCACCTTTACCATTGCCTGTGTAGGTTTTTGCTGTCACTGAATGTTTTATTTTTATAGCTTTCCTTTCATCAACTGGTATTGTTTTTCTTGGCCCAACCTGCTGTTAGTAAACCATTGGTATCTTCTGCAGTTACATCAAACTCCAATTGATTTTCCCTCTTTTCTCAGCTTCATAATAGCTTTTTGCCCATGGCCACAAATCCAGTACTCAGATTCATTTCATCAGCTCTCAGTCACATTTCAATGTACAAAATATCTTGAAAAAATAAATAAGGGTGCCCGTGTTGAATAAATAAAGATGTACATGTAAGGAAATGAAAGCTGGTGGAAAAAACAGGGAAAAATGAACTGGCCTTGTTATTCCAATTCTTTTGCAGTGGACAGTATGTGATGAGGAATTTGAGTTTTAGGCTGTACAATTGTATAATAAACCAAATATAAAATGCATACTGTTTTTCACAATCAGTTAAACAGACAATAGAGATGGTTCCATCTCAAACACAAAAAGGTCCAGTCGGGAAAGTTCAGGGTTTTTTAACGCAATATTAGAACCTCATTTGCCTCTAACTCTGAATCCTGTAAGATTTCCATGCCAAATACCTCTCAGGAGGAGCATCTTTTCTGCTATCTGCTTCTTCCGTTCTGTTTTCCTTTTTAGACTCATCACCTTTCCCACGAGCAGCATGTAGAGGCTGATGATGTTCCTTCTGTGGGTCAACACTGGTCCCTTGACTGGTCATCTAAACATGAAAATAAACAGCTTTCATTGTAATTTTCCCCCTCACTCTGTACATTGTGAACCATCTTCCAAAAAAGCACGTTCAAAGCATTACCTCAGGCTTGTTCTGTGGCCCAAATACCATTCCAGAAGGTTTATTTTCTTCCTGGTTTAAGGTATTTGTTTTCTGAGTGCACAGCCCAGTCTTGGCATTTGCAGGCTCGTCAACATTGGCATTCTGATCCAGAATGGGTGGTGTCTCCTTAGATGCATCGTTCCTGCTTTGCATCTTTCTAGAAGGATCATTCCGTATTTGTTCCTTGCTATTTGGAGCTTTCTGATGTGTATTTTTAGGTGGATTTTTCTCGCTTTGTGCTTTGTTGGATTTATCTTTCTGATTTTGTGTCTTAGATTCATTTTTCTGGTTTTGTGTCTTGCTGGATTTGTCAGTCCGATTGGGCGTCTTAGGTTCATTGTTTTGTCCTTGTGTCTTGGTAGATTCATCTTTCTGTCCTTGTGTCTTGGTAGATTCAGTTTTCTGGCTTTGTGGCTTGATAGATTCGTCTTTCTTGCTTTGTTTCTTGGTAGATTCAGTTTTCTGGCTTTGTGGCTTGATAGATTCGTCTTTCTTGCTTTGTTTCTTGGTAGATTCATCTTTCTGTCCTTGTGGCTTGATAGATTCGTCTTTCTTGCTTTGTTTCTGTGTGGAAGTATCTTTCTGGCCCCCATTACCGATTGTCATTTTGTCATCCATATTTTCTTGCTCCTGTGTTTCTGAAGCTGGTGAGTGTGGTTGAGCTTCTACTGATGGCAGGTTCTTATTCACATCTTCCTTGGGTAGTCCATCAGGTCCTTCAAGTTTCAAGAGGTCAGCAGTTTTTTCTTCTGATTGGTTGTTGAGTGATTGTGCAGGAGATATTTTGGTCAGACTTTCAGCCTGAGAAGATGTGTCTTGAGTCTCATCTATATGACACATGGATTCCTCACTGTCAGATGACATGGCTTCCTCCCGTGTCATCCCTATGTCTTTATCAGTCAGCGAGATTTCAGAGATATCAGACATCAGTGACAAAGGACCGCCATCTTTTTCTAATGCTTTCCTTTTCTTCTTTTTCTTCTTTCGCTAAGATGAAAATGAATTGATTTTAATAGAAACAGGAAAATGTGACATATTTACTATAATAAACACAAGAAAAAGATTTTTAAAAAGAGGAAACACACTGTGGAACATGTCTTAGTACCTTTTTTTTGACATTCGGGCTGTTATCATTTGGCCTTTTAGGAGATGCAGCTTTGTCCAGGACTGAAGAGTCTGCCTTTGTTTTTGTCTCCATTTCTTCATTGGCTGGATCGACTGCAGACTGTGTAGACTCGTGTGGTGGTTTATCAGATAAAATGCCTGATAAAAGGATGAAGCCTAATAAGTGGTTGACCAGATTTAAATATAGTACTTAATATTATTGAATATTTTGCTTATTCCCTATTATTTAAAAAAAAAATCCCTTTTTACAATGTTGAAAATCCTTTTATTTAAACTTTATTAACGAATGTTTAAATAAAAAGTTTAGATAAAAGTTAATAAATAATAATGTACAAATAAAAATGCAATTTTGAATTTGATGGTCCCATCACATCAGTGTGTGTGTGTGTGTGTGTGTGGGTGTGTGTATATATATATATATATATATATATATATATATATATATATATATATATATATATATATATATATATATATATATATATATATATACATACAGTATCTTAGACAAGCAGAGTCGCTCAACGATGCAGAGGTTCACCAATTTGCAAAAAAACAGCATCTACACATTGTTTAAAATAATGTTCCAAAAAATAATGATCTTCAGGCGCTCAGGCAGAACTGAACTAATAACAGTCATTTATCCTTATAGAAAATCACAATCACTGCATGTGCTCAGAAACCGCGGTCTGTGAACATAGTTCCCAATGTCATCCACAAATGCAGTTTAGCTCGACTGTCGCAAAATCGCATCAAACTGCTTCCAGCCCGAACACAGCCAAATTAATGTGTATATATATATATATATATATATATATATATATATATATATATATATATATATATATATATATATATATATATATATATTCCTCCAATGCCAGTTGATGCATATATGACATGTAAAAGAGAACATATTGGAGGCACTAAGGCAATTATAGTATCTGCTTGATAGCAAAAACAGACAATTTTTAAAATATATAATTGTAAATAAATTCAGGCAAAAAGCAGTTAAGCCCCATTTCCCTATTGTTCAAATAAAAAGCAGTATATTCAGGGAAGTCGCTGTATTCTATGGGCCAAAGCACATTTTACGACAAAGGTCAATTTTAATAAGTTGGTCAGACAAAATTTTAAATTCTAAATTTGATTATTATTTCTTTTTTTGAACACATGAACACTGCATCCTTCAGACTTAAAATTAGAGGAAGCTTCAGGTTTGTTATCAGTGCTCAGTTCAAAAGGCTGAATTTCTGATGGTATGGTTGTGTATTAGTGCTTTTGGAACAGGCCGCCTACTGCCTGTTACAAAAGGATGGCTTCACAGTAGAAGAGGCCAAGTGCTAACAGGCTGCAGTCCAGACCTCTTACCAACTGAAACATTTGGCCTGTCATAAAACAAGGAAAACAAAATGACCCAGAATCATTGAGCAGTTAAAATCTAGATTAAGGATTATAAATCATTGCATTCTTCTTTTCTTTATTTTACACAGCATCACAACTTTTTTGGAATTAGTTGTGAATCATTTGGGGATGTATTAGTTAAAATATATGTATCATAGTACCCACCTTGGTTCTGCTCTGATAGTTGTGTTATCAGTGGAGATGCACACTGACTGCAGAACTTTGCAGTCTCCTCCAAAGGAACGTAACTGCACTTTGGGCACTTCATCCTAAAAAAAAGGGGGCTAATGTGTAAAACCAATGATATATATATATATATATATATATATACATACACACATATACATACATATACATACACACACACACACAAATATATAGTATATAAGCATTTTGTCTTCAGGCATCCATGTATTAATTAAAAAAATCTCTAAAATGGTTTGAAATGTAGGAAGCATCATTCATACATATTTTTTCCTTAGCAGGTGTTTTCTAGTGTTGTATAATGTTTTATTAACACTCCAATTCGCAACACCACTGCAATATGTTCAATAAATATTCAGCTGCCTTCATATCTGGCGATTGTGAAAGCCACAGCATGATTTCCGTTATTCAGTGCTATTCATTTAATGCCCTGTAAATGGGGATGTTGTTATTCTGGAAAAAAAAAAACCACTCTAATCACCATAGAAATTTTTCCTCATAGCTCACTGCTCTCAGTTTTTAGGAACTTTGTTACAGATTTAAATCAGGGGAATCTAATTCATATCCAGAAAGGGCCAGTGTGAGTGTAGGGTTTCATGCTGACTAAGAACCAAGGCAAACCGATTATACAACTAGAATCAGGTGTGGTTTAGTTAGCATAAAACCTGCACAAAAACACATACACACATACACACACACTCTGGCAGAGACGACTGGACACATCTTGCTTAAATCACATACTTAAACATATAAATATGAGGTTGCACACACACACACACACACACACACACGTTTGTTATCCAGCACCACATAGAAAACCAAAAACATTTCAACACAAAAGTAAGAGCTGCTAAACTGAATCCAAAATCAGATGAAATATATTAAACATCTACTAAACAAACAAAAAAAACCATAACAAAAGAATGTCTGCAATAGTTGGGCATTTCCCAGGAACTTCCCAGGAAGAGAGAGAGCCCAAAGGTTACATGCTTAGTCGTTTTTCTAAATGAAATTTTCACTAATGCATTTCAGACAACAATTTGTTTGGAACCGAAATGAAGGGATTTTCTACTTTTATAGATCTGCCTCTGACTATCTAACCAATTACAACTTGTGTTCATTCATGCGGGTCTGACTCCATGTCGAAATAAAAAGTCAGCAGTGATGACACACACTGACGTAGCCTGAAGAAGGCCTTCTATTCGGCCCCTCCTCCCCTCTTCGTTCCTTATGTACTTTCCTCCACTTCACAAAATACGGCATGGGACTGAAAAGAACCATACCAAGTGGTAGGAAAAAAACAGCATTGCCTTGAGCTGGATTTGTGGATGATGAATCAGGATGAACGAATGACATTACAGAATCAAGAAAGCACCAGGATATTTACTAACTGCATCTGGCACAAGTTAAAAGCTTTCACGAACATCATGAGCCATACATGCTTCCAACGTAAAGTAAAACACAAAGTGGAACGGACTGTTCTACGACCCTCCAAACACTTTCATTTCTAAACTGTATCATAAGCAAAAGTCTGAGAACATGCTTAAAAATGTATTCTTCCTGGAGCAGACAATCATCATTCTACCAAGCGTGGGCAGCGGATAGATGATAGAATATCAGTGTAGGAATGTCCTTTTCCTTTCCTTTATATTCCAGCAACATAGTAGAACTCTCCCTTTATTTTCTAAACACAAGTGTAAAGTCTGTCTTCTTATATAACTTTTTACTGAATTATATGACACTATTTAATCTTTTGCTGCAGTTTGTGAATAAGGTACTGAATACTTGGTCTTCATACAAGAACTATCAATTTGTACAAACAAGCATACAGAGGCCATTTTTATTCTGCTTTAGTGCACCATGACTTCATTTCACAAGTAATATTCAGCCAATCTATTTTACAAAACAGTGCAAATATGTTGTAAATATAACGTGCATGAAGCAACCTGGAGCTAGGTTCATTTAATAGATGATAGTTCACCATCGGCACCCGGAAAACAAAAACAAAAAAAACAACACGCTGCCCGACAAATGCCATGACAGTGGCAGGAGACTAGCGAGCACATTTCGTTGAGGGTTTGTAGGACATGTTTGCGAGCTGACATTACTTCACTGGAGTGCAGGTTAAGATCTTATCGCCGAACAGTGTCTAGGTGCTCTGCTGCATCCTTCTTAGCCATTATTTTGCTAAGTACTTCCGGGAACAAATAAAACCACGAGCACGCAGCGAGACGTTCCAACGTACCTTCGCTTACCTCTACTTGTGGCTCGCAGTCGCGGATGCGGATGCAGACCGAATGTCCCACTGATTCCGCCTCAAGCGCGGTAGTCTTGCTGCTTTTCATCTGCTGATTCACGCAGCGGAGTGAGCAGCGCTTTCGTTTCAGTGCAAGCGAATGTTTTTCTGGAAGGCTGAAGTTTCGTTTCGCGGAAAATGGGCGTGTCGGGAGTCACGAGTTCCTAACGTACTGTGGAGCTCCTGATAAGCCCTGCTACCTGCGGAGGTCCTGAGGAGCCTGGGGTTTCTCCTGTCCTGTGGACAGATCTATATGTAAACAAAGGTGAGGGATCGGATTATCAGATGGTCGATTTTCTGGGACGTTTGTTTGTTTAGATTTATGTTTCACTATTATTGATTATGAGTCCTGGTGATCTTTTCAATTCAGTTGTATTTGTGTGGCGCTTTTAGCAATGGAATTTGTACTAAAAACAGCTTTACCGAAATTAATAGGTTATAAATATTTGTTAACATTTGTTAGTGCTTATAAATTTGTCCCTATGGTTGAAGCAATCCTAATCTGGGTGGCAACAAATGCCCATATATAATGGTTAAGGTGTGTGTGTGTTGTTAAGGAATTGGGCTCAGGTTCAAATCCCAGATCCACCAAGATGCTACTAGTGGGCCCTTGAGCAAGGCCCTTAATACTCAACTGCTAAGACGCTCTGGATAAGGTAAGACGCTCTGGATAAGGGCGTCTGCCAAAATAGGTGTGCAGAACTGTTCTTGCAAATTGCTGATGATGTGAAACCATCCTCAGCTACATTTTCTCCATTGAATCGAACTCCATTCAGAGGTAGGGTAATGAGTACAGCAGGATCATGAGAGGGAGAATAGAAGGGACAACAGGGAGACAAGAATTATTAAGTATTACATAAAAAAAAACAGTTTATGTTTTTTGTATGGCTTGCTGGGTTTGGCATTTTAAGAAGTGATCAAATGCAAGAAAAGTAAATACTAACTCTGTGTATTCAAAAAAGAAAATTCTAGCTTAGTGTATTCAGTGGAAAGTGGGAAAAGATTCCAATCAGTGCAGGTCTTGTGCACTGCATCGGATATATATATATGGTTGAAATTACAATAAAACCTTCATAACTTGACTTTGCTGGAATATTAATCATTTGGATACTTGATTTTCAAGATATAATGCGGGGGGGGGAATTTTAGGTACCTTAATTTTGTAATCTAGTTAAGAAGTGTTGAATGATTCACTGATTGATTCATTGAAATAATTCTAGAAATACTTAATAAATATAAACGTTTACTACCTTGCCATATACCTGTATATGTTCTTTGTAGAGGTACTTTTTTTTTTAAAGAGGCGTTGCTTTTCTTTCACTGTGACTCAGCATACGTTCAGGGTTATTATCTCAGTAAGGGAAAAGCAAGTATTTCAGTTACACAAAGACATCTCGGGATTTCCTGAACTATGTGCTATTTATTGGCGAGATGTGTCCTAGTTCTACTCAAAGGCACAGTGGATGTGTAATCTTTTTGAAGGCATTAGAAGTTTAATGTTTACTACTAGAAAATGATAATGACCTTTTTACAGGATAATTATCCTGGATTACATGCAAGCTTTTCATTTTTATTTCAGACAGACATGGCTAGCAAGCCATCACTCATTCCATTGCTTCTCCCAGAGGATGAGCTACTTTGCTCCATCTGCCAGATGCCCCTAAGTGATCCTGTGACTACACCATGTGGACACAACTTTTGCATGAGGTGCATCAGTAAGCACTGGAAAATGACCTATTTTCCCGTAAACTGCCCACACTGCCGCAGAGTGTTACCCAGAAAGCCGGACCTGAAGACTAACACTATTCTCAGTGCAATCATGGACCATGTTAAAAAGGTGTGGCCAGAGTCTGAGGATGTTTCGGTTCCGGAGAAGAAATTGATCATCTGTGATGTCTGTGAGGAGGGAAGGGGGCTGTCAGCAGTTAAGACCTGTGTGACATGCATGGCTAACTTTTGCAGTGTACATGCAATACCCCATAAGAATAGCCAGGCACTTGCTAAACACTGCTTGTGTACACCTATATCAGACATCCAGGATCTGCTGTGTAAGAAGCATAGCAAAGTGCTTGAGGTGTTCTGCATGAACCACGGGGCTGCCATTTGTTGGCAATGTACAGCAAAACACCGCAAATGCAACACACGTTCCGTAGAAGCAATGAGGACAGATTGGAAGGTGAGCATAAGTGGTGTTGATAAAGCTATTTAAAATTTGCCTTTAGTAAGTTTACTCATTGAGACAAATAAAATGTACGAGAAATCAAATGATGCCTCAAACATTCAACTTGAACATGTGGTAACATGCATTTATAGAATTCTTAGTAACTCTCACTAAAAGGATCAGTGTTTTAAATTGTGCTGTTACTTGTTTACATTTTGGTATAATTTTCTACCTTGTTTTATAATTGTTAGGTAGAGTCACAGACAGTCACTAACTACAACTGCATGAGAAACCCAAAGTCAGAATTTGCTGACAGTGCTAGCCTTTGCAAAAGAAGACATTTTTGTGTTTTGCATTGATTGTTAACTTTTATAACCCCTTCATTCAGGTTGCAATCAAGCCAGTGTTAACAGAAGCTCAGGATAGAGAAAATGCTACGAATGATCGCTTAGAAGCCTTGAATTCTATGTCGGAGGGCATTACGGTAAGATCATACTGGGTATGAGGGCACTTCTTTAGAGCTGCAATTTTCTTTTGCATTATCTTAATTTTCTTCAAAAGTTGGGAAAAGTTCTTCCACGGCTCTTCAAAAGTTGTAGGTGCTGAGTTGGCAATATTAACCATGTCTTGTTTAAATCTACATCAGATAGGAATAGTTGTATGGAATTAGCTCGGTTCAATTCTGGATATATAACTGAGGTCAAATCCACCACCAGCCTGCCACTGCTGGACCACTTAGCAAAGGCCCTTTAACCCTCAAGTTCTCAGTTGTATAAAAAGATAACTGAAAGGCATTTTTAATAAAGGCATCTGCCAAATCATGTAAAAAGGAACAAATTATACATTAGGGCTGATACTAAAAATTTTTTTTTTTAGCCTTAACCATTCTTTTTGCCACAATATCAGAGTAATTGAGAACTTTTCTAGCCTTTTAAAAACACTAATGTAGAATCTTTTTAAAAGAAACTTCTTATTTCAGAAGTGGACTTGTTCTCGTGCTTTAGATTGTATATCATTAACTGAATTAATTTAGAATTTTAGGGAAGAATTTATGATTCCAACGATCAAGGCATCAAAAAGTTACCCTTGGCCTGAAGCATGAAAGGATCCCTACACCATCACATTGCCATCACTTTGTTTGATTGGGATACTATTCTTATAATGAAATGATATGGTAGAATAAATTAGATGCACACAGGTAGCAAAATTCAATTTAGTGATTTGCAAAATTAATTTCTATTTTTAAATCTACATGTTCTATTACCATATGTGCAAAGTCTTTTGCCAAAAGAAAGGAAAATGTAATAATATAATTTACATTTTCCATTTCCAACAAATACTAATTGTGTTTTCAATTGTAGCAGAATTATAAGTATTTTTAAATTCATTGGCACATAATTTGTTTAAATTAACCACGCAATGGTAAGTCAACATGGATTTGAGAATGCTTTTTCAAGCTGACCACATACACCCTCCCTCATGTTTTAGTTCACAGCATCTTCGAGAAGCCGCCAAAGGCCCCGGAGCATATTGTCCCATTATCTTGTCCAAAACTAGTATATACACAAAGAGGATAGTCGACCTAAACGTTTGGACTATAAATACTTACATCACTGCCAATTAGCATGAGTAATTCCTCTTGCTTTTTCATTTCTATATGTTCAACATTATTGTTATCCTCAGGAAGCTGCAGAAAGCATGATTTGCGATGTACAGCACTGCTTTGAACTGCTGACAAACACAATTACGCACGCCCAGAACAGAGCCATGTCTTTCATAGAAGCAGAGAAAGAAGGAGCTCTCCAAAAAATAGAACAGCAGAAGAACCGGTTGGATGATCATATGCATTCCATTTCACGGATCATGGATACGATTCATGAGTGCATAAACAATGATTCCTACTTTAACTTTCTTCTGGTTAGTATGGGACAGCATTACATGTTATGAGCTCCAAATAAGCAAAGGACTTTTAAAATGAAACTGGTCAGAAAATAATTTGTATTTCCTCTTATCATAGCCTTTACCACTGCTACCTCCAGAGGTTAGTCAGCTGCAGGACATTCAGCTGGATGGACAAGCCGTAGAAAGGATGATATTAGATCTTAAACAGCTTAACTGTAGTCTGGAATCTAATCTCAGTACCATGCTGCAGAGAAGAGAAGATATACGAGAGAATGGTAAGTCAGAGTACTGTCTTAAACAATTAGAATCTATCTCATGCATGCACATAGTCAGACTGGAATGTTATTTTGCTAGGGGACAAAATAGGCCAGTTATCAATGGACTATTAATTGTGTTTGGCACAACTTAACTTTGACAAAGGCAAAATGTGCAAATTACGTAATAACCAGAGGAATTGGTTTAGTTGTTTCATGTTTCACAAGAGATTCTGCAGGGACTAAAAAATACACTTTACATCTGTCAGAAAAGCATCTCAGAACGTATAACACAATAAACTTTAATGTGGACGGGTTAAAACAGCCAAAGATCCTGTCAGGCTTCTCTCCTGTCAACCAAGAACAGGAATTTAAGGCTATTGTGAGCTCAGGCACACTGAAATTGGTCTTTTTGTTGAATGCTCTACTTAAAGCCCATCCACTTTAAGGTTTGGTGTGTTGTGTTTTCTTCTTCTGAACAAATGATTATTTGGTGTGCAAAATCTTTTCTTAAAGCTGGAACCAAATAGGTTATTGTTCTTTCATCTCCTTTTCATCAAGAATTTCTTACCTGCAAAACTGTTGCCCATTGTTTTTCCCTCACACTATAATGTGTAAACATTAGAGCAGCGCTACCCAAAGTGTTTCTAACGAAAGTGCAAAAAATAAAACTTGTACGTCAAATGTACGTGTTGGATTATATAATATAAATTAATAAATAGAAAATATTTCTATACTATACTATCTCATTCATAGTGTATTACACTTCAATGATTAATATATTTATCAATTAAGTCTTGCCTAAGGACCAGTTATAAAGCTATGTTTCTGCTTTTCATTGTTATTATGGGTACTGAGTGTAGATTAATGGGGGGAAACAATCTGAATGATTGTAGTATCAGGCTAGAACATAAACTTGAAGTAAATTGAAGCGATCGGAATACTTTTAATGAAAGCACGGCACATAAATTAAAATATATATATATATATATATATATATATATATATATATATATATATATATATATATATATATATATATATATATATACCTATTACAGTGGATAGTGAGTGTATATGTTAACATAAGTAAACCTCATAAATGAAGTTTGACACCCCTGGCCTATATACTGTACTGTAGTACAGTATATTACATTTATATTACACAGGAATCACCAATGGTTTGCCTTTTTGTTTGTTTACAGATTTGGCATCAGGCGACTTTAGATTTGTCAGCGGCCAATGCAAACGGCGCAGCAACCTGTTGAAATGTAGGTTTTAATTTGAGTGTACCGTAACCATTATTGAATCTGATGTTAAAGCTCATTGGTAGTAACAGAAAAGATATAAGCGTAAGCAAACATCCTGTATACAAGTTTAATTGTTACCTTTCTTTTACAACTGCACCAGATTGTTTTTGCATAATGATTACTTACATATTTCTAAATATATGAGTGTACCCTGGTTTTGGTGGGTACAGTTTTCAAAGAATTTAATTGGTCATAATATTCCCTTTTTTTTGGAATATAGATTCTAGCAGAGTGACCTTTGATCCAATGTCTGCGAGTGCGTCGATGCTTTTTTCAGAGGATGGCCTGGCTGTTACAGTGGAGCCTAGAGGTCTACTGTCCTGGAAAGACTACCAAGTCAACAAACAGATAGGCTTTAATGTGTTGTGCTCTGAAGAGTTCACTTTAGGGCAACACTATTGGGAGATTCAACCACCGGATGATGAAGCTTGCAACTGGGCTGTGGGTGTGATGTATAAAATCAAAAACGACCTTTACCAGTGTTTGGGCCAAGACAGCAGCTCCTGGTGCGTTAGGTGGCAGAACAACAGGGAAGACAAGAATAATGAACAGATGGATAATCTTACAGAAGGAATAAAAAATGAAGAAGTAATATTACCAATGTTACTGGCTAAAAAAGGTGCTGTAAAACTTAAGAGACCCAAATTAGAATCAAAGAATTGGAAATTTGAAGCATTTCGTCAGGGCCAGGAAGGTTTTCTACAAGACAAGAGTGAAAGAGAAAGAAATCATGCTCTACTGGAAGAGAGAGTGAAAGAGGATGGGAAAGATTTAGATATAGCAGAGGAAAATAAAAGTACTGTAACAACTACACAGAAGGATAAAAATATATCCATACTTTCCAGCACTGGCTTCTTTAGCTCTCATAACCAGGAAATGAACCTGATCTCCCAGAATCCCCCTGGGAAGATTGGTGTGTTGTTGGACTATGATCGAGGGTGTCTGTCATTTTACTTGGTGTCTGACTTTAAGGTCAAGCTCTGCTGCAGGTTCCAAGCCAAGTTTTCTGCTCCTCTCCATCCCGCCATATGGCTCAGAGATCCAGAGAGCACAATGATTATTTGCAAATGACTCGAAAAACAATGTTGCAGCATTTCCATCTTTAAGGAGAATTGTTCAAATATATAACACATGTATGTACACGTTATTATTGAAAATAAGCTTGTGTAATGAATAAAGTTTAATGAAATATTTATTTCGAATGGAAGAAGTCTGTGTTAAGTCAAAAGTTGGCATGCCATTTGAAAACAGAAATGTCACACATAAAGATAAGCACGTATATTAAAATCTATGTCTTGCCTTCATTTAATAAGATTTGAAATTGTGCAAGTAAAATAATACTAACGCTCTGCAATGGAACATTTATAACAGGCAAAGATTTGAAATCGTCCCCTCTCATAAATAATACTTTGTGTATTTATTTCATGCTACCATAAGGTGGTGCTATAAATTAAAACACCAAGTGTCTCCGGCATGTTTGAATTTCACACAACTGGTGAGATGATGTTTGTGAATTTCCAAAACACATAGCTGATGTAGTGAGTAGTCACGCCAGCAAAATATACTAGTAAAAAAATTTGACCTCAATATATGTAAAGCTGGTTTGGAACATTGTCTGTTTTTTTTAAACACCATGCAATACAATTGAATTGAATTGCCTTTGTCCTGTTTTCAAGTTTTCCCTCAAGTTTCTCAAGTTAAATCTTGAGGCTAAACGAGCAGATCTCTGATGGTATGTTTGTGAGGTGGTAATTTGTTGGACGAATTCGTGCATTTGATCCCATTTTGGGAGAATTGTTTGGTTCGTCTTTGTAAGTGAGCGTCAGGAGCCAATGGAGCAAGAGCAGCAGTGAGGTAGAACTTGGGCAGGTTGAACACAAGTCGTACAGATGACTGAGTTCGACTGAGATTCTCTTTGCTGATTTGGGAAAAATTTGCTGGCAAACTTCTGAAAATAAAAAAAATCGAATTGTAGGTGAGTGGTTAAACTGCAATGGTAAATCCAGGTCAAATATTGAATGGAGCTGCATTGCATGGTAACATGTGGTTAGAAAGAATAGAGAGTTGCAGTAGTCCAAATAAAAGCCATCACCCTTTTAATCTCGATTCAAAAATGACATTGATTGGCTGACTGAAGCAAGCACCTGAGCAGCAAAGGTCTTGGGTGGTTTAGAATGGCATTGATCATTATAAGAAAGTTTAAACATCTTGATCGTGTTCAAGAGTGTGTGGCAAAAAGATTTTCTTTAACGTGTTAAACTAAAGTCGGTTTTGACTTGTCCAAGCTTAGGGAATAAACTTACAGTTTGTGCAGTTTTGTTTCATTTTCACTGTTGACAGAGATTGAGTAACAAGCGTTTAAGTTGGGTCACCTCTTGACAGTTAGCAAGTTACGCATTTGATGGAACTGTAGCAAGAAATGTACTAGGCTTGTGACAGTTGAATATTGATGGTGTCATCAGCAGATCACAGTGATAGTCAAACAGTTCAATGAGAGTAGATTGATGATCTTGAGATGACATAGAGATAGAAAAAAAATGAAACAGAAGAAGATTGGACAACAAAATGAGATTGAAGATGGAACTTTAGAATTATTAATATATCGAAATTTGTAATAAGGAGCCGTTGTAAGGGTGAAAGCTGACTTTTTCTTGTTGGGAAAAATTCTCTACATGGCAAACTCTCTGAAAATAAAAAAAATCTTAATTGTGGTTTGAGTGGTTGGTAAACTGCAATGGTAAATCCATGGAAATCAAATATTAAATGGAGCAGCATTTTCATGGTAACATGTGGTTAGAAAGAATAATTTTGTTTTTTGTCTATAACTGATGAAATCAACAAATAAAGCCAGCACATCACCCTTTTAATCATGTGTGATTCAAAAATATAAAATATTGCATTGGCTGTCTATATTTAGCGGCGTGACAGAGGGCTGATCTGAGCAACCCCGCAAAGGTCTATAATTGTTTACATATGTGCATTGATAACATATATAAGGATATCATGGTTTAAACATTATGTGTTAGGTGCCAGTGTTCAATAGTTTAAAATGGCTAAAAGAGATTTTCTTTAACGTAAAGTGTAAACTAAAGTATATTTTATGCTTGATTAATTAGGAATAAACTTACAGGGATTTGTGCATTTAAAGTGCATTTTCAAGAGTTTTTTGTATGTTTATTGTACTTGCTTTAAGTTGCTTTAAGTTGCTTTTGACACTGTTAGAAGTGCGGGCTTGGGACTGTAGCAAAAAATGTACTACTGGCTTGTGCAAACCTAATGGCTTGGTAAAGAACTGAGATCCAAATTGCATAATTATTAATTAGATATTTGTAAGAGAAACAAAAGAAACAAAAAAAATGTAAACAAACAAATTGGAAACAAAATTAAAATTGAAGATGGCACTTTAACATTCCTTCATTATCAGAGTTTGCAAATAAGTAGCCTATAAACTGCATTGCCTCCTCTAGCAATTACCCTCTTTCATACTATCATTCCATGTTTATAAAAGTAAAATAAAATCTCTTGTGTCTCATTCAGAGATTTTCTCTCAGCTGTTAATACAAATGCAAGTCCTATTCAAGAACCATCTACAGATGCTAATTAACCTTCACTACCGGAAAAAAAAATGTGAGGATAATTACACCCTGGTGGTAAATGTTTTTTTTTTTTTGCAGCATATGGTCATTTAAAATGAATGAAAATTGCTTACACCTCACATTTTTCCACTTTACATTTCACTAAATTCGAATATCTCTGCTTTATTTCCAGCAATTAAAGTGCATAGCCAAACTCCAGCACATGACTCACTACACTCTCAGGTGCTGCATAAGATGGAAATTAGGTATGGGAATCGAATGTATCGAATGATCCCAAAGAGTGTTTTATCAAAAAGTTTGATTTTCACATTAAGATTTTGCTCCTACCTGGAATTTTTGTGTTTAATGTGGAATTTCTATTTTCACTGGGTCCTGTCATACAAACAGTTTCGTATTCTATCTTGTATCATGTATTTTGGGATCACTGCGTCAAAAAGTTTTCCAATAGCAAAGGAGTTGATTAGTCAAAAAGGAACAAACAAAAGCAACAAACCTATAAAGCCAAACAACAAACATAGATATGCAAATATTTTGTCTGAATAATAATCATTCATTCATTCATCTTCTAACGATTTATCCGATCTTCCCTCGGGTCACGGAGAGCTTGTGCCTATCTCGAGTCTTGGGACATTAAGGCAGGTTACACCCTGTATCGGGTGCCAACCCATCGCAGGACACACACCCACTCACATTCATACACTAGGGACAATTTCCCAAGGTGCCAATCAACCTACCGTGCATGTTTTTTGGACCGGGGAAGGACCGTAGGAAAAAACCGGAGAACCCGGAGAAAAAACCCTGGTTCTAAAATGTTAGAATCACTGACTTACAATTTAATGAAATTTTTCTGTAAATACTGTATGTATAAATTATTATTCCAAATAGTATATTATCTTTAGTAAATAGCTTTTCTCTCAGTTGTGCTGTGTATATTTATATTTTCTATCTTTATTCTTTTCAGTTGCATATATCAGCCAGATAGTTGCTGAAATATTTACAAGGTCAGTTTACAGCTGTGGCTGCAGTAAAAGGAGACTTTTTTTTAAAAGACCTTTTGCTTTCTTTTGTGATGCCATTCATTCTCTCTGCATCATACTTGTTATATTGCGTTTCTGTTTTATAGTGAAATGTAGCCATGTTGTCAGAATGGTGGAATTAAGGGGTCTATTGATTCAGATAGGACAACACTGGCTTAGGTATGCCACTGGATCGTTCTAATGCTACAGTTATTATAAAATCCCTGGTCTATTTATAATTAAAAGTTATACCTTTTGACAAAACACTTGTATCAATATTGATATCGGTCTTGCAACTATTGGAAATGCACCAGACATCACTCTGAACTACCTATCTCGTATTAATCACACCTTATCTCTGCTATGTTTATGGTTTATACTTTCAGTGTAAAATTTACTCTTGCTGTTTAAAGTCCGCAGCTTGGTCCCGTAATCATTTCGTTGTTTTGTATACTGTGTATGTGGAAGAATGACAATAAAGCTTGAGTTCAATTAAATCGAGAAGTGACTTCACTTCTCTTCTGCGAAGGTCCTTTTGTTGAAGTGCCCTTCGTAGGCTGCGATTCAGTGGTTTGGAAGTGCAGTGTGATTTTTGAAGGCGTCTCCAATTACCGCAGAAGTACCTCATCAACAACAACAAAAAAACTGTCCATGTTTACTCGGAAATCGACGAGAAAACTATCAAGGCCGTTGTATATGAGTAAAATCGCTAACAGATAAGACATCACAACTTTCAGTACTGCATTGCATTCTAACTTAGACTGGTGAGGTAAGATTTTCTAGTTTGTAAGTATTTTAGTAATTTATGGGATGTTCTGGATGAGTCATATCTAGCCCCTCATATCTGACTTTAGACGCGAGAGTTGATGGAACAATTCAGAGAAACCGACTCGCAAACCAGTAAGTGCCTCAACCACGCGATAGCTATCGCTCCTGAACCATCACTAAACCACAACCAGTATTTCCTCAATACTCTTATGTACAACACATGTACATTTATTTTCTCTTTATAATGTTCTAGTGGAGCTTGTTCTTGTCACCCATGTCGCGGATGCCATCACATTCTGGGCTCAGGTAATTCTGGCTGTGCTCCTGTTTACTAGCTAAGACATGCTAGTACCGAGATGGAGTAAATACAGGGTCGCATTAAATGTTTTATCTCCTGTGTTCTGCATGCTTCTGATGGCTTATTTGTTTCTACACATTACCGTGGTTTTTCTCACTATCAAGAATGTGACTGGGGACAAGGCCTGTGAGAAGATGGATATCCTCGTATCAGAGAAATGTCCTACTGCACAGAGACTGAAGGACAAGCCAAGTCCCCATAAGGTGAGAGAAACCATTATTTCTTTGATTGCTGTTATCTATAGTTAAGACTGGAAGGTTGCAGGTTCAAATCTCAGCACCACCAAGCTGCCATTGTGGGCCCTTGAGTAAGGCCCTTAATCCTCAGCTACTCAGGTTTAAGTTGCTGTGGATAAGGACATCTTATATATATATATATATATATATATATGTGTGTGTGTGTGTGTGTGTGTGTGTGTGTGTGTGTGTGTGTGTGTGTGTGTGTGTGTGTATATATATATGTATAAAAAATATAAATGTGTGTGTGTTTGTTAGTTACATACAGACATACATACACACACATAATATACTATATGTAAAAACCCATTCATGTACACAAAGTACTGGGTCTAAAGATCCTTTTTTTTAAAGTGTAAATTGATAACAAAATAACAGCCAGTTCTGGCAATTTTCAGATTTATATATTTTTGTTTGACCACATGATCACCCACTATGTTTGGCAGAATGATATATACTGTATTGCCAAAAAGTTTGCAGACACCAGGGTATAAGGGTGGTATATGCGTTTTGAGCATTGCGTTCCACGTATACCCACATGCACTGATAATTCCCTTCACACTTCTAGAACTATGTTCCACTAGATTTTGGTGTGTGCTTGTGGACATTTGTGTTCATCAGCCACAAGGTTGTTAGTAATACCAGGTGTTAATGTAGAGTGAGGAGGCCTGGAGTGTAGACAGTCTTCCAGGTCACTCCAGTTTATTAGGATTGAGACCAGAGTGCTATACCACTCAAGACCCTCCTCTCCAAATCGTATGAACCGTGGAGCTGGAAGGGCTATTGTCATGCTGCAACAGGCTTTGGTTTCCAAAATCAAGTCAATGCAAAAATTGTATTATACTGCATACAAACATATTCCATACACTTGTGGTAACAGTTTGGGAGAAAAGCCACACATTGTAGGAAAGGCCAGATGTCCCAATAATTTTGTCAGTATAGTGGAAGCTTACAGAAAATGTATTTTGTATTTATGGATGTGTTGTTTGTTGGTTTACTGTGTGTATGTGTGTGTGTGTGTGTGTGTGTTTGGCTTTCAATCCACTGTCCAGTTGAACTCTTGTAATTGCTCCTGCCTCTCTGCATTGTGGAAATAAGCATTTGTATTGTAACAATCCATAAAAAGTTATTTTTAATAAATTGGAATGACAGTTAATCTGCCAAGCCCTTTTAAAACCACACTGGCTTCACTACATAACAACTGCACTGGTTACTGATGGATTTTGCAACTCCTAATTATTTGTAAAAGCACCACT
The DNA here is from genome assembly GCA_030449085.1 of Kryptopterus vitreolus. Taxonomy (NCBI): domain Eukaryota; kingdom Metazoa; phylum Chordata; class Actinopteri; order Siluriformes; family Siluridae; genus Kryptopterus; species Kryptopterus vitreolus. Next base: position 10,214,187 of record JACRUU010000004.1, read on the forward strand.
GGAGCCATCATCTGCAAGTGGAAGGCATTCCGTTAAACCATAAACCCACTACACACAGGCACCTCTCCCAAGATTTCTGATAAAGGAGTCAGATGGTTAGTCACAAGATTAGCCCAAGAGCTCAATGACCACTCAGAAAGAGCTCCAGAAAGACTTTGAGGCAGCAGGTCATAATGAGTTTCCCAAGACCTTTGCAACAAGATGCTTGCTTTATTTTATGTGAATTGCTGCATTGGAACTGTATTTAATTAAAAAAGATGATGTGTTGAATACTTACATCCCCCATGATAGCAATTACCCCCTTCCGTACTATCATTAAACAGGACATAGTGGTGCAGTTTAACAGATACCTGGCTGCATAAAGGTTGTAAATGTCAGATTTCAGTGAGAGGTAACTGATTAATGGGAGAGCAGCTTCCACAGCATGCTTGCTTCTTTCCTCCTCTGTTGCAGGTTTATGGAGCCTGCTACTCAGGAGACAGATGCTGGTACAGATGCAAAATTCAGAAGCAGATAGATGACTCTGTAAGCATGTCTTTGAATGAATAATAGCAATACAATATGGATTTTGAGGTTGTGGTTTTTTTTTTTTTTTTTTTTTTTTTTTTTTTATTTAAATTAAAATAACTTTTTTTTGTTTTCCTCATCATGTTTAGTTTCACGTTATTTACATTGATTATGGGAATGAGGAAGTGGTAGGGAGATCTGATCTTGTTGAACTCCCAGAGGACCTGCAGTCGGCTGCACTTGCCAAAAAATACAAGTTCTGGGGATTTAATTTGGCAAGTGAAAATGGTTCACCACATTACTCCCAGGTATCTCTAGCTATAAAGACATCTATGTTTTGCTATCTTTGCTATGATGAATCAGATGCAATACGTAAACAAGTTGTAAAATTGTGAACACTGCAAGGAGAACAATTTCATGAGACCAAAATCAGTATAATTTTTGTAATTGCAAGGCTTTGTACTTGCTCTTTAAAAAAAAAACAAAAAAAACAAAAAACAAATTTCCAAAATAAGATTGTTTTCCCTTTTTGCCCTGATGTTGCACTGGGATTTAAAAAAAATGCTCTCAGCCTTATTGTTTCCACACAGCATGCTGGACAAATCATATGATCTGATTGTTTAAGTCGTACAGAAGGTAACTGTTTACAATCGTTGGTGTTGTGTTCTGATTTTATATACCAGGGGAAGTCCTTTCTTCAGAATCTGATATATGGAAAGAAGCTCCGTGTTAATGTGATGTCTAAATGCTTTGATGGAACAACCATGGTTAAGGCGTTTCAGGGCAATCTGGATATTGGTGAAGAAGTGATGAAGTTCAAATTTGCCATAGTGAATATTCCAAATAACATTGAGTCCCTGTCTCCTTCTAAGAAGCAGTGGTTTTCCAGGATACCTCAAGGAGATTCTGGTAGCACAGAATCTTTAGGATATATGCCCAAATTACGCCCTGTGTTCTCCAACCAAATGCCTCAAATGTTAAAGTAAGTTATGTTTTTACATGTTTTACTCCTAAAACTATTTGATGTTGATCTGTAAGGCTGGACATGGTGACCAGTTTGATCATGAATAGAATGTTGGTAAATGTAGAAATTTAGAAGGAATTCATAACAGAATGGACCCTTTTTATTCACATTTTTTGTAAAGCTGTGAGGGAAGGTTTTTTGTGACTTGGTTTTAATAGTTATGTAAGTGTCAAAAAAGCTGCACCTTAACAGATCCCATTAATTATATAGACTCTTTTATATGGGGGGGGGGGGGGGGGGGGGGGGTAGCTCAGCGGTCTAAAGCGCTGGGATGCTGATCGGAAGATCCGGGTTCAAGCCCCGATATGGCCAAGCTGCCGCCCTTGGGTCCTTGAGCAAGACCCTTAACCCTCTGTGCTCCAGGGGCGCCGTTTCATGGCTGACCCTGCACTCGGACCCCAGCTACCAACATCAAGCTGGGTAGCTGTGGCCAGTGAAACCCCACAGTGAAAATAATTTCACTGTGCTGTAATGTATATATGCCAAATAAAGGCTATTATTATATTATATGATAATTGAATGAACCACCATGGTGTGTGCAACCACATTTTGAAAACTTGTGAAACAGGCACTCACAGTTTAATTTGTCAGTGTCAAAATTAATTAATTAGCTAATCAGTTTGCTATAGATAAAGTGATTTGGATTAAACAGGAATAATTCTGCACCCATGGTCATCTGATTTTATATTGTTGACTAGGTTTTAGGTCAAAGTGTCAACGTGAAATAGTAAAGATTTTCTGTTCAATACTTTTTTCTTTTCTTTTTTTTCCCCTTTAAGAGAGCAAAGCGCCAGCAAAACTGTAATGGCTGCCACTGTGCCAGAAGCAGAGATGGAGCTGGTAAAGGAGGACCAGCAGCCGAATGCAAAGCCAGTCATCCAGCAGCTGTGTAGTCAGGTCACTGAGCAAATGCTGACTGAAGTTAAATTGGAACTGCAGGTGCAAACTACATTTGCTAAAAAGATTTCCCCTCATTTATTTTCACTCATTATTTTGCTAAATGTACTTCGGCGGGTCATACAAAAATTTGACATAAAACTTTATTGTTATTTAACCATTGCTTCCTGTTTTTGAATGTGATACATTGTTTCTGACATAAATGTGTCTGTTGTGTATTCTTTTCACTCGGTAGAGGGCAAGAGAAGAGGTGGCAGAGAAAGTAAAGGAAATAAATGAACTTGAGAATGAGAAGAGTGACCTCCAGGGTCAAGCAGATCATCTACAACAGCAGCTGAAGGAAGCCAAATTGGAGCTGCAGGTTAGAGAAAGTATTTTATGAAGTGGGAGTGATATAATTGTTTATATTTTTAAACCTGCAGACATACAGGCGTCTGTTGAGTTGAAATGGACAGCCTCCATGTATACATCAAATGATAGCTATTCATTCAATTGTGTAGATTGTGTATTAATTTTTGCTTGATTGACAGAAAGCACTTTGAGCCATGTCTAAGAAAAGATGAGTGTGTGGAAGTCGATATGGTATTAACAGTATGTAAGAGGTTCTCTCAGCTGGCTGAAAAGGTGGAAGTGGTTAGAAGAAACAGGTAAGTATAACATTTCTTTCCTATTTTCTCAACACTTATTTTACATTTCCACAGTGCATAAAAACCATTTGCTCTAACCTGCGTCAATGCTTTTTATATGGCACTCCACAACATTGGTGTCGTGCTGATCTGTGGCGTTCGTTTAGGCAAATGCTGATTGTTTAGCAGTGAGAGTTTTTCAGTGAACTCCAAGTAACATTGTTCCTATTCTTGTGGTGGTTCTTGCAGAAATATTTATTAATCGTCACTAGCCACCTTCTCTCATGTGTCGCAACACGCTTTTTATAGGGAAAGTCGAAAGGGCACTACTGCAGAGGAATGCCTTTCTGAATCCATACCAGTGGTGCTTAACAACAGAATTGTCATGCCACTGATATCAGAAACACTTGAGTTGGCATGGGAAGACTACAGACAGGAATTAATGCGGCTTAAAGAGAGTGACGGTGTGAGTATTTTTGTCACGTATTACAATTGAAGTGCACAATAATACTTTTTCATTTAGTTTCCTTAATGTATGCTGAGCACAATTTAAAATTCTCTTTTGGAATTTAAATGTATTAATTGTAATTATTTAAAGAAATTAGCCTGCCCTGGGTTTTTATACAAATAACTTGTAGCATACTATAAAATATACTTCAGTGCTATTTAAACTCATGAAATGTCTAAATAAACTAACACTTTGAGTGTACATTTGTTAGCATGTGTATGTGACACTTTCTGTCAGAAGGGGGAGTTGGAGGACCTGGTGAACAGCAGGAATCAGGCTCGCAGTGTCCTCCTAACTACCATAGATGACTTCCTTGAGATGTTCGACGGCCTTCCAGTTATTGAACGTATGAATACCCTAAAGGTAGGGGTGTGTGTGTGTGTGTGTGTGTGTGTTTTTGTGAAAATTAGTTGATTTTATAGTTATGTTGTCCAGAAGATGTCTAAATTAGACTATAATACATGGATGTCCTCAGTCAAGTTTATTTATGTGCACGTCATGTGTCCCAACTGTTTACTAGAATATACGTTTGTCCATGATGGCTGTGTTTGGTTCAGTTTCAACAAATGATATCCAGGATAAATCTTTAGAGGAATTCCTTGAGTGGAAAACGCAAAGGCATCAAAACTTTAAGACAGTGCGTCAGGAGGCAGATAAGGCCCTCTGCGCTCTCAGTGACTGGGCAGCACGGACCAGCAAGGTACAGAAAAAAGCTCTGAACTCTGACTTTCAGAACAACATTTGCATAATGTGTTGAAAAATATTGAGAAGTGTTTACAGGTGTAAAGATATTTTTCTTTCCAGTGTGATCTGTGATTCACTAATAATTTGTCTTTAGTTTTTCTGCTTGACAGAAAAGACCCCTGTGTCCATTGAAGATGTTGGCACAGGAGTGGATGAGCTGCTTAATCAGGTTGAGGTTGATGTATCTGAGGAGCTGAACACTAAATTTTTTGTGAGCTTGAAATATTTTGTACATCCTCGTCTGCATCAGAAATTCTTTATCATTAGATGCAAAGATTGTGGCGTTGAGTTTGCTGTGTTTTCTTTATAAATGATTATATCCTCAAGTCTTCTGGACATAAATTGTGGCATGAACTTCACAGGAGCAAAATGATGAAGACATGAAAATAATGTCGGATGCCTGCTGTATAGTGATGAAGCGCATCCAGAAAGAGGAGCATCTACTAGGTGATCTCAAAAAAATGTATGAAGATAACAAAAAGGTATGAAATTTCACATAAACATTACAAAAAATTTCACATAAACATTAAAGATCGGTTTCCTGTTTATAGTTTGGAGAATCTTTGTAGATCACTGTGTTTCATTGTTTTTTTTTAAGTTTAAGGAGGATATGGTGCAGTGGCAGAGCAACTCACCAAAAGCAGATGAGCTCTTGCACATTAAGAAGTGCATCAAGACTCTGCGTTCACAGTTGCGTTGGAAGCTAGTAGAGGAAGGATGCTTGGAAGAGGTATCTCACTACTGAGTTTTCAGAATGCTCATATTAATGTACAGATGAAACTCGAAAAATCCTAATGATTATTAGGGCTGCACAATATTGGAAAAATATGCGATATTGATGTTGAATATTGTGATAACGTTATTTTTTTCGATATTTTTATTAGCTATTTAAAAAAAAATTTATTATCATACTGAAATAAACAGTTAATGTTAATGGGAGATTAATCGTCATTATTATGGTTTATGCTGATGCTGAAAAACACAATTCGAGTTCACCTTGGTTTGACCCTATTGTTGCTTTTTGCAGTAGATTCATAACAATTTGTTTGTGTGTGTGTGTGTGTATGTGTGTATGTATATATATATATATATATATATATATATATATATATATATATATATATATATATATATATATATTATATATATATATCCACAAACAATTGTATTCTCCCTCCCGCAATCGGCACACACGAATATATTGTCGCCCGCATTCGCGTTCACCATCAAATCTTGTCCAGTGCCACATGTATTTGTGTTGGGTCTAGTGGGTCTCTATTCCATAGTTCTCTGCCTCTCGTTATTGTTGCGCAGTTTCATCAGTTCTAACAGTTCGGGTTTGCAAACAGCCATTCAACAAATCAAAGCCTGCTGTAAAATTTGTCTAAAGGTTGTGGCAACTAAAGAAAGCAGCACGGCGCTGTGTGGCGCTGCAGGATAAACATGACAGCGACAGCCCCGAAACCACAGTTTTGCGGCACAACTTACAAATACAAATGCTTGCGACATGTCTTCTCTCCTGAATCCAAAATATTGCCGTATTTCAGAAAAGTTCCTCACTGTCATTTTCAAACTCGTCTCTACTCTGCCATGCTTATATCCTCTATCTGCATTGATCTGCTAGGTTTAACCTTCGGGCCCGGTCTACCCAATAGTATAACAGCTCCTACTTGGGAGGCAGGGATAAAGATAGTAAGGTCACATTCGATTGGTCAAATTTGGACAACCTAAGCATGCAACACAAATACAAATACGACTCTCGGCTACATGAATATCGCAATAACGGTATTTCTTCAATATATCATGCAGCCCTAATCATTTATGACAAATCACAGCTTGAACTATCTTGCTTTGCATGTTATGAGTCTATCTTGTATAAGTTTCACCTTTTAAGTTATTAAGATATTCAAATTTTTCAAGTTCACCTGTAAATACTTATTACCATCCATTAACATAAATGAATGGTTGGATTTTGTATTTGACAGGCTGACGATCTGGACCTGCCTGAGATTCTTAGAAAGAAGGAAGAGATTGCAGAGACAAGGAATGCTCTCTTTCAGCAAATTCAGTATGAGCGAGAACAATATGTAAGCTTGAATTAATTAATTTATTTATTAATTTACTTTAATTTAATAATTTAATTTACTTGTGTATACCATATATATATAAATGTATACCATACAGTCTGTCTGTGATTCATTGTGTTTTTATTGTCATTGATAAGGTAAAACTCTCTGAGCTGGTAAAAGGAAATTTTCCTGAGCTTCTGCAACTGTATCCTGAGGCAGACATAAACAGTTACTTGGTGAGTCAAAACAGAATTGAATTGCCCACAAACTCTTATTGTTCAGTTCAGATAAAATTATGTTCAGAACTGTATTTTCTTTTATTTAGTATTAGTAGTTTAGCATTAGAACAAGGGAGTGCATTTTGTTTTCATACTCCCAGTGCTCTGTCAGCAATCTTTGTGAAGTATTTTACTGATTACTCCATCGATTAATTGAGTAGTCGGATACTTTTTTTAAAAAAAAAAGATACTTAATAGGAGAAAATAAGACCATGGCAAGTAATTTTTCCAATTTTTCCTTTTTAAAAATATTTACATTTTTATTGCTGAAATTGTATCCAAGACTAAAACTAAACTCATTTAATGCATTTAATTGCCATATCATGTTTAGCAGATGGTGTGTCGGGAATAATGGTAAGTGTGGAAACAGAGCTCTGCGTGAAGTTAAATGGGTGAAATGAGGAATAAAGGAAAATAATTTGCCTTGATGATTATGGCAAACGAAGTACTAAGATTACGGAGTTTATCAGCCGTAGTGATCATTGATTGTTTATTTATTTACTTACTAACGTATTCATTTTACCACACGTTTTTATTTTTTTACACATCTTCAGCTCTCTGAGGGGCTGTTAATAAAGAGTGTTGATCGAGACATGTTTGATGCTGAGCCAATGAGAGAGCTGAGTGGACTCCGGCCACTTGTGTTCCAGTTCCAGTGCCAAAAGGTGGTGCTCAAGGTAAACATGAATGTTCATATTTTCATGCCTTTTTGTTGGTTGTTTCTAGCTCAGTATTGAACACTTTGCTGAAATGCAGTTTAATGGTCTTTAAATCTTTCTTGTTCTCCAATAGATTCTAGGATCAACTAATTACCAAAGTACCTGGTTGCACTATTAGATTTGGTTTTGATTGGGGGAAACAAGGCTTTTGCAGTTGAAAATCTGTTCATTTTGTTGGTGCAGGGCTACTCTGTGGATGAAGAGTCAGAAGTGAGGATGATTAAACAGGCTGCACAATATCACAAAGCTCAGAATCGGCACCCTTCCTTTGTCTTGCCTCTGCTGGGCCTGTTCTTCGGCAAGGTGCCTTTTTTCTACATCTCAGTTCTTTTATTTTTGTTGTTTTACTTGTTCAGAGAAATCAACAGCATAGGAACCATAGGTTTGAATGTGACATTTGAACATGATACCGGCTTTGTGGCAAGCAGTCCTATGGTCACAAGTGTAAAGTGCCAGTTTGTGTTTGTGACGCAGTAGTAACTTATAATGATCAGAAGGGTGGTCATAACTTTGTAGATGCTTTTTGTAAATCAAGGTTCCTTACCCTTTAATTGCTTAAATAAAAACACTTGTAAATGCAGCTACTGTACTGAACAGAGGATTGTGTGTCCATGGATAAATGAAGACACCATAATTCTGGAGTGGATTTGTTTTTGTATATGTGTTTCAGTCAGATCCTCTGGCCTACATCATGGTGCCTTACTACTCAAATGGAAGCCTTAAGGCGGTGCAGAAACACAGCCCACTGACACCCTCTGTAAGTGCACGGCTCATACACTATATGGCAAAAGGTATGTCTTATTAAACATCCCTTGTTTTTAAAATGTGTTGCTTTTACTTATCAGACTTCTGAATGTAAACATCTGATGTGTACACTATACATCTCTATAAAGTTATGAATGGGCAAATTAAAGATCCTTTCAGAATATAGTTATGCATAGTTACCACTGTCTGTGGTTTGGTTACCTTTTTTTAACAGGAAATAACAAGATTAACAAATATCGATCCCATATTGGCACCTGAGGGATATACGGAGGGAGGGATCGTTTGATATGGCAGCGTGTTTGTATGTGGTTGTGTAGAGTCAGTTGTACTTGTTTCTGGAGCTGCATGTAAGATCACACTCTGAGCCATCAGTTTGATTCTGTATGAAAGTTATAAAAGCAAGTATTAAATTTAAATATTAGTCAAAGATAACATGAGTAAACACAAAAAACATGAAGGTTTTTAGTATTTTGGGAAAACAAAATCCAAACTTACTTGTATGAAAAAAGTGTTTTTGAATGTTCGAAGACAAAAACCGCTGCTGAGGAAAAAGAACATCTCAGTTTTTCCAGAAAACATCTTGATTATCCCCAAGACTTTTGGGATTGTTTGACTGTTTGGTATCTTTGACTAATATTTAAATTTGGAACTTTAAAGTGTGACAAATAGGAAATCAACAAGGGGGCATTTTGGCGCCACTGTAAACATTTCATAACCTGACATACATTTACATGTTATGTTGTAATGTGCAGAAATAAATGCTACATGTAATGTACTTTACATTCTCTGTTTGCCATCATTTAAATGAACAACATAAACTGAATGGTTTTAATGGAATGCAAAGTGGTGGTGTCAGTGGTGTTGAATTTTGTGTCTTAACTTGCATCCTGCATTGCTACATTTTGTTGGGTATCAACTTTACTAGGTTTTATGCTGTAAGAATTTCCCCATTCAATTGGAGGAGGAGGCCCAGCACATAGTTAGTGTTTCAGATTTAATCCATTTGTGGTTTGCCAGGGTGAGGTCTAGCCATAAGCCAGAAAAGTTCTTCGATTCCAGTCTTGGAAAAACCTATTTTCAATGGTCTCATGTATAAATTTAAACAGTCTGAGCCCCTTGTTTAGTAAAAGAAAAATTGTAAATGGTACTTCTTGCAGAAATATAGGCTTTATGACAACAGTGTAAGGTCGGCCCAATTAAGAGTATACACAAACGATTGTAGTGTACGTATATGCACACAGCAACTCTGGAAGCATTATTCCGACCTATATATACTTCAATGAAATAAAGTTTTTGTTTTTCGTATGTGTGCAGTAATGTTGTGAAAATTTAATAGATTTTTTCTCTCAGATTATAAATGATTAGATTATAGCACAGTATCCCTTAGCATTATTAAATCGAATGATAAAGAAGAAATAAATCATGTGCTTATGGCTTATTCTGATTTGGAATATAGGACATTGGGAAGGTGATGAGAGGAGTACTTCTTGGCTTACAGAGTCTACATGAATCCTGCATTACACATGCTGCCCTGAATGCAAACAACGTGTTTGTTCTCAACCGAGAGCAAGGCATTGTAGGGGATTTTGATTTCACAAAGACACCAGTGAGTTTCTCTGTTTTTTAAATGTTTGTGGTTGTGTAGGTAATAAATGCCAGTTGTCACAAGCACTGTTTTTGTTTTTTACTTGACACTTTTTCCCCTCCAGTTCATATTTTTTTGCCAGACCACAAAAAAACATTTTACTTAGCAGAAATTAAACTCTGTCTAAGCCAAAGACAGGTGTACATCTTTATAAAACAATAAATGGGGTACTCCTTTTACAATATAATTATTTATTATGGTAAATTGTTTGCTTACCATTATTCACAAGAATTAAGCAACATTAGAAAATCGTCCAGTTTTGTTTCAACCACTTATTGGCACCAGAGGATTATTTAATAGCGGGGGAAATATGTTTGAGGGGTTGTGTAAAGTTTGTTGTGTATTGTATTGTCCACTACAGCATACATAATCTTAATCAAATAATGGAGGTTTTTCATAAAGTCATGTTAAAAAGAAATTGTGTACAAATCTGTGATTTTGTTGTTTTTTTAAAGGAGCAGAGGGCTGTGAATTGTGGCATGGTGGCTGGCACTATCAGTCTTGTGGCTCCGGAGCTAAGACTGAGCGAGCAACCTTCTCCTGCCACTGACATGTACGCGTTTGGAGGCCTCATGCTCTGGGTAGGATTCACATAAAGATTCTGTTTTTCCCTCTGGGAGTTATTTCATAGTAGTGTTTCAGTATAGCCGGAACAACATGTTTTATATGCTTTGCTTTTCAAAGTTTTCAAAAGATTTTAAAAGGTTTTCTTGAGGTTAATCATCCATGATTTCTGCGTACAGCTTTATGTTCCTGACTGTACTGGAGATATGGACAGTGAACAACATTGCCCAAGGTTGTCTGGTTTACAGCTGGTAAGTGAATTTCCTTGATGTACTTTTGATACAGAGTTTTATCAGCTTTTTACGTAATTCTTGACTTGTGCTTTCTGATAGGATGTCAAGGTAAAAACTGTCCTCTCAAAGTTGCTGGTCTGTTCTGGAAGACTGTCAGCTAAGGACGCACTGGGTGATGATTTCTTCCTCTCACTTGGAAAATAAAAAACAAACATTGTGTTGCATTTGTTGTTTATTGTTGTTTGATAAAAGCTACAACTGTTTTTCTTTAGATTTTTGTTGAACAAGTAAAATACGCCTATGTTGAGTTATACTGAAGTAAGTTGAAGTAGATAAAAACAAAAAACTGGAATACTATATACTGAAAGCATTTTAGTTTGGGGTTAATAGATACCTGAGGTGATGTGATATATCACAATTTTAGCTTTAATTTCTTGATATTTACAATTTGATTTGTTGAACTACTTGCCAACTTTATTTGTTCAGCCAACCAATTTTTTTTGCTGAATTTGTGACCGACTGCTGTTATTTTTTGTTGAAATGGTTAGTTCTGCGTATCAGCTCTTTAAGATCAAGGTTTCTCCTGTACATGCTATATTTGTTGTTTGAAGCAATAAACCAACATAAAGACTAGAGTGCCATTTTTAAGCTGAGTAAGTGTCTGATCATTGTGAACAACTAAAACACTGGTGTACCAACAACCAGACAGTGAGGAAAACAACAATGTATATAAAAAAGACTCACATAAAATATAACCAGATAAAAGCCATAGCACAAGATACAATCTGCTCATCAGAAGTAATAATCGAAAGCTATTGAAATTGAAGTTCACAAAATATTGAGATGAGTTTGAACCAAATGTATCCTCCAGTACAGTGAAAGCTTAGGTTGTTAAATGGGCTGAACTTCATAATCAAGTCAGTCAAGAGGTTTTTATTGTCATTACAACTATATATAGCTGATGCAGTGCACAGTGAAATGAGACGTTTCTCCAGAACCTTGGTGCTCCATAAAACAACATATAACACAACATAGAGCTACAAGAACACAAAGCTGAGGACTAGACTAATTTGTCCTAGCCACATAAAGTGCATTGTGTGCAACCTGGTGTAAACAGCGCAAAAACAGAACAGACTGTATTTTACAAGAGACAGGGTGTAAAGCAAAATCAAATTAAACACAACAACGACCTGTAACTGTGATGTAGTGCAATATACCTGTGATTGTAATCATTGGAACTATTTTACAAACTAGTGTTGAACACAGTTTGGCTGGTGTGCAAAAGGAGCAAGTAGAGCAGCAGTAATAAAAAGTGAAATGTGCAAAATGTGCATGTAAACAGTAACACTGTCTGTGAGAGCAGTATATACAATAAACATGTAAAGACCAGTGACGAAGCCGATAAATAAATCAGCGGAATGCTGTGTGTGTGTGTGTGTGTGTGTGTGTGTGTGTGTGTGTGTGTGTGTGTGAGAGAGAGTCCAGTTCCAGTTTAGTTCTGTGTGTTGAGAAGCCTGATGGCTTCTATTGCATAATCTGGTCGTGAGAGCCCGAATGCTTCGGAACCACTTCCCTGATGGCAGTAGTGTAAAGAGAGTGTGTGCGGGATGTGTGATGTCGCCCACAATGCTGGTAGCTTTGCGGATGCAGTGTGTGCTGTAAATGTTCGTGAAAGAGGGGAGAGAGACCCACGATGATCTCAGCTGTCCGAACTATCCGCTGTCACGGTCTTGCGATCCGTGACAGTGCAATTCCCAAACCAGGCAGTGATGCAGCTGCTCAGGATGCTCTCGATGGTCCCTCTGTAGAACATGGTCAGTATGGGGGTTGGCAGATGTGCTTTCTTCAGCCTTCTCAGGAGGTAGAGACGCTGCTGGGCTTTTCTGTTGATGAAGCTGGTGTTGAGTGACCAGTTGAGATTCTCCATCAGATTGACAACAAGGAATTTGGTGTTCTTTATGATCTCCACGAAGGATCCATCAATGTACAATGGAGGTGGTCACTCTGTGCTCTCCTAAAGTCAATAACCATCTCTTTTAGTTTTTTAGACAGGTTGTTGACTTTACACCAGGTTGATAGATGTTTCACCTCCTCTCTGTATGCTGATTAGTTGTTCCTGCTGATGAGACCCACCATCGGCGAACTTGAGGATGTGATTTGTGCTGTGTGTTGCTGCACAGTCGTGAGTCAGCAGAGTAAACTTCAGCGGGCTGAGCACACAGCCCTGAGGAACTCCAGTTCCTCAGAGAGATGCTGTTCCCAACCCAGACTGACTGAGGTCTCCCAGTCAGGAAATTCAGGATCCAGTTACAGAGAGGGGTGTTCAGACCCAGTAGGCTCAGCTTCTTGATCAGGTGCTGAGGAATGATTGTGTTGAATGCTGAACTGAAGTCAATGAACAGCATTCGAACATATGCGTCCTTTTTGTCTGAGTGGGTGAGAGCCAGAGTTCAGTGAGTGTGGAAGTTGGGATTTGATGTGCCTCATGACGAGCCTCTCGAAGCACTTCATAATGATGGGTGTGAGTGCAACTGGACGGTAATCATTGAGGCAGGAGATTTCTTAGGCACCGGGACGATGCTCGTTGTCTTGAAGCATGTGGGAACAACAGCACTGCTCAGGGAGATGTTGAAGATGTCAGTAAGAACATCTGCAAGCTGTTCTGCACATTCCCTGAGCACCCGCCAGGAATGTTGTCTGGTCCAGCAGACTTCCAAAAGGGTTGGTCTTCCATGCTGCCACATTGTTCTGTGATTCGAACCGGGCGTAGAAGTCATTCAGCACATATGGGAGGGAGGCGTCATTGTCACAAACTGGTGATGATGTCTTGTAGTTTATGATCGCCTGCATGCTCTGCCACATGAGCCGAATGTCTCAACTGTCCTGGAAGTGACTGTGGACCTTCTTGCCGTGTGCACATTTCGCCTCTTTAATGGCTCGGGACAGTTTGGCCCTTCTTGTTGTTAAAGCCACCTTGTCCTTTGCTCTGAAGGTGGAGTCTCTGGTTCTCAACAGCACACTCACTTTTGCAGTAAGATGAAACATACATTCAATCAATGTTAAGTGTTATGTATGACTGTTTCTAGGCAGGCACTTTTATACCTGTCAGGCAGGTCAGTCATTTCAATCATAGAGGTGACTAAGTAGAGTGTCTAAATAGAGGTAATCAGAAGTAAAAGTATTACATACTGCATGGCTTCCTTTTTTGGCTGTCAATTTACTAAATATTGAGGTTAGGTTCTGTACTGGAACAGCTCTCTTCATAACACGGTCGCTCACATAAAAGGCGCACACGGAGTGTTTGAGCAGCCTGTAAATGAAGATGTGTGTCGTTGCAGGGATGAAGTATTGAAACTCTGTAGTGCTCACAGATAAACTTTGCCAGTTACAGTATCAAACCGGGGTACGGGGTACTTGAATTTGACATGTTTATAAACTAATATGCATGAACTGGATGATGTTTCATGATCCACAAATAAACAAGTAGTGTAATGCCTCAAAGATGCACGAATACTTTGAAACTATTATTATTATTATTATATAAATTTCCTTGTTTCTTACCTATTTTAAGTTAAGGATCAAGAAACGTTCATGTCACTGAGGTTTTATACCTGCTTGTATACATCATATAATAAATACCATATTAAATGTGTAAGGTGAATCATTATTTATTACAAGTTCACAAGTTTATTAAGCATTATTATTGATGCATCTGAATGATTGGACATGCAACAAGCTTTCTGTGTAAACTTTCAAAGTTATAACAATAGTTCATAGAAATTGTGTATCCTTGTGGGTCCCCATAACTGATCAAAGAAACTGTTATACTTTTGGCGTGTTTTTCTTTTTCATTCTGAGCGTGTTCAGAACAGTCCCACTGGAGTTGGCTCTATTGATCTTAACGGAAATGAATCATCGCTGAAATGATCATTGACGAAATGTGAACGCGAGTACGGGGGCTGCGTCCTATATAAAGCCTGAATTACGGGTTAAAGCAACAGTTGCGAGCTTACCTGTATTCGTAAACGCTTCCGACAGTCTTTTGTTCCTCAGTGTTAAATCATGGGCAAGTGTGAAACGCGAGCTTGGTTCATTCTGAGCGTTTGCGTGCTTGCTGTACACATCCCAGCTGAAGCCTGGTACAAGCAAGCAGCCGGACCCAGTTATTATTCAGTCGGCAGAGCGTCAGGGCTGCTGTCGGGGATCCGGAGATCAGCGTTCAGGAGAGCGGAACAAGACCCACGGGACGGCCGAGAGTTCCCTGAAAATAACGCAATCTTGCACACAAACGTAGCGCTGAAAGATATGGTAAGCCAGGGATTGTTTTATTATTCAATTCATTCATTTTTAATTGTAGAGCTCTCTTAACTATGGACATTGTCTCAGAGCAACTATTCAGAAATGATGAGATTATAAAGTTATATAAATAACATGCATTTACTGTTTACTGTTTAAATATTTTTTTTAAATATCAAAGCTAGTTTGTGTCCATGAACTGATCATTTCTACAGATGCAGTGACGGGTCAGTCATGATGTAGAGTATCTGTTCCACATTACTTGCAGCTTTTCATGCTTTTTACAGGGAAATATATATTAGCCGTTGTCTTTGCGCGCATTTCTCCAAAGTTCAGAGCTATCCTTTCAGCACCACGCTGGAAATCCACTGCGCATGCGCATTTTTGTCGTGATTATTGTATGCAAAACAACCTGAAGCGTTGCAGTGAGTTGTACGTTGATTCTATTTATTTCCCATGCAGCCTATTTGTGTGAAGGACGTTTTGCCCGAGCTGCAAACCTGTGAACTGGTGCACGACTCTACGTTCCGGTGCGAGGCGGCCGTCATCATCACCCTCGACTCCAGTAACTGTGTGCACGCGTGAAGATCACCTCTGATTTCGGACTGAACAAAATACAAGCACAAAGATATTACAGCATTGTGTGTGGCATTTAAGTGTGTGTCCTGTCAGTAGGGTTTTACCGTTTTTAAGAATAGTACATATTAGTACATATTTAAGAATAGCACTATTGTCAGTGTGTCAGTAATTCATTTATACAGGGGTGTGTGTGGGGGGGTGTGTATACACTGATGTTAGTATACAGCTATTCATTCAGGACAATTATGTATGAAATAAAAAAAAGAACACTGCAAACATGTTATTGTGCTGTGTTTTGCTGGTTCCATGGTTGACATACATTATTACTAAGTTTCAAAAAGAGAGAGAGAGAGAGAGAGAAAGAGAGAGAGAGAGACCCTTACTTTTATTGCATTGTAAGGGTACCTATAAATAAAATGCAGTTTAGAATTTATTGGAATAATCATGAAGTGCAACTAACAGCGTTATGCAAATTGAAAAGTTTAGACAATTGTATAAATATGTACAACAAATAAATAAAAGGTTCAGTGTAGTATAGAAATGTGCAGAAGCTGCAGATTACAGTCCTTCTTCTAGAAGATTGTTGTATTGCACATTGTACATATCAGTATATACATTTCTGTACACCAGTTATGCACATGCCACAAGCAAGAAAGTAACAAATGAACACAACAGTAGTCAAATCCCTTTATGGTTCTTTGAATTAACAATACAATCTTTTTATTGCATGAACAATATAGATGTACAATATATTACTATTAGTCTTGCTGGGATTACTCACACACTAAATGTGTCAAGTCTTACTCAACTCCATCCTTACTTGAGTTTATTTGGTCATTATGCAACAACAAACAGAAGCCAAAATCGTAAAATTCACTTTTCAAAACATAGAATCATTACCTCTTAAATCAGATTGGTAAAACGTTCTCATTACTGTGTCTTTAAAACTGCAGTATTTTTTTTTTACAAAACCTAGATTTTCTCATAAAAAATGCAGCAAATGTAAAAAGAGCATGTGCTATTAAAACAATCATCTACTAGACATTTTGCAGTAACATGTTCCTCCATCATCAAAACTCCAGTAGAGATGTTTTAAACTTCGATGTTCCAATATATTACATACTAACACGACAAGTATGCTTTATTCTCTAATGTGTCATCAGGCTGTATATTAAAAAACAGTGTTGTGAATAAATGGTGATTCTCCAACATAAATTTTATTTTTTCAATTTATAGTGTTTTTATAGTGTTTTATAATGACACAATAATTTCAATGATATATTTGTAGGATTTTCCGTCACTTTTCAGTGAACAGACTGTGAAAAGGTAAATAATCTGTGCAGTGATGAATGCCTTTGAACACTCCAGAGGTGACACCCCATAGTTGATAACATTCTTATA
Source organism: Kryptopterus vitreolus (assembly GCA_030449085.1). Classification (NCBI taxonomy): domain Eukaryota; kingdom Metazoa; phylum Chordata; class Actinopteri; order Siluriformes; family Siluridae; genus Kryptopterus; species Kryptopterus vitreolus. Next base: position 10,231,042 of record JACRUU010000004.1, read on the forward strand.
TGGATTTCAGAAGCAATTAAAGCTTGTGTAGATGAGTAGCTATTAAAGTCTTTGATGTCTTTAATGACACCTAATTTTAGAGTTCACTGTGTGTAATTATGTTTTCAGGACCTTTAATATATCAGTAAAGTAAAAATAATGCTTATCGTATTGTAAGGCCAATGATTTATTGTGACCTTATTCCATTTTGTGAAAGTTTTTGTTTTAGTTTATTGTAAATATGAGCTCATTTGTAACGCATCTGGCTTAAGCAAAGAATGAAAAAACTTAGTCTTAGCACTACCAAACTACAACTACAACCTTCAACTGCTCTAAAGTATGCTGTTATGGATAATTGTGTCTACCAGATGCCATTAATGTGCATATAAACTGACTATTGTCAACAATATCGTCTCCGCCATGTGTGTGCGGAGTTTGCATGTTATCATGTTCTCCCCAGGGGTTTTTTCTCCAGGTTCTCCGGTTTTCCCCCGCTCCAAAAACATGCTCTGTAGGTTGACTGGCACCTTGGAAAATTGTCCCTAGTGTGTGAATGTGAGTGTGTGCCATGCGATGGGTTGGCATTCCATCCAGGGTGTATCCTGCCTTAATGCCCATAGACGCCTGAGATAGGCACAGAATCCCCGTGACCCGAGGGAAGATCGAATAAAGCAGAATCGGTAGAAGATGAATGAATGAATGAATTTTCAGTTAAAAGTTACATTTCAGTTTCTTTCGTACAAAAACTGGAAATTGAATAAATCCTTTTTCAAGATTTTTGAGATCTTTAAGATCTCAAAAAAGATCTGTTGGCAGGTTTTAGACAATCCATTAGAAAAACAAAGGACCTTAAATGCAATACAAAGAAATCATTCTATTACCGTATGGCTATATTTTATTACTAGTCATTTTATTGTTGTTGATTGTACCTTCATCAAGTGTGTTATTCAGATATAAGTATCTGAATATAAGCATCACATAAAAGTGTTCAGGAAGGGTGAACTCATACCCACTTAGAGAATCTTCAAATAGCACAACCCCGAAACAGCTGAATCACGTCTTGCTCACATTGTACATTCTTTGAATTATACATAAAATCTACAGGAACTACAATAACACATTTATCTAATAATACAGCATGTGGTTTTTTTGTACATATACATACAATATTTTTGTCTTGTATAGTGGCAAAAATATAATGTGTTGTAGGTCTATGAAGGACTTCAAAAGTAGATTTAAGTGTAAGATAAATAAGAATACAGGCAGTGAAAACTTCAACCAATACTGTGCAAGCATATTTTTCTATATTTTTAATTTTTTCAGATTCAGATTTTATTTGTCACATACACATAAATACACAGTGCTACATGCAGTGAAATGCATGTAGTGAAATGCATTTTTGCCTAAAGCACCTCCTGTACGTTGCCCTGGATAAGGGCGCCTGCTAAATACCGCATATGTAAATGTAAATGAAATGCTTTTTAATGACCGTCCAGCAAGAAGAAGAAGAAGGAAAATAGTGCGACATATGTATATAACTATATGTACATATGCATGACATAATATAAAAATAGTGTATAAAGTATAAAAGTGTAAAATGACCATGTGTAAAGTGTAAAGTGGCGAGCTCAAGGTGTTTTTTCATATTTTTCAATATTTTTCATATTAATATAAATCATTTTCAAATAAAGTTTGCTCATCACACTGCTTGAGCACCATATATCTATTATAAAGCCCTTACAGGCTCATATAAAGCCTTAAACAACTTACATCACTCACATGCACCAGAGAGCAGAGTCCAATTTCAAAGTGCTTCCCGTGGTTCTGATCACACTTGTAGGTTTGATCGAACATACATACAAAGGTGTTAAAGAAAAGGGAAATGGAAGATAAAGTCATCAATCCAATGGGGAAATATATACCCTTATTTCTGTTTTAACATCATTATTGCTGTGTTCTTTAAAGTCCGTCACCATAAATCATTTTTAAAAAATGCACAGAAGTATAAAAACTAATTTATCTTTCATTTATAATTTCATAGCAGCTAAAGGCCTGAAGCAATACACTGGAAAATATAACATAGTTTTGTGTAACAGATATTGAAACTTTCATACTAATATATTATATTTACATTAATATATATTTACAATTAAGGCATTTGGCAGATGCCCTTATCCAGAGCGACTTACAACTGAGGGCAAGGGCCTTGCTCAAGGACCCATTAGTGGCAGTTTGGTGGAGATGGGGTTTGAACCCCATGATCTTCCGGTCCAGAGTCCAACACCTTAACCACTGGGCTACCATCTCCTCCCATTGGTGGATGGATATCCGTGAAAATACAAACACAGAAAAGCAAGTATAAACACAAAAAATATATATAAAATACTAATACTAGATATAATATATCTCATTATAGTTCAATTGAAATAATAATGAATTTTTATCAGTAATACAAATAAGGAATTTTAAAAATATAGTTCTATGCTAGTTCTATGCTATAGTTCTAGTAGAACAGAACTACTAAAGAACAGAACGAGTAGTCCAGAACTAAAGTGGCGTGTCGCTGAAAAGAGAAATCCTTAACTCTAATAATACAAATATGCTTGTTAAATTAATAACTAATCTCTCTTTATTGGCGTCTCCAGTATATACAGTGCACTATTTTATCTTGTCCATTCTTCATAAGAGACAAGAAAAACTCCTGTAGTGGTGCTGATCTTTTTTACCTAAAGATTTTCAACAAAAGGCTAAAATACTTCTTTTCAATGACGCAGGAGCCACACCTGATCTTGTTTAATCAATTCTTTTTCTTTTAATTAATTATGGTGTGGGGACTAAATGTGAAATTACCTTCAGGCAATAATAAGGATATAATCCTTATTTAAGCATGCCTCTTTCTTCACTTCAGGTCTGGATGATTTACCCTGACACTCTCCCTCCGGATAGAGTTCTCTTCATTTGAAGACCACTCTGGGCAGTTGAGGGGGGTTCCACATAAACAGCAATATGATCCACGTTACTGAGCAACTCAAGAACTATTAGGATGGATTTAGATGGCTATTAATATTAACAGTCTGCTACAATGGTTTCGGACCACAGTATACGAATAGTTGTGTTTAAGTGCCGGTCACTGAGAAGTACACCTCAACAATGATGGGGTCATCTTAAAACCAAGATGAGGATAAGATCCTTGTCGAGTCTGGTGCTTCTCAAGGTTTCTTCTTTCAGTCATCAGGTAGAAAGCTATAATCTCTTTATCACTGTAAAGCTGCGTCGGGAAAATATCCATTGTTAAAATCGGTATACAAATAAAGGTGAATTAAACTACCAACTCTTCAAAAAACACATTCATTTTCTGGTCTGATATTCACAAACATTTGTCCACATAGCGCATACTGTAAGTGTGCCTTTAAAAAAAAAGAAATTCTAAAATATAATAATAGTTAGAATAAATAAGTAAGCTAATTACGCTCAAAAACATTTAAACTTTTCTCATCTTTACTCAGTGTGACGCTGATTTTAAAACTGAATGCAAACACATTTAAACCACTCACAGCATGCCGTGACGTCGTCAAACAAATATGGCAACACTTCTGGCCTAGGACTTTGTGACACATCCATAATTGCAAGAAAAAAGACTAGCGGGCAGCTCAACCCAATAAACACAACTAAAGGTGCCATCAGAAAACAAATGAAAGCAGGCACTCAAGTGATTTAACAGTAATTTCCACATAACCTTGCCACTTTAGGAAGCATGGTGACGAATGTAATCCCTGCTGTCGCAGTCGAAACACGTTAGTCACATCCCTGCATGCGTTCCTTTTCTGCTATATATTTTCTGATAAGCCTCTACTCAGACCAGGACAATGCACTAAATGAAGATGAAGTACGGGACAGATTTGGTAGTGTACACGTTTAAGAGCCGCACATGATGTGAGAAAGTGTGTGGAGGATCAAAGAAACTAACGCAATCAATATTTCATGGGTCTGAATCATAGCGCAGTATGAGGCCTCCTTCAGCTGTGTTTAGCCATTACAGTTTGACCAGCACATGACCCCAGAAGGATGAGAAGCAGCGCTACAGTATATCTCCGAAATTGTTCATTCATTCCAGCCAGTCCAATACAAATGATGCCATTGAGTTGCACATATGACAATCCTTTTTCCTTATACAGTGGATCAAGTCATCTGCATAATCGGGATATAGTAGATTTAATGATAAAACTCAACACTCGACTCGATGCATAATCTGTACTTTTAAACAATTTCCAGACAATTCCAATGTGATTTTTTTATTATTAGTTTTTATTTTTTTGGTATTAATAGTTTTGTCCATGTACTGAATGTGCAATGAGGGCCATACTTCTGAAGATCTCGTTCAAATGTTATTTATATAACACTTTTCAATTGGTCATCGGACACTGATATTGGTCATCAAACTTCTGATAAAATATATGGTTTAAAACAAAAAAACATGGGTGTAAAGCTCAGGTGTCCATATAGTCCACAATATTCGGCTTCAAATTCAAAAATGTATCATCCGATGTAAAAGTTTATAAAAAGAATGAAAGGGGGAGATTAAGTAGATAAGATAAACCTAAAATATTTTTTCTTGATTTATTTTTAATGATTTAAAGTGAATTGATTAATTACTATATACTCTATAAGCCCTATACAGTATAATATATATATATATATATATATATATATATATATATATATATATATATATATATATATATATATATATATAGAAATATGCTTATGGATGAAGCAATTTGATATTGATTCTAGCAATCCTTTTTACTGCCATTTTTCACAGTAATAAATCCTTCAAATTCAGTTACAATGGATAATAACGAGTTTAGGATTTTCAATTCATTTAAATCGTATGGTTTTAAATTGACTCCAAATAAATATGTGACATATTTTACTGTGTGTAAAAGCTGATTGTTTTTCAGTACTCCCTTTTCCCTGACGATGGATGGAGCAGGAGTGCTATGCTGTAATGACGTTCAGAAAAGTGTAAAATGCATAATGGAGTTTTATGATCGTTACATTATCACCTTTTGTCTTTGAACAAAATGAACCTATTTCGAGACTTCAGCGTGTAACTGCATGGCATATTATTTTAACCATCCTGAAAATGCTGAATGTTATGATAACTGCATACAGCTGAAGACAGTTAGCATATTAGGGAGTAACAGCACCTGCTTGGCAGACTTTCCTCTCACACACATTCCATTTTCCATGTTCCATGTTGTTATAAGCCAAAGCATAATGTAGCATAATGAGTTTATGGGGATGAATACAAATTTCAGAAACTCAAAGACAATTATTGAATTCATAACCACCACTATGGTTTCCTTTTTATGGTGTTGGAAAGTTTACAAATATTTATGAATTATATATACCTGTAAAAGATATGACATTAGGATAAACATATCAGTACAATACAAAATGCATTTGTAATCAAGTTACAAAAAGGAAGAAAATGAAAGAAGTCTAATCGATTTAAATTCCAATTTTATTTTGTTTCAGTTTATCACATACATGCACTATGTGGACAAACGTATTGGGACACCTGACTTTTCCAGCCATATGTGGTTCCTCCCCAAACTGTTAGCACAAAGGCACACAATTGAACAGGATGTCTTTGGAATGGATTAAAATGCTGATAGCACCCCAAACCTTCTGATCCAACATCATCAGTACCTGACTTTACTAACAACCTCGTGGCGGAATGAATTGAGGGTCCAAACGAGACTTTAGACTTCAGGGGTCTAAGTCAGTGCTCACAATGCACTGAACTTCCTATATAAGTATGGATTAAGTGTTGTGGAGTCAGTGGGCAGACACGGCTGTGATTAAAATAAGAAATTAATCCTAATGCTGTGGCATTTATTGAGTTTTGAACTGAAAGCTGACAAGGCCACAGGTCTTAGTGCATGGATTATCCACCTGTCCATCAAACAGCTTTGCCTTGTGATCAATGAGGCTCAGTGATTATTTTATCTCTGTAAAACAGCACAAGGCATTAATGAATGCCAGTTTGATTGCTGTGACTTCTCGGATCAGATCAGCTTTGGAGGTAGTATTAAATTGCGAACCAAACTGATGTCATTTTAAAAGACAGAAAACCAAAACAGTATAAATTATTAATCAATGCTCGGCGCTGAATTGAGCATAGCTCATTTGTGACCTACTCAAGACGATGTCTCTTGAGAGCTCGTCGTCCGCGGCGTAATAAACAGCGCGCGACGACACGGCGGGAAGTTCAACACTAAAAGCAAAAACCTTGAAAACAGCCATAAAAGGGATAACATTAGCATCCGCAGAACACAATGGGTAACCAACCTTGTGTGGTTTGACACAAGGGGCCTCTGCATAATGTCAGCAGTTTGAAGAGTGCTCGTGGTAGCCTACGCAGCGGCTCGACCCGCTGATCAGACCAAGTGTTGCTGAAATGCCCACAGCTCATTAAAAGGTAAGAGATCACAAAAGACCTTTTTACACTCCTCTACTCCTACACACACACACACACACACAGGATATAACGTAATGCACCAAAGCTCGGGGGTTACTCTTTTCCGTTTCTGTTCATCTCTGCAGCAGAGTTCAAGGATACAATTCAGAGTGGAGTGGTATGAACCCAATCAGAGGGCCTGTTTACATCTTCACACTCAGATGAGTAAACTTAACAGCAGTTCAACACTTCATAGGTAGTGTATGTGTAAGTACAGACAGTTTCTGTGATTATTTATATATACAAGCAAGCATACAAGTCACCTTGTGAACGCATTGTAGCAAAGAGAGAACAACAGTAAATATTCCTATATGGATTTCTGTACTGACATACCTTTCCTCAATGGATGATTTTCAATAATTGATATGCTATTTAAAACAGTTCATTAATTGCACCCCTTGCTGCGAGGTCCTTCTAAGGCATTCTGATGGCAAATAGAATTCCTATAACTGTAATCCTAAAATTATGCACTGAACCACTTAGATTCTTCTTACTGTATGTGCCTACTGTTATATCCAACAGGAAGATGCTTTATTAGACGTGACAATGCAATGTTCCATTTGATTTATTTTATGTATTAGAAATAATTCTAAGAAAAAGAAATCCTGGAACTCTGACTATTATCATTAGCACAAGAAACTTAAGTGAATAGTCATACCACACTATTTGAAGTCTTTTGTTGGTACAACACCATAAAAACAGATTACATGGGGGTCTAAAAGTCGGAACTCACAAATAAAAACTGTTTCTATTTTCCAAAAATCGAATAGAACACAACAGTATTCGTTACATATTTTATAACCGACAACAGTTTGAATGACTAGTAGAATATTCGAGAAGGAATAAGTATTATTGTGATCAATCTTTGCTTTAACAAGTCATGTGAACACATTCTTTAATAGAAGAGATTAGTAAATCTGATGTGAGCAGTATCACACACTTGCTTACATTTAAATAGGAATTTTGAAATAGAATATCAAATATATATTCTTCGGTTTAGTTTTGGACCGCGCTGAAGGTAAAAGTTATATATCAGGATTATGTCTAGAGCCACAGGATTCCATCTCCAATTAGCTCCTGCATATTTTCACATCACTAGTCGTGCACTTCAGTTCCTCTATAACCTTACCTTCTGCCTCAGGTTATAGAGTAATTATTCATGTATTATTGAAAACTCCTGTTAGTATTTTATGTATTTATTTACGCAGTTCAAATGTAAAAAATAAATCTGCACTTAAATTTGCTCACTGCTCCTTATCATATATACTTTGTCCTTTACATATGCTTTTGCACAAATGTACCCAGAGATAGTGTAGTTCCTGATTACATAGTTTACATCTACATTATCTAATAATATCCACATGATAATAGGTTACTACAACCAAATTAGTTCAGCATTTGTATATCCTCTAGTCACTAGAGTCTAGTGCTATCGTGATTTACATTTCCTGCCTGTTTCACAGATTTTAATGTGCACAGTGGCCTCTAGTGACTGAACACGAAATCCTTTCGCAGGTTATTACACTGTAGAAAAGCATTAAAATGCTAATAAAAGGGTCAAAATTAGACCTGACGTATTTCTGTGACACTGAAAGAAATGGAATCAAACAGTCGTTCATTCTGTATATACAATTTTACAATGATTCATGCAGAAAAAAAGCAACTCCTGACATATTAGCTTATTTAATTTGGAGACAGATAAATAGATCTATTATATTAGGTACATGTTACATAAAATACATATTTACAATAGGATACAGATGTTGCAAGTGGTCCAGATCCAGACTGTTAGATGTAACACTAATTCACAAAAGACACACACACACACACACACACACACACACACACACACGCACGCATGCACACACATTCTATCACCAAGATCTGATTAGATACACATACAGTTAAAAAAAAGAAGATATTTCATTGCCATGAATCAAGCATAACCCATTTTGTCTCATTTGCTAGAACTCATTCTACTCACTGATTCATGCAGGAATGCCACTATTAAAAATACATATCCCAAACTTTAAAACACTAAGATTCCCTTCTAACAGGGCTTTGTACTTTGTTCATACAATATATTTTCAGATCATCTGTACAATTTAAACACTGAGGAATGGCTCCAAGGAGTGATTCAACATTCAAAGGCAACATTCATATCACTGGTTACTGGACATTTTGTACTAAATAAATTTGTTTTCTTACAACTGTACAAACTCATGCCTATCCACATTTTGTCTTAATGATATTTGTCATGGTCAGAATAAGGGTGTGCAATAAATGTTATCAAAACATGTATAAATCAAAATTAGTAAAGTTATGCACATTTTCAGTGACTAGATAGAAACCTTTTCTTTATTTTTGTATTTCACTCTGACGTAGTTGTTTGCGTTTATATGTGGGGTGTGTTATCTTGCTAACCCCTAGCTGTCCTGTACAAATGTACGGGAGTTGTGAGTACTGCACACACAAACACACACACACACACACACACACACACACACACACACACACACACACACACAAGTTAAGGAGGAACATTTTGCAGATGCACAAATTTCCTGATACAGACCTAACAAAACAGTTTTGTCATAGCTGCTGGTGGTTCACACACACGCACACACACACGCACGCACACACAAACACACACACGGACTCACGCACACACACACGCACACGCACACACACACACACACACGCACACACACGCACGCACACACACACACACACGCACACACACACACACACACACACACACACACACACACACGCACACACACTCATGCACACGCACACACGCACACACAGAGAACAAGGAGTACTCGACTGTTTTGGAGAGTTTGTAAGGACACTGTGCAGAGGGCTCGGGTGGAAAAGGGTCACGTCAGTGTTTGAAGCTTTTCTACAGCACAGCCTGAGATCTCTCTTTAGCCTTATCTTCCCGCTGCTTCATGGCCTGGATCACTGCCATCTCCTTCTCTTCCTTCTTCTGGTTCCTGGCCTCGAACAGCAGCCTGGCACATGAAACATTTTTGCTTTATGAGTTTCTTTAGAGAAGTCTCTGTCCAAATGATACACTCTAGATCAGACTGGAGTAGCAATTTATAAGCCAAATCACAACTTTTGTAAATGACTTTAAAAAATTAACATTACAAACAAAATGTCCACCAAACTAAAACTAAATTACATTTATATCCTGTGTAAAGCCTTTTATAAAATGGCTTGACTGTGCTGACTCAGTGTGGAGGTAGTGTACAGATACGCAGGATATGGATCAGCTTCCAAATAACTTCTGAAAAGTTGTAGCTTTAAAATAGATTAAATATGGAGTCTGATATTATTTCAGCCAAAAGGTTTCTGAGTATCAACTCAGTTTTTTGCAGACTTTGAACTGAAGTGTGAAGCTTAGCTATAGGTATTTGTAGGCATTGCAGGGCTTAGGCATGTTAGGCATGGAGGGAGGTGGTAGCCCAGTGGTTAAGGTGTTGGCCTCTGGACCGGAAGATCATGGGTTCAAACCCCACCACCATCAAGCTTCCACTAGTGGGCCCTTGAGCAAGGCCCTTAACCCGCAATTGCTCAGTTGTAAGTCGCTCTGTATAAGGGCGTCTGCCAAATGCTGCAAATGTATATGTAAATATGTCTAATGCCAGTCAAACCATGTCTTCATAGACCTCTCTTTGTGCTCAAGTGCATTATCATACTGGATCGTAAACTTAATACCATTGAAATAAACTGTAACATTACAACATAAAATGACTTTCTGTACAACTTTCTGGCCAATGATTGATGGTCAGGAAACTACAAACTTTGCTTCATTTGTTTATACTTGCTGTAACCTTTTGGTCTGTTTAATTCTTTCATCATATGTAAAAAAAAAATGGTAAGCTAATATTAGTTGGTTCAGCACCTAATCAAAGTAATACACGTCTATTAGACATTAGATCATTTCAACAAAGTGAAAGTTGCATCACATCAAGTGAAGATTGTACAACAAAGGTGTGTTATATTTGAAATGTAAGATCACCAGTGAATCTTTATAGTGAAGAAAGACATCATTTGATGGTTGGCAAAGCACAAAAATTGCATCATCATATTTAAGGACGGACATAATTACTAGTGTATTGCTAGAGAACTGATCCTTATGAAATAGTTACCACTATTGAAGTTCTTAACAATTATAAGAACTGATTCGTTTGTCTTGAGAAATTGTTCAGTTTGCCACATTGCCAGTCCATCCCAAAGCACTATTGACACTCGTTGATTTATTCATCACAATTTTTCCTGATCTGAGTATTTCTCAGTCAAGTGCCTGCTGACATTAATCAATGCACACTGCTAGTTTTGGCACACAGTCTTGTTCACTTCAGCATACAGCATGTCAGAGAGGAAAAAAGAAGAAAAAACAAACCCACCTGTTTTTGATTATCCTCTGCACAATGTCATCGGTGGTGAGAGTGTTTCCACTATCCACTATCCGTAGAATACCTTTTTTCCGAGGTTCCTGTGCAGCACAAACCCACATCCATGTTACACATTGAAAGCCACACAGTGACACAGTCAAATTCATTACCTTCTGTAATAAATGTGAGAACATTATCATGTCAACAAATAATATCATGTAATCAACAAACCTATGATTAGCTTTACACATACTGGTATATTGATTCATTTTTGCATTGTATGAAGTTTCATAAAACTTATACTACACTGTAGATATTTTTCTTTATTGCATATGGAACGTTCCTGGAACTGTTTTTATACAAAATGTGTTCATTTATTACATTACAAGAGTAGAAGTGATTAATTTATAATTCGTAATTTATTTCCCTATAGGAAAATTATCAAGGCTATAAAATAGACAAAATGGAACATATAGTAATACATTTCAGAAACTATCATTTAAAATAAATATATAAACCCTCTCTGCAAAATGACCTAAAATATATAATGTTTATATATATATATATCACATTGGGTTTATATGGTAATGTTTAATGCTACATATTATGTTTCATTGGGTATTTATTCCTCAATGGTGAAACAACACATGAACATAATATTGGTTATATAATAGGTACTCACAGCATATGGGTCTGAGCCATCTTTGTCTGGAAACACTTCAGTCTTCCCATGACAAACAAGATCCACCTGCAAAGTGAAAGGATTAGACATGTAATCTGCATGCAATGATAGCAAAGGCATAGATCATTGTTATTTTTTTCCCCAGAAAGTGTTGGCTCGTACCTTGAAATGGTCCAACAAATCCTTTGAAACTGTGTATGGAGCTCCAATTACCACCTCTGAGACGTACTTTTAAAAAAGGCAATAAATAATCAATATTATTAGCAGTGCGTTAAAAAAAGGTGTGTAAATCTTCAAATCTGTATGATAACGTTTATTTAAATACATGAAAATGCATTGGTAACACTGCCCATTAAATTCTAAATCACAACATATGGAAAAATATATCAAATGACTTTACAGAAATGGAAGTTCAAAAAAACAGCAGTGTCTGCTTGTTCATTTACAAAGACAAACATTTACTGTATATACTGAAACAATCTTGAAGCTTTAGCTTTTCTAAAATAATCAGATTATTTAGTTGTTTATAACCACGATTTCTGATAACTGCTTCACATTTGCGTTGCATGGAGTCGACCAGCCTCTGAACTATCATTTAGTTGCATAACCACACATTTCTGAGAACTGCTTCACATCTGCGTTGCGTCGCCCAACCTCTGGCACCTGTGAACAGGTATTCCATCCCAGGACTGCACAACGTAATAATTTCTTTGCATTTCTTGGTCTTGCCTCAGAAGCAGCATTTTTTATGTCACCACACAAGTTTTATATTGGATTAAGGTCCAGGGGTTGGGCTCTACACTCCATAACGTTAATCATGTTGGTCTGGAATCAAGGTGCTGTTTTCAAGGGCATTATCTCTTCAGCATAAGCATAACATGGCCTTTTAAAGTATTTAAATGTACTCACACTGAACCATGAACCCTGAAATGCAATAAATAGGCCCAGACCAAAGTATGAGAAGGATCCCCATATCGTGATTCTTGCATCACTGTCTTCACAGTGTAGTGTGGCATACATTCAGTGTTTGGAGGTCATCTGACAAACTGTCTGTTGACCCTATACCCAAAAAGAACAAGCTTGCTTTCATCAGTCCACAAGATATTGCACCATGAAGCCAGTGACACAAGCATTGTGATATGGGGATAAATATGGGGATATGATCTTTTAATATATATTGTATATGTAAAATGTGAGAAGAGGGCAAACTTACTCGACATGCCAGAACTGACAATGTTCTCTCGTGGATGTTCATGATGGGATAATTCTTTCCTTTGTAGCGGTTCACCTCCTGAAAAACATGAATAATACAACTATATTCATATTGAGTACGTTGTAAATGCAAATGTGCATGAAAAACATTTTTCTACTAAAGCTGGGTGATATGTTCCATAAAATTAGTCTTTTTAGACCAAATTAAATTTTCAGACCAAATAAAATTTTGGATAGAGTGGAAAATGTGTCCCAAGTATATCCCAATATCACAAGATTTGAACATCTTAAGGAGCACTGTTCAATACATCAGCCGAAAATGGAAAGCGTATGGCACAACTGTTAACCTGAGAAGACACGGTCATCCACATAAAGTGACAGGCTGGGCAAGGAGAGCATTTATCCAAGAAGCAGCCAGAATGCCCATAGTAATTATGGAGGAACTGCAGACATCCACAGCTCAGATGTGGGACATTGTCCACAGTACAACTAACAGTCGTGCACTCCACCAATCTGGCTATTGTGGAAGTGTGGCAAGAAGAAAGACAATGTTGACAAAAAAAAGCAGGTATGTATATATATGCATGTATATATATATATATATATATATATATATATATATATATATATATATATATATATATATACACACAGTTGTGTTCAATATAATAGCAGTGTGTTAAAAAGCTCGAAATCCTTATAACTTTTATTTAAATATATGAAAATGCATTGGGAACACTGCCCATTAAATTCTAAATCACAACATATGGAAATATTTATCAAATTTGTTATGACTTTACAGAAATGGAAGAAAAAAAAGGATATTAGGCTGTTCAAAAAACAGCAGTGTCTGCTAGTTCATTTACAAAGTCAAACATTTACTGTATATACTGAAACATTCTTGAAGCTTTTAACCACGATTTCTGAGAACTGCTTCACATGCTGTTTGCTTACTGTTGTGTTGCTTACTGGGTTGTTGTCTTGTTAAAACACCCATTTCAAGGTCATTCTCTCTTCGGCATAAGGCAACACGACCTCTTTAAGTATTTAAATGCACTCACACTGAACCATGAACCCTGAAATGCAATAAATAGGCCCAGACCAAAGTATGAGAAGGATCCCCCATATTGTGATTCTTGCATCACTGTCTTCACCATGTACTGTGGCATACATTCAGTGTTTGGAGGACATCTGACAAACTGTCTGACGCTCCTATACCCAAAAAGAACAAGCTTGCTTTCATCAGTCCACAAAATAACATGAAGACAGTGACACAAGCATTGTGATATGTACATGAATACGGTGATGTGGGGATCCAGTAAATGTTTGACTTTGTAAATGAACAAGGAGACACTGCTATTTTTTTAAACAGCCTAATATACTTTTTCCTCCATTTCTGTAAAGTAATAACAAATTTGATAAATATTTCTGTATGTTGTCATTTAGAATTTAATGGGCATTGTTCCCAGTGCATTTGCATGTATTTAAATATCAGTTATTATAAGGATTGTGAGCTTTACTCACCTTTTTTGTTTAACACATTGCTATTATTTTGAACACAACTATATATATAAATAAAAACCTTTATGCTATTATATTACAGTAGGCTGCTAGAAATATTCTATGAATATAAAGAAATATTAGATAATTATATATTATACCCGAACATGAAACAAATAATAATAATAACAAAAAACTTAAACTGTTTTGCCCAATCAGAGTATTGAACAGTGCTGTGGTATTGCATCCTATTTTTGTTCTTTTTTAAAGAATTCAAAAGATATGGAATCATTCTTACCTGATCAAAATGGAGCCCCACAATAACATATGGCTTGTCTGAAAGTTTGTATACTGCCTCCAAAAAATCCACATGTCCAATATCTGTAGGAAGTCAAGTCAAATTGAACCCTGTTTTAAAATTAAAACATATTAAAAGTAATATCACATCGACTGTGCAAGGATTTCGTGTGAAGCTGTAAGGATACGGAAAAGGTCAAAAGCTCCAGCCACATATATAATGGTGTCTCCTGGCTGTGGCTCCTTTCCTGAGGCGAACTGAATGATTTTTTGGGATGTCTGCAGAAATTGAGACACCCCTGTCCAGGGACTGTGACCTTGTGGACCCTGTAGGATCAAAATGTATCAATAAGCTTCCTGTAAAAACTGACTCAGGTGGATGGGCATATCACAAAGCTTAATGCTAATTGAGGCTGAATACAAACTGTAGAACCTTTACTTTTGATTGTTTGTATACTATGCAGTGTTAGTTTCATTAAGTCCTTCTTATAAGATTTTAGAGATATCAGACTGCAATAAGCAATGTGCATATGCATATACACACGCAGACATTGATAAGCAACAGATAAGAATATGCACATGATTTATCAACACGTACAGCAAGTGCTCATTTCTCATTAGAAAAGGAAGGATTTTGAAGCAGGGCTGTGTCACAGTAAACCAGAAAATCAGACTTTTGCCTGATAATGCGAATGATCGGGTTAAGCCAAGGATTACTCCATGTTATTAATCACTCGCTCCCTTGCTGGCAGCCTAATTATGCAGATTTGCTCAGGAAACTGAAAATATACTTCCGAAGACCCTAAAGCTCATCTCTAGAGGACAGTTTTAATAAAGACTAAATCCCAGAGGAAAATATGCCAACACTGCTGTCACATTGTCCTCTTCCTTTACAGAGTTATTAATGAATCACCAGTTTTTGTACAACTGAAGCAATTCAGTAACTTTGTGTTTGGGAACACTGTTCTATGTGAATCAAAGCTGTGGTCTTCATGTCTTTCTAGCTGGGACACATGCCACAATAAGGTCCAGTGTTCACGCCAAGTTGGCAAGTTGGTACAATGCAGTGACGGATGGATAAGGGGGAAGAAAGAATACGTGGGTAGAAAAACAAAAATGCATAAAAGAAAGAAAAGGCATATTTACAAATATAAATTATAAATTTGATGTGAAAAATTTGCTAAAGCAGTGTATAAAGTTTTTGGCCGAGTTGTTTGCAAATACACAAATTTAATCATTGCAAAAACTGATCATATTATTAATAATATTAGGGAGATTTAATGGTTTTCCCATATAGGACTTCACTATATAAACATTCTGGACACTTGATCACTACACCTGTATGTGCATTTTGAAAATCCTATTTCAGATTGAGTCCCTGGCTACCCTACTGTCATTCACCATTCTTCTGGAAAAGCCTTACAATAAACTAAAGTGTGGGGTTCTAGGTATTTAC
Organism: Kryptopterus vitreolus; assembly: GCA_030449085.1. Lineage (NCBI taxonomy): Eukaryota > Metazoa > Chordata > Actinopteri > Siluriformes > Siluridae > Kryptopterus > Kryptopterus vitreolus. The sequence continues at coordinate 10,247,100 of JACRUU010000004.1, forward strand.
TGATTCAGCGCCAAGATCTAGTTCACAGAAGGCATAATCAATACCAGTCAAAACTCGCATGACATTTCCCCAGTGCACACAGCAAGCCACATGAAGACATTACTTGCCATGTTTGGTGCAGAAAAAATATTGAGCAGACATTTCTACTTGACACCAGTGTATTCAATAAAGAAAAACAGCAAATGTACACCATTGGAATAATTGGAAACAGTTCAAAACACACGTTTGGAATATCAAATTTTGTAACACTCCATAGCACAAAACATGCCTACATCAACAAATCTCAATGTGTTTTCTGATTTTCTGAGAATGACGAATTGCAAAACCTTTCATTCATTCATAAAATAATCCTGCCATACACTCACCCTTCCAAAGTTGTCTGTGTGTTGCTGATAATCTGAACTTCCCTAAAAGAATTAAAAATACAACAAAAACAGTTTGTTAGAACACCAGATCTTTCAGGTGAAGCTAAAGGTGAAGATGAAACGCACACTCACAATGTTGCTGTGGTGCGCTTTAGTCAACAGGAGCATGCGGCCAACCAGATCTGTAGTGGACACACCCTGAGTCCTCTTACACTCTCTGCAAGAGACATTTCATTTAGTGCACGAAAAATGGTTTGAGATCAAATGAGATCAGAGTCAGCTCAGAAGTCCTCATTTCCAGTGTATTAACCACAACTAGCTAAATCAGTTACTGAAGATGAATGACTGAATGAATACCCATGGGCCTTCCGCTGTATAATTAACCTGATATTGGATTGTATGCTTATCATAGTATGAATATATTTTATGCCATTTGTCAGTTTGATATTTGCCTGTATCTGCCTGACTTTTTCACTTCTTCATATGTATCCTTTCCATCTACTGTCAAAGTGATGTCATCTGAAAAGACAAAGAAATGTTAATATTTTAATATCATGAAAAAATCTTATGATGAACATCAATATCAATCCCCTCCATACTTTGGCATCCATTCATACTTTGGCAAACATTAAATAAACATTAAATAACGGCCAAGCATAGCTCTGCTTCCCCGACACTGTACTGCACGATGACTCGGTGCAGAAACAAAATAACAAAATAAATAAACAAAATAAACCTTGGCATAGATAAATAAAAACGTGACTGTTTATAGTGCATATAAAATGATATACAGATACATGTAATCACTAAGATATCCAAAAAAAATAAACAAATGTCCATAGTGGTAACATTAGCCGTTAGACTCTTCCTGGTTATCGGCTAACGCTAGCGCTATGGATTCTTTATCATTTTATGCTGCGCAAAGCAAATCTTTTCTACTATGGAGTGAGTAACCACAGGCACTCCTTTAACTATAGTTTCTTTTTATTGCCCACACAGTACAAGGTGGAGGACACACAAACTTAATACTGTATGTTCCTGAGGTAACTCAGATGTTCTGCATGTAAAAAGGATATGCAATATATCAAATTGACAGCACAAATTCATTCAACATTGTACTACAATTAGATGATCCATACCTCCATGTACACAGAAGTCACAGTTGTATTTGTCTAAAGTCTCCAGAGTGGTGACATAGGGGGCACCCTCGACAATGTCATCTACCCACTTGATTGCACGCACCATCTTGTACCTCTCTTCCTGTGTGAAGACGGGTGGGCCCTTGTGCTTCGAGATCTCCTCTGTGGGTAGAGAGGAATTAAAATAAGTATATGTGGCCAAGACCTGTGACATAATACCTTACAAGGTTTATAAAAAGGTTTACTGTAGGATACCCCTATCTAATAATAATAACCATAATAAGACAACCTTCTGATACATGTACTGGACTTTCACATTCGGTTTATTTTGGGGGCAGAACAAACTAGGTCAGGAAGTATGTTGCCAATGTCTACATGATTGCCTGGTATAAATGGGCACACATTTAACCTTTGCTTGTGTTTGTTTGTGTATTCCCTTCTTCAGCTAGGTTAGGTTCTGATAATACTTACCATCAGTATGCACTCCCACTATGAGATAATCCCCCATAGCTTTGGCTTGCCGTAGCTGGTTTGAGTGCCCATAATGAACCATGTCATAACTAAAAAGTAGTCAAAAGAGGACAATTACTAATTCATAACACACATATACGACCATGCTGTCTATAAACAATTTTACTATACAAAAACATATGGTGCTGATAAGAATTATGGATCGCCTTCACACAGATTTGCCAGATGGCCAAATCAGATTAGCTAGACCGAATTCTAGATATGGAGGCAGATGTCATTTACAAACTGTTATACAATGTAATAGTTAATAATAGAGTTTATTCATTCATTTTGTTCTGCACAGAGTTGCGGTGTGTCCTGGGGTGTTTTGTAAGAATAATGAGTGTGAGGCTGGAATACACCCTCTATTCATTAGTTTAGGAGCAATCCACCTACTCGCGTGTTTTTTGGGAAATGGGAGAAAATCAGACAGATGCAAAAGGAAAACAAATGATCATATGGAAAACAATGGTTTGTAGGAAATAATAAAGACCACTTAGCTACAAAATTAAATTCTTCTGAATGCATTTAACGAATGCTTTGTCTAAGCGAGAACAATTTTCATGTGTCTAAGAGACATGAAAATAAATGACTAATTCTTTAGAATATTAGGAGTCATGGTCAACCCATATATTGCCGCAGCCGATGTAAGTCTTTATGTTTGAAGAGTACTTGACAGTAAAATAACCAATTGTCATTCACTCAAAATCTATAATAAATACCCCTGTACATAGCACTATAATTATAACGGATAATCAATTTGTATACTTTTACTTCTATTCAAGAGAATTCATTTCAATATTTTGCATTTACTCAGCAGAACAATTATAGGCCAATATCCAACCTCACTAAATGTTTTCTTAGTTAAAGGAGCAGATCCATCTTCATAATCTATCCATCTCTCTCTCTCTCTCTCTCTCTCTCTCTCTTTGACAACTTAACATGGCCCTGAGGAACCAGTGACCAGTGTTGCTGCCCCTCTCCTCAGATCTGCCTGATTCGGACCAGCCAAATGGAACTCACTCTGTTCCACAATTTACATTACATTTGATCAACATTGTTTAGCTGAAGCTGCTTTGAGACTATGCCCACTGTTAAATGTGCTATACAAATAAAAATGCATTGAATTGTTACATACAATAACATTCTAATAACACCTTGTTTACATGAATTTGATATTTGATTGATTTGACTTTGATATGAATATTTCGGCCAGACTGATCTCTCAATATTGGCATCAGCCATCAAAAATTCCAGTTTGGTCGAAAACTAAGCAGTCAACTTAGTCAGCTTTGAAAGTGATTTTTACAACATTGTTGTCAGGGCCAAAATAATTGATGTAGTTGCTGCTACATCAATGAGGAATATTTTCAGTATAGCATTTCCCTTGCTGTTAATGGTAAGTAGGGCTGATACGATAATTTTAGTAATCTACAATTTTTTGTTCTAATGACTAATCAAGTGATTGAATAAGAGTGTTTTTAATTAAAGAGTAATGGTGAAGAGACATGTCTCTTAAAATGAATAAGTAATTTGTTTCCTTTCCAGAAAAAAAAATGTATTACTGAAATTACAAATACAAGGCAAGCATATCTGTGAAAGCTAGATCCATTTAGTTCCATTTAATTCCAATATTACAAATACAGTGCATTCAAATAGTCCCTCTGCAGTGACCAAGTACAGTAAGCTATGAATATAAATATTGGTATAATGAAATTCACACAATATTGTAGTATTCTGGTCTCCGGAAAAGCTAAGTGAAATTTTCCACAGATCCACAGAAATTTTCCGTCTATTTATCACCGGCATTAAAAACATTCTCCTCTACCTATTCTACACGGCAGAATGAAACACTCTGAATGGAGTTTTCTTTATGTTTTATTTTGAAATCATCCCAAACGTTCTGGTGTTGGTTTTGGTCTGAATCTCCTCCTCGCCCCTCGCTGTTTTTATCCCGGTCCTCCATTTTTCATTCTGCAATGTCTTTCCAAAGTGCATAATAATGGTTCGTGGGAAACGTAGTGCTCCATGTATAGTTAAAAGGAAAAAACAAATGTCATTTGCATTGATGAATTTTTGAAATCTAAGAATCATTAAATCATTAACAGGAAGTGTCTGGGTGATTCTTACTGCAATTAAAGATTAGGTTCAAATGGGCTTCACCTGGTTTGATATTACAATTAATTATGCAATTATTTTAGTATATTAATCAGGTGTCTCAAAGAAATAACACAGCTGACATGTCTAAAAGAAAGCTTTAATATCATTTACCAAATTCTTAACACGAGGAACACAAGAAAACCTGACCAAGCAGAGGGTTTTGTATTATAACTTTATCAAGAAGACAAATCCTGTACTACACAACCACTACAAGTCAGTTTGTACAATAGCATATGATATTGAACCCTCATTTCATAGTTTCAAGTATTTCTAGTAACCCTTTAAACCATATTTAGACCATCTGGATCATGTGCTGTGCAGGAGATATTCTGTTCATAATGATCTGACAGAGATTAAGTTGCACATGGCAGATCCAGGCTTATATGAGGAGAAGTGTAGAGGCTGGGTACTGAATGGGAGGGGGTGGAGTTACCCAGTGCTTGGTTACGGTTGGTATTTGTGTGTACACTTGTGTGTGTGTGTGTGTGTGTGTGTGTGTGTGTGTGTGTGTGTGTGTGTGTGTGTGTGTGTGTGTGTGTGTGTGTGTGTGTGTGTGTGTGTGTGTGTGTGTGTGTGTGTGTGTGTGAGTGTGTGTGTGTTTGCCAGTTGGGTCTCACTGTTTCTTTAAGAAGGCTCATGATCACAACAACAGCATCATCTAGGGACCATGAAATATTAAGTGATGGAACTGGTTAGCAGACACCCAAACATCACCTGAGCACCTCGCGCCACTATTTGGGGAAAAGTTCACCAACAGAAAGACCAATCAAAGCTTTGCACAATAACTAGCTGAATTTGTTTACGATTTGAAAGGTTTTGTAATACAGAAATCTAACAGCTATTATGACAAGGGCCATATAAGACAGAATACGTTGAGTTTTTCTGGTCAAGGGTCAAAAGAACTCATGACTAGGCATTTCCATTCCACTAGAAAATTTCCATTCATGGTGATGGAGACGAGCCAGCATTTAGCAAGGAGAGATAATCGTACTAACTAACTATCTTACTAACTGGACTAACGTGCCAGTGTCAGCTCATCCTGTACTTTGCCCAGATCTGATTATGTCAGCAAGGAAAGGGTATGTTTCGGATAAGCAGACTTTAGTCTTCTGGAAGTTTCTGTGCCGATTAGATAAACTTTAAACCTGACTGTGTCAAATACCCAAAGCAATATATTATGCAATCCATATGCCATGTGAAGTGGTCAGGTGCTGAAATCTTTATGTATCACAACAGCTTGCACAGTTCAACCTGTGAGAAGGCTGAAATATTTCTTTTTTTAAATTACTGCTACACAAGAACAGTTTATATTATTTAGCCCAAGTGGGATACATTGACTATTCATACTTTGTGTAAAACCATGAGAAGTTACATTTGATAAGAATTTCCCCATATCTTGGAATTTCACTACACTGTCCTTCAATAACTACTGTATCTCTTCGACCTGGTTTTCAATTTTTACTATAGAATGATGAGTTTGGCTCCTAGCTCTTCTTTACTACACCTCTTAAAATAACCACAACTGTCAGAAAGGCATCTAAATTATTATTAGAACTTGTTGTTCATGCTAATTTTGTTGTTAAGTTAGTATTACATAAAGGCTATGCTGTATAATATGTCTAAATTGAAGAATATAACTAATCTGTAAGCATCAAGTGTGATAAAATAAACTGCAACATTAATGTGTTTATTTCAAATTAAGGCTGAAAATCAGCATGTATTAACATAGTAAAGCTTTTCTTTTTCAGGTCAGGATGGCTAAACTTTGTTCTGGATTAAATTTTTCTGTCAACAAGTACCTAAACCTCCCAATTTTAGCCTTTTCTCTGCAGTAATCATCATCTCAAATAATCTCTATTGAGTCAGGTGTGAATCAGGCATAGATGCATGTTTTTTCAAAGCAACTTTGTGTATATTTGTATGTGGGTTATTTACAATAATAAATAAAACAAACGTAAAAGACTGGAGAACCAAGAGTAATCAACAGGATCTGAGGCTATATTTACTCTGCTGATTGTGCCGCTCAATATATCGGCATGTGAAACATACCACACCATTCCACTGAAGCACAATAGCAATGGAGAAAAATGCCTGGAATTCTTCCTGAGAAATCCACCATAATCCTAGTTGTGCATGAACATGAATTCAAAGCATTTCCCGCTACTATTTGTTTTGCTTTTCATACAGGAGCCAGAGCGGCAGATCCAGGTGATGGTGAAACAGTGTGTCCTCGAAAACACTGTGACAAATTGGACATTCTGACACTAACACTTTCTGCAAACAATGGCTTATTTGTTTGTGTTATCAGTGTGGGCTTAGAGATCGCACATATGTGAAAGAGAAATTAATTTACACATCACATTAAAATGAAATGAATATGAGTGGATGACTATATTATAAGCAGGTTCCAAAATATTCTTCAGATTATGCAATATTTAATAATTACAACTCTGTTTCCTGTGCAATCAGGAAAACGTTTGTGTACATGCTCGACTGACTATTTTACAAAAAAGCATTACAAATTTCTTTCTTTGCCCGAAGTGCACCTGGACCTGGGTAAAAGTGATTCACTCATTGGTTGCACTTTTTTATGATATAGTTCTTTCTGACTGTTTAAGTTGTTTTATAGTTGTACTATCCCATATCACCCACATAAGGATGGGTTCCCTTTTTATTCTGATAACTCATGGTTTTTAACTAATACATCTGGTTTGTTTATTAGGTAAACATTCATAAAACTGTGTTGTTTATCCTCAATTTAGATCTTTGTTATGCAAAATTTAATGAATAAAAAGTATGCCTCACAGAAAAGATGGCTTCCCTCATGTCTTAAAAAAACAACTAAATTGATAAATTGTTTAACGTTTCTAAAAGATATTTTTTACCGTTGGTCAGAAGTTTAGATCCTACAGAAAAACAAAATGACAGATTTTGTTTTTGTAATTTGGGTTCGGATTAGTGTTTATGGGACATTGTACAGGAAAAGATGTGCATTTACAATGTCACTCACATTTCCAGCAGCAGTCTTTAAAGAGCAATGACTGTTTCTTGAGTGATTTCAAACTTCACCTATATCCATGTTATCATGTAAAAGATCCATCCGAATGGAGCAAAATCTTTTAATTGTGGTGAAACTTTATCTGAGTGAGTGATGAAGGCGTATGCTAGACTATTGCGGACCCTGAAATTTGTGCGGGGGAAAAAAAAAATTAATAAATAAATGATGCCTGATGGGCAAACGTGAATGAATGATTAGCATATGTGATTTTCTCCACCTGGGTACTGATGATAATAATGTGCATCACGGGGAGGTCCGGAGAGCTTGGTGTGTACATGCACAGATTAAATACTGGGTCCTGGAGGGAAACACTGCAGTGAAACCATCTCGAGGCGCACTGAACTATGGCATTTGACCTCTAAAGCAAGTCATTCACGGCGATACAAGCGATACAAGCTGTCAGTGCAAAAGCAGATGGCAATTACGCGGCACACGCAAAGGATATAAGGCTTGTAAATTGTCTCACCATCCGTCACACCACACTCGCACAAGACGTCTCCTCTTCTCGGGACTGCAGGAGACCGTGACCGGCTTCTCCTCCGCCGCTGGCACCGCCTGATGGTGTCCGTTTTTCATCATCGTTCAAACTTGCTATATAAATATATATTTGTCGGTTTCTTCAGTCAAAACTAAAAGGCGTGATCGATTTGGAGAGGCTCGTGCGCTTTCTGGGCAGGGACGGGTCGGTGTTCGGCATTTACACCGGTGACGCCGACAAGTGACGCGGTACCGGGGAAATGACGTCACAGAGACACGGAGTCGTACGATGAGAGGCCGCCAGTCACCACTCAGCCAATAGCGCGCTTCCCACGCTTACATACTCCCCTACTACACAGTACGCCTCAGTAACGCGCCTCTATTGGCCAATGCTCTATCTTTCGTTCTTCCTTCCTTCCTTCCTTTTTTTTTTTTTTTTTTTTTTTACACCTGATAGCATGTAGGCGAGGCCACTTATTTTTACGATGCCTCCTCCGGCGTCACGTGAGTACAATCACAAGAAAGTACTAAATACTGTGATCCGGGTGTTCATGAGCACATGATTTTTCACAAAGATAAATAATGTTTCCACTGAACAGCATAAATATAAATAAGAAAGCGTTTAATATTTGCAAATCAATAAATTTTTCAAATAGCTTACATAAATGATACAATAGTAAATAATAATGATACAATGATAAAACAAATAGTTCATTGTGACATTAATGTACTTGGGCTCTATAAGACAATGAAGTAAATCTGCAAATAAATATATTTTGGTTCACGTAAATGATTAACAAGAATAGTTAGGTATGAAAACATAAGTATGAAACATAAGGTAGGAATGAACTTATTAGAATTATAAATAGAGAAGTAAATAAGTAAATAAATAACATTTTGGTTTATATAAATATTAACGATAAAACATCATTATACTTCTGGTATACTGTATGGTAAACTGTTTTACTGTATATTGTCTAAAATCCACTGTGTCTTGTTGATTCATACTCAGTGAATATCAGATAACACTTAAACACATTAATTGGTCATTGCATGCCGTATTGTAAAGATAATAATAATAGATGATAATGAAGTATGTAATGAGGTTTTGTCATTAGTTGTTAATATTCCATTAGATTACAAAATATCTCTCTATGATGTAATATCTACCAATTTTCATGTACTTATAGACTTGTAATAATACTTAACAATTGTGTATGAAAATTAAAGTCCGTCCCTTTGTGTAGTGTGCCTCCAACATGAGCGCAAAGTGCATTTAATTAAACAGTGTTAAAAACCTAAATTGAACCTGGGAGGAACACAAGCATGTAGAATTGAATATAGCTGATTTCTAAAGATGCTCCTGCTTCACCAGCAGATGGAGTCCAAACTCAAACTATAAAATCTCAGCAAGGAATACGCTCATATAAATACTGTCAAGGTGAGGGGTCCTTACTGGTTCTGCTTGATACATTGTACCTTTATTAAATGGTTCTACATGGAATCCATAGGGGAAAAATGTATAATTTGCACGTGAAGGACATTTGCAGATGATGAAGCGACACGTCAAGTTTTCTTAACCAAGACTACTCATTCTCATACATCTAAGATTTTATTATCACCAAATAAACCCAAAGATATTTTTCCTGGATAAATCATTTTCAGCTATAATAATAACTATATCACATGATAAAGGCACTTTAACTTAGCCTTCTTTGCTGGCCAAATAGCTCCACAAAGAGAGACATCACTCTGAAATCTTTTGATAGATGAGGCTATCAGAAGCCTTCTCTTTCTAAGGAAAAAAATATGGAAAGTGGGGAAAACAGAGTTGGATAAATCAAGGTGATCTGGCTGATCAAATCAAATGAATATCACTCAAAATATCTTGCATAAAAACATAAAGTGTCTTATTTTCTAAAATTAAATGTCTATTATTTTGCTAAATTTGTTTAGTTTACAAAAGTGTTTATGGTGTCTGGTTTGGCAGCACCTTGGCTTTCAGTGGCCGAGCATCCTCAGAGTTGTAATTGGATTGGAATCTTAAACATGCACACAAACAACTTACACGTCTAACTTCTCAGTGTCATTTGTACTGCATGTACACAATATACCTAAAAGCTTTTGGACACCTGACAATCACATCCTTATACGCCTTGTGAATAGATTTCAGTACCCTCCGTTCTTTTGCTACATGGCTGTTGAGATTTGCCTATTTAAATCAAGACAGTCATGTTGGATGAGAAGGTTTGGGTTGCACTCAGTTTTCCAGTACTCCAGTAATTTTAAGTTATTTACACTTTTATGACATAAGGTAGACTGTCTTATGCAGAGTGGCTTTACATTTATTGTACACTTATTCAAATGAGCAGTTGATAGTTGTTTGATGCAGAATACTTCGAATACTGAAAATCTGGTATTTGTCTCTTTGTGTATTGAGTCAGAAATGAAGCTTGCTAAACAAATTAGTACATTTCCAAACAGTTTCCAAAAATTCTTAAAAGAGTAACTGACAAACCAGATACCTGAAGTTTCCATTTTAACACTTCTAGTAGAGCCTGCATATCAATGCCAGTAGAATGCCATGTACCACCACTAATGCTACAAATTAGCCAAATAATTTTTGAAATAATAATGCAACAGTAAGGCAATTATGAATTGATAAACATTTACTATTTGATTGAATAAATTACTAAGAAAACAGCAGAATAACTTACCAGCTTTTTAAGATGGTCTAGCAGCTTGATCAGCTTTTAGAAGCTAGCAACTCCAAGCTGAAATAATGTCAGAAATGACACCGCACATGCCACATGCCTTGCATGGTTGATGCATGGTTATTATCATTTCATTCACTGGTTATGAAAAAGCCTTCCCAGTATGAACAATACATAATATGATTTGTTAATTATTTTGTAAATTGTAAATAATTTAAAGAATAATAAATAAGTCTTAGTGGCTGTGGCTGAGGCTGAAATACAGGACTGACATGCTGTCTCATAATAACATAAATTAGGCTTATACACTGCATTGTATTTTATTAATATAATGTCTCGCCTGAAAATATTTGTAGGAATGTTTAACAGGAAGAGGAAAATTCATTCTTAATTTTGCAAACGTCAATGTGTATAATTAAATGATATTTATACCAATTTTGTTACAACCTCACCAAGAGATGGGTTACAATGAAATAGAAATTCATTTTAGAAGTCATATGTAACAGGTAAACATGGGGCCCGACACCAACACCAGTTAACCAAACATCCATTCTTTAAAGCTTGGAAATGTCTAAATAATAATAAAATTACACAGATATCACATCCTTGTATTTACTGTGTGGTATTATACTCTATGAACTGGTTCATATCATCACAAAAATAGTGTATATATAGTATATAGTAGTGTATATAGTATAGTGTGTGTGTGTGTGTGTGTGTGCTTTTATATATGTAGTATTTTGCTTCTTCAGAGGCCATTTAATTATAGCATAAATGATAGCAACAAGTGAAAAATACAGAGAGAATTGGCAGCAGTCATTCTAGAGTCTCAAAGAAGCAACCCCTATGAGGGCACGCTAATTTGATATTAGCTTAGAGCCACAGGCAGCGCATTTGGGGGCAGAGTGAAAGCCTGGTTAATGGCAGCAAAGGCCACATTAATTCTGCCAGGCTGAGAGAATTGGGCCAGGCACCTGCTGCAGAAGTGGGTACGAATGACAAATGCCGTCCTATATTGGCCATCGGCTCACCTCTCGCCTCTGCCTTGCAAATTAATCAAACCTGGAGGCCATGGGCTCGCTCGTGTTGTGCAGACAGGTCAGGAACAGCAGCGAGTGTGTGCTGCCAAAGTATTAAGCATTATGTACACAACACATCCCTGATGTAGTTTTAGGAGAGGTGAATAAAATATATACATGGCATAGTCCGAATAAGTAATAATAAGTATCCAAATTTGTACATATTTATTAGTAATATTTCACGCATGTATTCTATGCTTTGTACACAAAGTAAAAACAATACAAAAAAAACATTATAACCACACCATGATATAGTCTACAAGAGAATGAGGAAGTATAACCCATGGAGAACAGTGTTGAAAGGTGCATGTATAGGTGCCTTGTCTGGCCAGATTTAGGGCAGGCACACCACAACGTCCCCCCACTCACGTCAGGCCAGAAAACGCATGCACGGAGGTTGCTCGAACTAGGTCGACGGGTGCCTTTTTTTGGATCACAGAGGGAGAAAATCGTGCCAGCTAAATGATCACACTCTCCTAAAACCTACTCTGATGGCAAAAAGCCTTCACCAGTTTTATTTTTACTCTCATCAAACTGGGTCAATGACTATGCCATGGAACATAGCCAAACGCTTTAAAAAAAAAGTCATGCTCACCAAAAAGTCAAGACATTTATGGACATCTCTCAAAACCTTTTTATTGATCATATATAAAATAAAGTAAGCTGTATATCACCAAACGTACAATATATACAACAGTACATCAATAACTTAGTCAAACCCAAGAAAGACTATCTGCATGGTTAAAATCCACAGTTCTTATATATGAATATATATATATATATATATGTATATATATTAATACATCGTCACTTTTGTATGTACAGATTGCAAAAAAGTACAATAATTTAATTAATAAAGTTACAGTTCACCCATTTTGTTACTGTATTTCGTACAAAGTACTCAAATATATCCAAAACAGCACATTCTATTCACCGAATACCACCTCACATTTCATAGCTTTTTATTTTATTTTATTTTTTTCTGATTTAACAGTTTCAAGACAACAAACAATTCAGAGCCATATATGAACCTGGTGTTTGAATCTGCTTAAACAAACACAGAACATGATGACCAAAGCCCTGTTAGCCTACAGCTAACAGAATTTGTCACATAAGTGCAGATAAAGTGAGTGGACCATTGACTCTCTGGTAAGACAATGGCAGGGATTAAAGGCTCTCCTGGATGCATAGTGTGATTTATGTAGAAAATGACAAGGCCCCCAACAAAACTGTTCGACAATGCCAATTTCCGTACTGACTTAGTGACCTAGCTATTTTCCTGATCCTGTTACTTGACGCATGACAATCAACATTCTGTTTATATTTCAATACTCAGCTCTGTGTGACATCGCCCCACCTCCTATCCATCTTACTATAGCTCTTTTGTGGTAACTATCACGGGCATCAGGCTACGTGAAATAGCTCCAATCAATCATTTATATCCACAAAAGGATAACGTGGGGCATTTGTCCAAGAACTCCATTTAACACCACAGAGGAGGCTTATGCACAGTAAACACACAAGAAACCCCTGAGAGCCTGCAATGCTTTTTTGTTTCATGAACGGGAATCTAAATGGATAAATGGACTAATTTAGGCTTAGAGAGGAATGGAATGAAAAATTCACGGCATGATAACCCGGTATAGCTAAGTATTTTCAAAATTGAACATAGTATGTTGTTAGAATAATTATAAGAACGAGTCAATCTTGTTAAGAGTAAATGCTTTTCACCTTATTAAGAAAGCATGTGTTTTGTTTGTTTTCTCAAATTATAAATTGTTGCTTAAAGCACAAACTTTCTGGCATCTATTTCATTTCCTCATTGTAAACCATGATACTGGTTATATCTCTACTATTAAGTGTAGATATACACAGGTGGACAGTTTTACAGGTTAGCCTTCAAACCAATCTACCAGGAATCCTATAGTGCAAGACATTTTAGCTACTTGGCCAATGGTCTACGACTTTCTATCAGGTTTTGCATACAGATCGAAATAATTATCTAGCTGTACATCAGACATATTTTTCCCATTTATCTTTATTGAGGGTCACAGTGAAGTTAAAAGTCCTGGGAAAAGTCTATTCCATTAGGTGTATATATAACCTGGATGCCTGAACATGTTCACCAGCCACAGTCAATTCTTTGCAGCCAGTCCAGCTACTGGAAACTAAAAACAGAGGTGGATAAATCAGTACCCTAGGCTACCAGACAAGCAATTTTATCTGGGGTTTTTTTTGTGTTATTTTTCTAGTTGCCAGGTAGACAAGTTCTTAGACAACCATAATAAAAATAAATTTGTACAAAAAAAAGCCACACACAACACAACTTGATGCTCAGCCAAGGATTTGGTTAATGGTGGAACCATTTTGCTACAATGAAAGATTACAATCTAGAACAGACATCTAACCTAAGGCTGTTATATAAGGCATATTTAACCTATATATAACAACTCACCTTGCAGGGATACATATTAAAGTTTCCCCACAATGTAACGAAAGAAATATCAGACAGCTACCTGCTATCTTGCACACTGGAGTTTTTACTTGCCTGGTGGGCTAACTAATGAAGATTTGTCCACCCCTGAGAAAGAACCTGGTGGAAACCTGGTGGCTTATGAAGAACCTATAGACATTAACCCAATTTCTAAACTAAACCCTAGAGCTGTGATGCAGAAACACAAAAGTCTGCAGCAACGTGCCATCCTTTCAACCCTAGTCGGAAGATTAATTTTTCTGAGCAAATATACCTGCCTTGAATGTGCATTGTTTGTTATGCATTAAGGAAGCCAATTTATATCTAATATAATCATTTTAAATGCTGCTCACATGAAAGCACTGTGTTGTCTATAGCTCATATTTGACATAACTCATATGCAACATAATGGAAATAAGACAGGTAAATGTTTGGTAGGTGTTCAGTATTATTTTACATATCAGTAAACCTAACCATACATTTGGAGTAATTATGGTTTGTAGTAATTAGGAATTACTCCAACTACAACTGCATTCAGTTCAGTTGTTACTGTGAATTTGTTAATATTATACAGTGCTGGCAAAATATGATACACAGATTGACTTAAGAAAATCATCATACAGTGTGTCACTATATGAGATAAAGTGGATGTGGGCACCACAATGAGTTACCAATCAGCAAAAAGGATGGCACAATAGCTATAATTGATCGCTGCTGCATGAATACTTTCACAAAAGCTGCAAAAACACAGCAGAAGCCAATGATTATTAAAAAAAAAAATCTAATACAAGACCTAAATATTTATTTGGAAAATGCCAAAGTTATAAAATATCTTGCTTAATGTTTGTCCTGGATAGCACCTTCAGCAACATCTTACATTATGGAAGTCCGTCATTTGGGATAGACGGCAGAAACGGAAGAGTTCAGCTGAGACAGTGTTAAAAAGAAATCTGCATTGTTTAAATGGAAGGACCAAAATGGATGGTTATCTGTCTTTCTATACATTGCCTTTGTTCTACAAATTCTTCTAAATATATTCATGTAAATAGTACAGAATGACACCGATAAGAGTGGACGACACTGCCACCTGATCACTTTCACAGCACGCCACGCGCCTAGTCACTAGAAAAGCTATCAGACTTCAATAATAAGCCACTTTTGGTACAATTGCAAAGTCAATATCAAACAAGTTCAAGAGTTGTATTTTCCCCCAGACATTTTTTCCCCCTATAAATTAGAGGTGCGCAACTCAAATGGTCCAAAGGTCAGCATTCAGTTCAGTTGTTATTTATCTGCTCAAAGACACCTGATGGGCAAACACCTTTTGCCGGTGAATTAGTGCAGGAAAATGGCCAGACTGGGCTGACCTCTAGCCTCTTTTCAGAGTTGAACACCTCTGTTATAAATAACAAAACATTTTTCTACCAGAAAATAACAAAGATACCCTTTAGCTGGACAAAGACATCAAAGAACACTTGCGAATAATAAGAAAACGATAAAGCTTGTTTGTGGATTGTGTTGAGGCAGCTACGACCAGTCCATCCACTGTATTAAGCTCTAAGTATGTAGAACAAAACTAAACCACTCGATACTTCACGTTTGCCAATAAACTTCTACACCAAACCATTTGTAAAAACCACAATAAACATAATCAAACAACGAAGGAGTTTGCTATGTTCTATGGACAGGCTCCCTCATAACAAACATGATAGAACTTGTGTCTATGAAAGGTGTACATCACCCTCGGAGACAGTTCCCGGATTTCTCCTTTTCCATGCATAAATACAGTAGTTTATTGCCTCTCCTAGTCATATTCATCAGAATATAACTTGTAAACATCATTCCACATATGGAATTAAACAAAACAGGGCAAAAAAATACTAACAGTTATTAAACAGTAGTTTTTGACATGTTGGCATGGCATGGATCACCAAACTTTTAGCTATAAAGGATTTGTTTGGGGGGAAATTCTGGTTTGACACAAATGCTCTGCCTGTAAACATTGTTTATCAGCCAGAACATGTCCACATTTTCCGCTTTTACAAGGCTTAGAAACTTCATAGAAGGCTTCGAAAGTCATAGATCTCTTGTTTTTGCAATTCTCACCATCATACAAACTGCATGGCAAAATCTGGCCTCCAACCACGGTCAGTATGCAATTTAAGGCTTTTGAGACAATTGTATAGCATTCCATTTATATAATATAGAAACGTTTTTTAAAAAAAGGAACAGTGTGTAGTTGAAAACTGTATTAGCAGCCTGTTGGTTTTTAAACCTTGTGGATTTAATTAAACCCCTAGAATCTTGCAGTACCTCATAAATATTGTAACCAATTTTTAACCAATTATATCTGGTTATTATTCACTGTGTCTGACAAGTGTGTAATAATTTCAGCATGGAGTTTGCATGATGCAAATGGGTGGTCATAGACTACCATTAGTTAGTACTTACTGTTAGCAAAGAAGCACAAGAACAAAAAATAAAGGATGCCAATTTGAATGTCAATCACGTCTAAGCTCATTAGTTGTGTCGAGAATAAGTGGACAATTTGTGTAAATTTCCCCCAAACGTGATAAAATGAGAGTTCATAGTTCAACCTATGGCACTGACCGAGGGTCAAACTGCTATCTTAAATGCAAAGTAAACCCACCACTTTCCAAGCCCAATATATCTGGGTAAATTTTTGTGGGTATTTTTTTGAGAATTAATTCATTTAATTGATTAAATCGTATTTAAAATGTTTAACGTAAATGGAAGCTCAATTTGTACTATGACCAAAACAAGTTCAATTTAGTAACTTCAATTTCATTCAAAATCAAATCAAGTTTTGGCTCAGCAGCTACAATGTCTGAAACTATTCACCCTCATAATAGGTTCATTTTTAAAGAAAGAACAAGTTGTTGTTGTTTTTGTAATGCTGACACTTCCTGTCATTAATAGATTTCATCATCAGTTGCAAGAACATGATGCCCTTCTGAGAGGTGGTCAGTGGATAATATCAAGCACAGGAATCTGGAAAAAAAAGTGAAAATATTGTTCAACTAATATTACCCCTATTGTGTCAATGAAATAAAGATCAGTAAACAAAACTCTCAGTGCAATGTTTCAAATATGGTGCAAACTAAATTCAGTGGTAACCGTGTTGGACTGCATTGTTCCCCTGGACATGAGTTTAGCCAGTGCCACGTTTGCTTGCCCTTTCACACCTGAATCACCTAAATGCAAAAGACAGAATCATGTTTTGGAATGGACATTCAGCGAAAAGAAATTTCACTAAAATGAAAAAGAGAGAGAGAGAGAGACAGAGCGAGAATGCATCTAGTAAGACATATTTTGCTTTTATATTCGTGAACGTTTTGACAGTAGACGTACTTTGAAAGTTAGTTCTGATTTTCGTTTTTGTTTTTTTTTTTAGCTATGGACTATGAAATCCCTACTATGGTGCATAGAAGGTTGTGCTAAATCTGGGAATGTCTGACACTTAAGTTTACTGTCAAAAAACACACATTTATGCAAAACCAGAAAGGCCATAACGGAGTTTAACAACCAAAACTCACCAAACCACTGCGTGTTAACATAGCACACTGCTAGGCAGAGCACGTTTAACTGCTGTATTGTTTTAAGCAGGTGTTGCAGATCTGTGCTTGATAATGATTCACTGACCAAAGGCATTGTGCATTATGAGCGTGCCTCCGTTTTAGACTTGACGATGGTGATGACACTTGTGGCAGCCACCTTGCCTGGAACGATGATTGGCGTGATTGCGCCTCTGGCGGCTGGTACGGGGCTGCGTGCCACAGTCCTGGCGAAGCTTTGCAGTGCCTCATACTTGGAGCGCAGCACGTCTAGCTCTACCTTCATGCTGGCGTTCTCAGAAGCGAGTTTCTCCACCTCTTGCTGCAGCTCAGCTTTCTGTTTCTCCAGTTCTTCCTTCTGTGTGACACGCTTGACACGGCAGCTTGCGGCATAGCCACGGTTCTTTAGCGTGCGCCGCCGCTGCTTTAGCTGTGCAATCTCCTCCTTGGATAGGCCGCGCAGGTGCTGGTTCAGCTCACGCACTGACATTGACACTAGCTCGTCATCTGTAAGGCTCGTGCCATTCTCACCTGGCTCCCGCTTCACCTTAAGAGACAGGAGACGAAACAAGCGTCCAAATAAATAAGGCCAGAGAGATGAAAAGCCAAAAACATGACAAATAGAATAAAGAGAATAGAACAGAACATATTGACACTTGCCTTCAGGGCTTTGTTTCCCTTACTTGTAGTAGTCATGCCACGAGAGCCACGCTTGACTATCCTGGAAGACTGTCTGTTGGGGGAAAAAAAGGAAGGGAATAGAAACATTAAATAAAGTCTGTTTTGTTGTAACATATGAATGTTCAGGCTGTTCTCGATGCCTCCGCTCAGTTGCACGTAGGTTGTAGATATGACTTTTACGGTCATTTGATTACACTAATGATGCTGATATTTGAAAAAGAACAAATCACCAAGCACGCAGGACCTCTGAGAGTGTGTTTGCTCCTGACAAACAGATGCAATAAATAGCAAATCTGGATTTCCATAGACTCTGGGAACAGTGCTGCATTGAAAGAGCCATGTAGAAAAATGTGGCTCAAAGTAAACACACTGACATTTGCCAATGCATCTCCGGTAGATAAGTGCAAAGCCATGTTACACAGCAACTCCGCTGCACCAGAGGCTCTTTATAATGTGCTACCACACACAGAGCCACTCACACACAGAAACAGACAGAGCCCCACACACACACACACACACACACACACACACACACATACACACACACACACACACACACACAGCCGAATCAGTGATGCATCTGAAGTCTGGGCAAGTCAAATTCAATGTGGCATCAGCGTCAAAATAATGCCGAAAATAGAGGAGGTCTTTCAGTGGAGCTAGTTAGGCCAGTGCGAGACAGTTTCGGATGTTAAATACTATGCATATAAGTAACTATCTCTTGAAAAAGAATGGTCATTTATTAATCACTAATATTTAAATATTAAGATTATATTTGATAGTCTCACAACTGTCTGAGCATTCTGAGTGTGTGTTTGTCTTATTTGATATTAGCACTTTGAGAAGGCTTATCTAATGGTCTGTTCTGAGATGTGTGTGTGTGTGTGTGTGTGTGTGTTTGTGTGTTATATTAGACAGAGCTAATAGAGCTGGGTCACAGCAGGAGTAGAATCACTCAGGCCAATTCCAGCAGTTGTGGAACCATGGCTTGTGACATACACAAATACTCAAACATACACACACTTGTCTTTTTACCCTTGCGAGGACTTCCCATTAACATGATTATAAATACTGATAAGTACTTATATGCCATTTAAATACTGCTATGCTTCACCTAAACTGAAACTGAACCTTAACTTGAACCTTTCCTTGAACCTTGAACCTTGAAATTTCTTAAGAAAAAAAAGGATTTTCCTAATGAGACCAACCAAATGGCCTAACAACGTTGGAACAATCAGGTTTTCCTTCCTTTCTGAGGATAGTTGGTCTCTGGGATATAAACACACACACAAAAGGGTATGCTGGATCAGCAAACTCATACTACTGCACTGGCTGCCAAACGCACGGTCACCAGCAGTTCACTGCTGGACTCAATCCATCCCAATGCACCTGTGTGTATCTGACTGTGCCTTTTTTACACACCCTGCATGTGCAACTGTGGACATACAATTATACACTGAGCAGCTGTAAAACTGGCTAAGCAAGTGGATCTTCCTCTTCATACTGTACTAGTAAAACATAAAAAATAGAAGACTTCAGGTCACACAACATAGTAATTCCTCGATGTAATCCCATAAAAGGCTGCTCCGGAGTTGACCTGGACCCTGTTGCTGTCAACAAAGAAGCAGGTGTGGCATTCAAACACAGCCAGACCAGAGGACATAGCAAATAATTAACCTAAATATATCATAGAGAATGTGTATCATAGAGAATACAGGGAACGAAGCATAATGGCAACATCAGGATGATTAAAAGTCTTTACATGCCACTTTTTCAAGATGGCATGAAATCTGGGTCAGTTTCTGCGGCAGACCGGGCAATACCAGTTACGTTCATGGATGCTGCATTCTAGATTATACATACATGTTAAGATTCTCTTATGAGAGTTCTATACTGCAGCAATGATGACACAATTATTCAGATTTGCATCATAGCAACAACCACAATCTGCATTCTGGTTAAAATATGTGAACTTCTTGTCCATCTTTGGTCACAAGGATGTTAAACCAGCCTAGGGTGTGAGAATTACAGGTAGCCACTAACACCATCTGTGGCAGCATTATTATTATAGTTATAACTCACCTGTAGACTTTGAAGACAGTAGTACATAAAAACTCTTGCCTACATTAGATTAGCATTATACAAAATTGGATGAAGAGTTATGACACAGCTCAAAGCGCCAATGGAGATCCTAAACTCTGGTTGCTATAGCCTGCATTTTCTACCCATGTCCCATGTGTGTGTGTGTGTGTGTGTGTGTGTGTGTGTGACGGGTGCCCTGTCTGGCCTGGCATTCATTTGAGGTGTATTCCCGTCACATGGCTAATATTCCTGGTAAAGACTTTTGACCCACCAAGACCCTGACCAGGATAAAGTGATTATTAAAATAGAGTGGACACAGTCAGTTACAATAAGTATGAATATACATCTGCATCACGGCAATAAGATTAGAAACTTCTAAATATGGTGTACTCAAGCTAACTTAAGATAAAATGCAAATTATTCAAAGAAATATTATAAAACATATATGATAAAAAATATATCCTGCATATTTAGCACTTTTTATTAAAAGGGACAACTGGTTTAGATATCTTTAGAAACTGGTGCATTCCTGTGTATGGACATATCGGACTCAGGATTGGTCAGCTGGCAGAGTAATTATTTTGTATTGTTTTGTCTGTCTCTATTCCAGCAGGTAGCTCCTCCTCTTGAAAGGACATTTATGGTTCATAAAAATTTGTTTATCATGCTCTCCTTCCACTTCCACAGGTCTTCAGTTGTAAATTCATCTATTTGATGCCAAAATTGACTCAAGGCCAGTGTTTATTCTGGTGACAGCACATTTATTTTTGCAATATTTAACCAGAAGTCAACAAACATTGTCTACACTGTTATTCTCATTTCATGTCAAATGATAAAGGACTCACAATAACTGCTTACATTTGCTGGAAACTTGGATGCATAGATCAATATGATCATTCATCCACTAAAAACGTTCTAATTTAGTAAGCCTGTATCCACTGCCACCTTAGATAGCTACACTTGGCTGACAGGAGTTTAACCTTCTATACTCTTCTCCTTTTGCAGTGCATCTTATTAAGGTTCAACATATCAAGTGTTTTGATCTGCTTTTCTGCATACCATAGTTGCAAAGAGTGGTTACAATGGCCCTTCGATACGTCTCCTCTGTCTCTCACAAGACATTTCTACACACAGAACAGCAAATGAATGGATTAGTTTCTTTTTCCACACAAGTCTGTGAAAAACCTACAGACTGTTATATGTGCAAACCCTAGGAGATAAGTATCTTAAATATTCAAAGCTCGCTTGTTTGCAACACCCAAAACAATGCCACAATCAAATTTACTGACATAACATTATTCCTCATGTTTGATGTGAAAATGAAGCTCTTAACTTGTATCTGTATGATTTTATGCACTGTGTCACATGATTGCATGAATGAGCCACTTGAATGACATGTATAATGTACACATTTTCCACATAAAATGGCTTGTGATTCCCAATTCAGTTCATTTTTATTTGTTTACCACTTTTAACAACAGAGTTTGTCTCTAAGTAGAAAGAAAAGCTTAATAAAATGTGCATCATTGTGGCTTATAATTGTAAGGCTCTCTGTGTTGTTTAAATAAATAAGTGCACCTATTCCATTTTTTCCATGTTCTACATCATTTAAAAAATGCTCAACGTTGGTCTGGTACAGAAAGATGTAAGAGGGTTTTTGTCCTGTGCTCAATGCAAGATCAATGACTTGACTGTCAACATCAAATTATCTCAAATTCAATATTAATCCTCAGTAATATTCTACAACAGCCACTTAAATGGCCCTTTATCTCCTTACAAAATCCAAGAAAAGAGTTTTAACCATCCAGTCAAAGACCCCATGATTAGAGCTAATGCATGGCCTCTCCTAAATGTTTTTCTCTCATTTGTGGCTGCTCAGTTAAGGGTGCAGGGGCCCAGGAGACCAGTGATGAGGGGTTTAGGGAGGTGAAGCCACTGTCTTTTGCAGGCGCAAGCTGAATTTTTATGAATCACCAGGAAGAACGCTGACAAATCAGGGCTGATTACTTGCAGAGGAGAGACATCACACCCACAGGAAAATACAAAGCGCTGAGCGAGGATGTTGAGTAGAGAGAGAGAGAGAGAGAGAGAGAGAGAGAGAGAGAGAGAGAGAGAGAGAGAGAGAGAGAGAGAGAGAGAGAGGGAGAGAAACACAGAGAGAGAAAGCCTTGTAAAAAATGCACCCTCAACACATTTGGAGGTGCTCAGAAAAAAAACCCTGATCTCAGCAAGGACCAAAACCAAGGCACCAATTAAAGAGCTGTGAAGTTCAACTAAGATGACCAGAGCCATCACTTGCTACTTTCAGACTCTCAATGACTTTTAAGTCTCTAATACTTTCTACAAATGTGGGGATCTAATGGTACAAATGATGATTCCAAAACTTGAAATGTTGATCAGCAATACAAAGTTGAAAGTCGTAGCCTTGGATGTTCAGTCAGGAGTTAATGATTGGATCTCCATGGGTCATTTCAAACAGATTCCCCAACCAACCAACCAATTAAACAATTTCTCTGCTTCTAATCAGTTGGTGAGCATCTCTTCGTGAGTGTGTTAATAATGGTGGAATATGACACCCTGATTGGGCAATTAGAAAAGATTGGGTATTCAGGATGTTAGATGTTCTTAGACCTTACTACATGCATCCTGTGTTTATATATACAAATTAGTGAACAAATAAGTATTTAGGATTCCAAACAAAGTATCACTGCACATGAAATACACAGTGAAATCAAATGGCTTATAAAGGCTGACCATTCTGAAAGATCTAATAGATAGATTTTAGCGATACTACTTTAGATCTACTTTAAAATCATTTAGATGACTGACAATCCTTGTTATATTCAGACACATATTCTCGATGAAAAAACGAAATATTGACATCATGGGATGAACCTGTCTTAAGAACTTTGCGGGAATCTCAGTGTTTGCACACGATTAAACAAATTTATTACACATTTTAGTAATTAATAAATTAATAAATAAGTCTTCCTAAACACCAGTAAAAGCCATGTGAAATCATCATGCTAATCCTTGCGTAATAAGTAAATGAGGGTAAGAGTTTAAGCTGCTGTCAGAGGCAGTAAAGACAGGAGACCAGCAATCTGCAGCAATCATATAGAAATCAACAACCTTTTTCCCGTTTTTTTTTGCAACCTTGTCAGCTGCTAAGCTTCAGAAACCAGTTCTGCACGAATAATTCAAGAACTCCAAGAAAGATCGGCTCGCTAATTAAGACAGACCATCAGCAAGCGCTTAGGCAACTTTCTGTATTTAATTTCATGCATGATCCGCACCTGATATTAATGTGCAACCCAGCCCTCCCTTTTCCGTACTTCTATCAGATGCTGAGAGGAACAAAAAAAAAAACTCACTCACATACACACCAGCAATGACATTTGAATCTAATCATCCCTCCCTTCAGTAGACTGAAGTCAATTATCAAACAAGCTGCGTGTGTCGAGCGCCATTTAACTGCGAATTAAAAATCAGGCTCCGCTGATGCCTGCCGGGTTAGGAGAAGGAGGCTGGCATCAATTTATGTATCGAAGTAAACACCAAGAGGCCAGGAAGCCATCAAGTAGCAGGTATTCGGAGCATGAAATAAGAGTGATAGAAAGAGAGGGAGGAAATTATACATTATAAATGACTGTTTGGCATGGTAGAAAAAAGGGAGTGAGAAGAGGGGGTTATCGGGAATAAAATTTAAATCGTATCTCACTCATTCATTACAGTTGGAGGGGAAATGTCAGGGTATGACCAATATTTATATGTTTTCAGTTTTTAGATTTTTTAGGCATAGGGGGGTTCCACAGGTATTCAGATATCGGCTTATGTGGGTGTTGGATGGCATTTCAAGGGGGGGAAAATTCATCCTGTGCAAACTGGTACACAAGCTAAATTCAGCTATATTCAATGACCTCTGGGTTGTACATGCAACATTTAATATGAGATTTTTACATTTTCTAGTAGCCGCTGCTGCCATCCACTTTCCTTCCGGGGCCCAAATGAAGACTTGAACCTTCGGCATATGTGATTGAAATTAGTGGGAGTCGCTCCTTTCAAAATCTCGCTGCTGGTTTAAAGTAAAGGTGCAAGAGACCTGTTGGTAATAAAACGCTGAACCAGCCAATGTAACCCAGTGCATTGTGATGACCTCCAGATTCTCAAGTGCTGTGAGATACAAGGCTTTCACAACAATTTTTTTATATTCTGCCTCAAGCACCGGATCGAGAGCAAACAGACCTGGCAAAGAAATCCATGCTTTCAGCCCACACGCTGGCAAAATGATCTACATGTACCACAGCTCTAGTTTAAGAAGTAAAAGTATATTTGGTTAGCCACAATAAACTCAGATCACATATTACTTTGGTAAGCTCAGCTATTTCAGCATTTTATACATGACCACCTTCAGTGCTACATTTCATGTGTACAAAAGAAAAATGGAAAACTCTCTTTTTGTCTGTAACATACAATTTAATAGCATTTTATTAAACAGAAATTAGAAAACACTATAGTCTAAATAGTAAGGTTTAGGAAAGTGGTCACTTGTCATTGTTACCTTCTTGTGAATAAAAGAACATATGACATTTCAAATGCAACTGTTAACAATAGATTAGCTGTTAATATTTCGGAGCAAATATAAAAAAAAAATGTTAGTAAAAAAGGTCGATCAAAGACCATTCAAAACCATTCATTACCGCCTTCAGTAGTAACGAGTTTATTAATAATCAATAATGAAGAATTTCAAGGTTCCAAAATTTTATGATTGAGTCCTTTTTTTTACAAAACAGAACATTATTTAAACTATAAGCAAATCACTTAACAAATACTGCAAAATTGTTTAAAAATGACTGTTTAAAAAAGAAAACAACAAAATGCAAATGAGCACAAGTGAAGCATCCTTGCAAATCCAGCATCTGCAGCTAAAGCACATACGGCTCCGCAGGGCGAAGCACAGAAAGTCCACACTTGCAGCGAGTTTCATCATCAGCAACATCTCCCTCCCAACACCCCCTGAAATTTTTTTTCTATCACTCAATTTTTTTCCTCCCTCTCTTCATGGCTTTAGCTTTAGGCTCTCCCAATTCTCTATGCAGATTGCTTTTGAGGACATGCCCCGCCCCCTATAAACAAACAATTTCTCAAGGACTCTCTGTGGTCTAGTAACTTATAAACATGCTGCAACAGCTGTCCAAGATGCTTTCTTTGTGCGCTCAACTCTTTCTCCCGGTTTCGTCAACTCCACCCCCCTGCTTCCCCCCTCTTCTGTCTATCTGCCTGAACACACCTTATCCAATAAGCATCAGGAAGCAGGAACAACATATAGGCCTATACACACATGATGAACTGCGATTGGTCAAACGCTAGCCACTTGGATATGATGGACCATAAATCTCGCAGCCAATGCCCAACATTTATTCAACCCCCTACCCCCACCTTCTTCAAATCCAAGTCCACACATACACACACATGCTTCATTTTCTAGCCACACCACCCCCTGCTGCACGTAGAAGGCCCTCATCTGTTCTTGTTACCTTCTGTGGCAGGAGAAAGAGAAATTACCGAACATGCCTTCCCAGGCCTTCTGACACAAAAGGGTGTCCTGAAGAATGCAAGTATAATACGAGTTATCACTGGATCTGTAATAAACGGACCATCTCTTGACTCCTGTGCATCTTGTATTTGGTGCTCAGCTTGAATGATCTTGTTATTCATCACCAGGCTGTGAAAGGCACCGTTATTTACATCACAATGCTAAGATGGCAGCATGGGCTACATATCCCCTTCTTCCTGTCAGGGTCAAAATGTGTAGAGTAAAAGCGTAATGTGTCCGGTCCTGTGCTTTTAAGTGCAACCACAGGCTCAGAATAGATTTCATTTTAATTGAGAGGGATGCAAAGTGTTGGGAGTTAATGCAGCTAAATAGAGTCTGTAGTCACTAGAGAGAGAAAGAAAAAGAGAATAAAAATAAAGAATATCTATAGAAGATAGAAAGAGGGGCTGTTTCTCTTGATTGTTTTATGACTATCACATGCTTACGAGTAAATACAGACACGGGGGACAAAGAAAATGATAAAAAACGAAATTGCTGCACATCATTATAGTATCCAGAAGCTTGTCACTTTTTATTTCCAACGTGTGAATATGGCATGGACGCAATGACTGAGAAGAAGGAAGGATGCATAGTAAGTAAAAAAAAATCGACATGCATTCTAACAGGTCTTCTGCATTTGTTTAGGAAACGATGACAGTAGCCGATGACAGAACACAATCACGGGAAAACGAAGCACCTCGCACCAGATATTCAACACACTAACCCAGTCTATAAAGCTGATCATGATCATGGTCGAACGGAAGGAAGGCTTTGAGACAGCTGATAGACATCTCGTTCATTCCTAGTGCTTATGATGAATCAGCAGACGGAACAAAAAAAAGCTCGCAGCCTCACAAACAATGGAATCGGATCGGAGTGTAAATCTCTGATTAACCTTCAGCTGATGAAAATCAGAACATAAAACGACGTGGCAAAATAATGTGACAACTATCCGCGTCCCAATATATACCCTGTCCAGCAGCAGATTGCCGGTCAATCTGAGGTTTTTCCGTATTTTAGACCCTGATGGAAGCAGGAGGCAGTCCTACCTGATGGCGCTCTCGGAAAACCACAGGAGCGTCGACTGGATTTTGATGAAACAGCAGCGCTCGTGTGCTGCGCGCGTGCATGAGCTAGCAAACTACCGCGCCGATCTGGTTACACATTTTCTCTCTCTTTTTCTCCCCCCCCCCCTTCTCCTTCTTTTTTTTCTCGACCACGAGCCCCCTAGCTGTCACTACACACGCTCGTGATTGCGATTCCAGACCAGATGCACTTCGCCGCCTCCCTCCCTCCTTCCACTCCACTCCACTCCACTCCCCTCCCCTCCCCTCCCTCCTTTCACGCGGAACGGACGGATAAAGGGAATCCCCCACAACTGCTTCCCGGCTCCTGTCAAACGCCTATCGCTCCGTCAAGCGACCACATGAATCAGCTGCGTTTAGGAATTAGGACCGGCGGTGCTTTTGCAACCCTCAGCGTTGAACAATGCTCTGCTTTCGGCTTCTTCTGCTCACTCGGCTTCCTATTCTTCTTCCTCTTCTTCTTCTTCTTCTTCTTCAAAGGTCCTGCGACTTGATTCCACTCACCCACGTGTGACAAGATGTTTCAGGATCCTAAAGAAACGGGAGTCAGCGGGTCCGTTCTGGTGTCAAGCGCGTGCAGAAGATGATGTGTTGTCTTCATTTGTTGATTATGATGATGATGATGATGATGATGATGATGATGAGCGTGCTTGTAGTGCCCCACACTCCACCTCTCCCCGCTAGCCCTCTTGTTGACTTGTTTCAACGCCAGACGTCATATGATCTTCAGTCACGTGGGTTCATTCATGAAAGCCTGTACGCGCGCGGTTGATTTGAAAAGAAACGGAAGCGCACAGATAAAGGAGACAGGCCGCTCACGAGGAAATACGGAAGCCGTACAGTGTCTGCTGTCTCACCCGAGAACCGAGACTAATTCCCGTTAGGCTATAAGGAAATGATGGACAGGATCTTTGATGTGAAGCCATTGCTGCTCTGATGATATGGCACGCACGTGCAGATTCATTTTTTCATCCAATTATTCAGTCGGCTAAATAACCTAATTGGATACCTGCATGATGTACAGGTGCTCCTATTGAGTGTATACACACAACTTGTTACGAAGCCTAAACTTCTTGGGACTATTAAAATTGCTTAGCCTTGTAATTGCTTGTTACCAAAATTATTGAATTTATATATTTTATCATTATTTAATTAGAGGAAATAAACATGAACTTTTTCATATATAGAAAAAGGTAAGTGGACTATTGTATGCATAAATAATTATAATTGGGGCACTGTGGCTTAGTGGTTAGCACGTTCGCATCGCACCACCAGGGTTGGGGTTCGAATCTAGTCTCGGCCATGTGTGTGTGGAGTTCGCAAATTCTCCCCGTGCCTCAGGGGGTTTTTCTCCGGGTTCTCCGGTTTCCTCCCGGTCCAAAAACATGCACTGTAGCTTGATTGGCACCTTGGAAAATTGTCTTTAGTGTATGAATGTGTGTGTGTGTGTGTGTGTGTGTGTGTGTGTGTGTGTGTGTGTGCCCTGGGATGGGTTGGCATTCCATCCAGGGTGTATCCTGCTTTAATGCCCATAGACTCCTGAGATAGGCACAGGCTCCCCGTGACACAAGGTTTGTTTATTTGTTCCAAATAAACAAACATATCAGTAAAATGTTTTGATAAAAAGCCATATTACATATTTTAAAGCATTTAAATGGTCAGCATTGGACGCATTTTACATGCGGCTCATAAGTCTGAATTGTTTGGCTTGATCAATGGCATGAAAACAAAGCAGAAATTCAAAAAGCACTAGTCCCAATGAAATTTTAATTTACCCCATTTTGATAATTTGCCGAAACAGCTTCTTAAACTTAAAGTAGAGATATTGAATTATTCTTTCAAAATACAGTGGAACCTCGGTTTACGAGCTTAATTCGGGACGTAACTCAATAGCCAAAAAGCTTGTGTACTGAAATGATTTTCCCCTTAAGAAATAATGTAAGTGCGGATAATTCATTGCTGACGAGCAAAAATGTGAATTTTAAAATGATAATACAACAAATATTCACTAATATTATTTACTAATAGCATTTAATAATTATGGCTGCATATATAAAAGAGGAAAACATTACTTATTTGGTATTTTACCTTTGAGAAGAGTGGATAATGGCTGTGCCAGCAGGTTGAGTGTGGGGGGGCGGAGCCGGACGGTAAGAAACACCTGCACCTGCACCGGCCGAGCGGAGAGGAAGGTCGCCGAAAGGGGACAAGCACGGCGGGAGCTGGAAAACGGACGCGCCGGACAGCGAGGGCACTCGTGAGGAAACCCGAGCGGAAACGAGGGAAAAGTACGGATTTGCGGTAGGCTCTTGAAATTGAAAGTAATTGAAAGCACTGCTCTGCTCCGTTACAGGTTGTTTGTCTTTTCTTCCAGCACAAGACTAGTAAATGCGTTACAATGGCATTCTTAAAGTTCAGTATTTCCGCATATTAACGAAACAAAGACAGTGTTAGAGACAATGCTAATACAATGTTCTCGCTATGACTTCAACAAGAAGCGAGGGGTTATAACTGACTGCGTGACTGAGTGGCACGGCGCCGGTGGGCATCTAGCGAGAAATTCGTATCACTCGTAAACTGAAATTTTACTCGTAAACTGATCATTTTTTTACGAATAAACCGAGGTTCCACTGTATATGATATACTATGATATATGTATATATATATATATATATATATATATATATATATATATATATATATATATATATATATATATATATATATATATATATATATATCGGGCTGTCAATCCATTAAAATATTTAATAAAGATTATCCATATGATTGCCACGAGTTATTACATTATTATTACACACTAATTACACATTTTCAATGTACCATAAATGAATACTTTTCATGTTTCTAATTCTCTAACTGTAACATATGTCATAATTACATACATTTCATTCAAAATCTCTTAGTAAACTTTTTTTGATTATTTATTTTATTTTGGAAATGATTCTTTTACTATTAATTAATATTCACTTTTTAATTTCTTTTTAATGCATTAATTTCTATGTTCTTTTTTGTAGTTATATTAATTGTAAAATTTCAATGATGTAAACTGGTATACTGGTATTGGTATATATATACTGATATATTGGTATTCAATTATGTAAACTGGTGATACGTTTAGGTTATAACGGGAGAGCGCATTGCATTCACAAAAGGAAAAGTTGTGCTTCCGAAATACAGATTTGGGAATGTAATGTGCTTCCGTTACATACGATAATATAGTGAGGAGCTCATAACTGTTTGCGCAGCTAGTAGGCCTAATCTGGGTAAATTTAGTAAGCTTGAGTGGATGCACTGAAGTTTCTTTATTCATTTGTTCTTTTTGGTTCTATGTTCATTCATCTTCTACCGCTGTATCTTATCTTGCCTCGGGTCACGATGAGCCTGTGTGCCTATCTCAGGCGTCTATGGGCATCAAGGCACCCTGGATGGAATGCCAACTCATCGCAGGGCACACACACACTCACATTCACACACACATTCATACACTAGGGACAATTTTCCAAGGTGCCAATCAACCTACGTGCAAACCACTAAACCACCGTGCCCTTTACCCCCCCCCCCCCCCTCTCTCTCTCTCTCTCTCTCTCTCTCTATATATATATATATATATATATATAGAGAGAGAGAGAGAGAGAGAGAGAGAGAGAGAGAGTGAGAGAGATAGCTAAACATAAAAGAAATACGAAATACATAAAACATTATTTTCTCAAGTTTAATATAAGTATGGTATTACAGACAAATAAAGACAAAAAAAAGGGCAAAGACAAATTTCCTTCATATTTTTTTGTCTGAGCAAATACAATATTACTAAAGGATGTGCAGAACTAACAAATATACTAAAACACTGTGTACAGTATGTTGTGCTGTAAAACAAATATATACCTAATGTGTAGTAAAATGACACTTCATCACATTAGCAATCAGCAATAAAAAAAAATTGTGTTTTCATCATAAACGTAGCATTATAATAGTAAGATTGAACTTTTCAAGACACAAATGCATAAACATTTTAACAAAAAATATGTGCTGAATTTGACTGTTAAATATGAACGCCATCACATACTCTATATTTAAATATGGAGTTTAACAGAGTAAGAGAGATGATCTAAAATGTCAGACTAAGTAAGAAAAAACAACAGACAGTATAATGACACATCATGATACACAGACACTGATCTGATGGCCCCTTTAAACCCCGTTACCTTTACTGAGGTTTTGACATTGTTAAAAAGGGGATGAGAAATGCTTTGTTCAATCACACCGTGTAGAAAGCTAGTTTGCTTCTCATTTTAAAGAACACAAAATGGCTCCTTTGTTTTCCATGCTTCATGGAATTGAAGTAAACATTTGTACAAAAAAAACTTATTTTAATTGTTACTAAAATTCCACAGCCATTATTAAGAGCTCACTGATTTGCTAAAATAGTATGCAAATAGTTTTATGAATTATAATGGGCTTCTTCTTGCTTTCCAGGTTACTGTAGTTCTTTTGCTAAGATAGATTTTACTGCTTCCTTGCTGTAACATTGTACGCTACAGGACCTCTGAACGTGAAGCCTAGATAGAATGTGACATTCTCATTGCCATAGGGCACTGAGTGGACATAAAGCGGATGAACGGGAAACTTATTCATCTTAGGGCCCTCAAGGTACACAGTTCCGTCTTCGGTCCAACCGTTCACACGTTTGAGCACTGCAGCAATTTCGGGTGTTTTCCACAATTCCCCTCTGAACCACTTCATCCGCTTTTCTGAAACTGTTTCAGAAAGTTTAGTGATACTTTCAATCTTACTCTTGTGGACAAATTTGTTGTATCCACCTCCATTTCCCAAGAAGAAGTGGGTATAAGTCCGTCTTCTTCTGTGAGGGATATCCTTCATTTTGGTCCTGTATGTTTGCTGAAGGAATTTGAGATCAGATAAAATGTTTTCAAATTTGTCTTCTTTTTCTCGAGCTGTGTCATGCTCCTCTGGCCAAAACAGCAAGGTGCATAAAAACAGAGCACTTGACAGGCATTTAGATTTGTCATGAGGGAAAAGGTTACTGAGTTTTTGCAGATCAGTTAGTGCAGCCAGTCTAGGTGACGTGGGTGAGACAGCACTTAAAGCGAAATGCGATGCGATGTAGTTGACAAGATCTAATTGGTACATTTTGGCATACATTGGGTTTTTTGGATATAGTGAAATTATGTCCTCCAAAGTTTTAACCTTGTCCTTGTCTTTCTGGTCAAGGATGGAAAAGACTGTTGTTATGTTTCCCCCACCCAGCTTGTAAATAATCATACGTTTAAAGAAGGGAGTCAAAGTAGCTGGATTTGATTGACAATGACTCGGCAATTTGCTAAGTGAACCCTCACTGAAAAACCTCCCATAAACAGAAGACTGTTTTACCAACCAGTGCTTTGGGTGAGTAACTGTTATCTCACAGCTTTTAGAAGATTCTTCCTCTTCTGCACTTAAGTCTGTTTGAAAATAACTCAAGTCCTCCGATATCCACTCCAATGTTTCCCGCATTGTGGTCTGAAGTTTTTTGATTTTGCAGTGAAAGTGTTCCCATGGTTTTTCAACCTCTTTCGGAATGTAGTCTGTGAGAAAGTATTTCAGGAATTCTTCACGGCCATCAGTCTTGTTTGAAAACACCGGAAGTGAAGAAATTAGCTTTAACAAGCTGAATCCCACCTCTACAACAGCAAAGAATCCTGAATAGTTCATTGTTTCAGTGTCTGCAACAGCTACCTTCTGACATTCATGGAAACATTCAATGGCTTTAAGTGCAGTTTCAATTGCATCTGCTGTGTTCTCTGCTGTTTTGCGACTCTTTTCTATGGCTTTGCATTTCGTTGTGAACCATCTTTTGTAAACTTGGCCTTTGGTGTCAAGAATGTAAGAGTTGTTAGGCATTTTATTTGCACCAATATCTGCCCAACGTTCTGCCTCTTCAAATTGTTCATGTCTGTAATTGAGTCTAGCTAATTGCTGAGCAAATAATGCATCCTTGTTGAATCTTTTGTATGCTTCATTTAGAAGTTCGATTGCCTTTTCTGGCTTCTCTTTGTCTCTTACATATTCAATGAGAGGAGAGAAAAAGCTGTCGGATTCATCGCCTCTGCTAATCCTGTACCGTCTCATGAACAATGCACGAAGAAACTTCTTGTACTCTTCTCTCCCAAATCTGTGTTCAAAGAGCACATCATTGGTCAGAAGGTCAAGTGCAAGGTCACTTTGTTGTTGTTGTCGCTCACTCAAAAGCTGATTGAGAATTTCCTTTGCAACCAGCGGATGAATGATCCTGATTGATTTAATATGGGTCCTTTCATCTCTCAAATGTATAAAGACAAGTTTAGCCTGCTCACTCAGAGAATCCTCAAATGTATGCTGGCGAAATCTGTCCACATGTATAGATAAACCAAGAAGGGCTTCACAGTGTGACTGAGAAATGAAAGAGTTCT
The DNA here is from genome assembly GCA_030449085.1 of Kryptopterus vitreolus. Classification (NCBI taxonomy): domain Eukaryota; kingdom Metazoa; phylum Chordata; class Actinopteri; order Siluriformes; family Siluridae; genus Kryptopterus; species Kryptopterus vitreolus. The sequence continues at coordinate 10,280,561 of JACRUU010000004.1, forward strand.
GAACATAGGTGTTGAGCAGAGCTACATAGCGGGTGAGCTGTGTGACGACAGACGCATGGTCGATGTCTTTGAGCAAATGCATTACAAACTGCTTTACATAAACTGCAATGCTCTCATGTTTAAATTCCTCAGTCATCAAAATGAATGTCAGTATGAACTCTGGTTGGAACTGTTCCTCAAGCTTGATTCGTTTACCTGCAAATTGTCTTTTCTCTTCTGCTGAAAGTTTGTGAGTCACAGAGACATTTAGTAGGGGTGACATTTTGCACAGTTTCTCTGGGGTGTGGGATCGTCTACAGCTGAGGAGAATGAAGCATGGTATTCCCTGCGCAATCTTCTTGGTGTATACAGCTACTTCTAATTCATTCTTTAAGTCTTCCAAATACTCTTTGTCACAATCCTCAATTAGTAAGAGCACAGTTAAGCATTTCTGTGGATTCCTTTCCTCATATTCCCGAAGTTTAACAACATGTTCTGCGACCGTGGCAGCAGGGTACGATGGCTTCACCACTGCACATCGCAGATCCTTTCTTTGATTCCAAAGAACCTGCCTTGCTACTGTACTTCCACCACTGCCCGGATGATGGTATATGTCGATGTTATCAATGGGCATCTGATCTATACTCCATTGAAGAATATCCCTCAGACGTTTGGTCACCTCGTGGTATGCATCTCTTTGAATCATCTCCCCAACAAACTTTTTCTCCGCAAGCCAAAAGTTCATCCATGTCACTTTCGCTCCAAGGTAAAACTGTCTCTCGATTTCTTCCTTCTCTGATTCGATGACCTCAGGGCTGGTGTCATCACACTGGTTGATACCTAAAATCTCCAAGGAGCACATTCTTTCCTCCTCACATGTCTCAAGACAGCATTCCCCCTTGACATAAACAGCTAAGTGCTTGGCCTGACGAGTGGTGTTGGTCTGGACTTTCTGGAGAGTAGCATTTATGTGGCTCATTTTCATCCCCACCACACTTTTAAGGTTAACAGTGTTAGCGTCGCAGGATCCAAGTGCAAATGCTTGCCATTTTTGAAAGTTATCCTCTGACTCTGAGATGCATATGATGTCTTCATGGCCTTCCATGTCAGTGAAAAACTCATAGAATGTGTTCAGCAGAGGTATCTCGACAGAAGAGGTAAGAAGAAAGATTACATGGAAGGTTCCTTTGGGCAAGATATCTTTGCAGATCAATGAAACGCAATCCTTGAGAAATGTCCTCCTTGTTTTAGACCAAGTATTTTCATCACAAGGCATCTCATTCCCTTTGAAATCATTTCGTCCGTTACAAAATATCCAACTTATTTGTTCAAACAAGTGGAGGCGGCTCTCAAATTCGCTGATGCTTAAGCCACTCGGAATTTTGTAATTCTGCATGAAATGTAGGTTCACAGCGTGATGCTTAACATATTCATGACATAACCCTGACACCATGGAATCTGGGTCAAAGTCAAACACACAGAATAGCTTCATTTTTACTAAGAAATTAATGTGGGTTAGATCTTCCTTTGAAAACTTGTTTGTGACAAGAATGTACCACTTATCCTTTTCCATCAGTTTCTTCCCACCAGTTACAAGCATGATGAGTTTTCTACCAAGATCTGGGCAAAGGTCTGGGCTTGTGAAGCAATTTGCTCGCTCTGCCTCTTCTCTTTGTGCATCTCTGATGTGAACTGCTTGGTAAAATTCATTTATTTCAACAACTGGTTCTGTTTTGGCTCCAATCCTGCGATAAATTGTTCCTTTTTCAAATTCAACTTTATTGGATTTTTCTTTGAAGTTGGGCAAGCAGACGGAAAAAACCCTATTCCTCACAATGCTCATAGAAGGTATGATATCAACCTCAACTACGTAGTGTTCATCTTTGCTGATCTCGTCCATTACCAGTATGAATTCAGGGGGTCGAATGCACTGTCTTACAAGCTCACTGTCAGAGGTGGAGAAACTTCTTTCTATGTGATCCAGGGCATCAACATACATGTCCTTTTCTATAATTGGAATGCCAATGATTTCACCGTGCACATAGCTAGAATTTTCCCTGCTGTCCATTATTCCAAAGTGAATTGTTCCATTTGATCTCATGTTTATGCACCCTGTGGCAAATTTTAAAACTTCCCTTGCCATCTTTGCTTGAAGTCTTGGGCGGTCTAATGTAGCAGCAGTGGTAAATGCCTTGAACTCATGACAAGGCGTGATTAGATCAATCACACCCGTTTCAGGGTAAAGAACATTGTGCTTTACATATATATAGTCAGCACCCTTTGTACCAAAAGGTCGTGGCTTTGAATCCTTTTTTGTTAATGGAGCACTCACAGAATCCTGTTTCTCTTTTCCTTTTTGTGGAGTGCTGGTTGTTGATTTAGGTTTGGTTTTGGCTGCTTTGTCATTCTGTGATTCTTGTTCAGTCCTTTCATGAGCAATATCCTTCGGCTTCTGAGCCATTTGTAAAGAGCTAACCAACTCATTTCTTTTTTTAATTATCAAAAGTGCTGGGCCAGCTTTCATTCCAGTCTCTTGTTTCAGAAATTCCTCTGTGATTTCAAGGAGTATCTGGCCATTTACTTCTTCTTCGTTAAGTTTTTTAATGTAAGTGTCTTTCACTCCTATTGAGGTTAACCAGTTGCTTACCATGGACTCTGTCCATTGTTCAACTGGAGTGCTGTGAAGGTTTTCTGAAAGGAAATAAATGAATGAAATCACAACAAGGTCTAAATATAAAGAAATTGGCAAGAAAGTGGTAATTTGTTTATATATAAAAAAAAAGAAATACTTGCCCATTACGTCTTATGCACATTCACGATAATCCATTAATCACCTCAAAGCGCCTTAAATGAATAAATAGATAAATAAATAAATAACAAACACGCAAGCAAACAAATACACAGACAAATAGATAAACATTGTATACATTTATAAAGAAGAAACAAATACAGACAGAGTGATAATGAAGTGTAGCATTTTTTTTTCATTTAAAAAAAATTAAACATTACACAAGATTTGTGGTGAACTAAAGTGATAGTTCATAAAAAAAAGTATGAGGTGAATACTGGAATACTGGAGTATAAGAGCAGTTTTAACAATGTTGGTTAAATTCCTATATTTCTCAAAATAGAAAAATAAAGAATAATAAATATGTTATGTTCTATATATATATATATATATATATATATATATATATATATATATATATATATATTTATATTTAACCATTCTACAGTTTCACCCAAGACATTTTCTTTACAGAATGGATGGGTGAAACTACTAAATAAATGACTAAAATAGAACATCTTTCAGAAAAAAACATGAAAAACGTTAAATAAAAAATGACCAAACGAACATTCATTTATACAACTCCAATTACAAACTAGTTAGGAAGATGTGTAAACATAAGTAAAACAGAATATACTAATACTAAACCCATATATTATGGAATTCGTATTAAATGTTTAAACTAATCAACTGTACCATAAAAAAAAATCTATTTGATGGCCTCAACATGTCTCACCAAGTTGAGGTGGGGAAAAACAATGCCGGAAAAGTAGTTTTACTAAAACTAAACAAATGTGGGATATTAAGTGATTTAACTGGCAACAGATTAGTAACATGACTGTGTATGAAAAGACTATCTTACAGAGTCAGAATCTCTCAGAGCAGAATAGTAAAGTGGACTGTTTTCCAGTGCACTTATTCCAGCAGTGGGCTCCTCAACATAAAACTGCAAACATATCTCACCATTTGCAGCACATAATATCATCAAAAGTTTCTGAAAATCAGAAAAAAATCTCTGTGTGCAAAAGATAAGGTTGAAAAATCAATGTTGGATGCCTTTAATCTTTTGGGCCTCAGGTGGCAACGCATTACTATCAATCTGAAATGTCTGTAGGTTCTCAGACACATCCGGAACGCATTGTCTATAAACGTAGATAACGCTCTATCATTTCATTAAATGCCAATAGGAACCGCCATCTTCTAATTTAAAATGAAAACTCTGTTGTTGTACAAATCAAAATTTTAAATTCTTTTCAGAAAGCATATCTGATGATACAAGTCTGAAATAATGCCTATGGAATGAATAGCTTTTACAACCAAAAAAAGGCACCATCAATGCTGAAATGTGTACATATACAAGGTCCTGGAGCATCCAGATGTCTTTTTTAAGGAGGCCCTTGTATTGTATTTCAGTAAGACAACGGAAAACTATATACACTTATTACAAAATATAACAGTATGTTAGCGCAGCATAAAGTGAATATTAAAAAAAGACTGTTGAGATTGAATCCTGTATCAGATATGAATGGGAAAACATTCCTCTTTCAAAACTAAGCAACTAATCTCCACGGTTCCTAGACATACACGGACTGTTGTTGAAAGAAGAGCGGGAGATGCACAGTGGTAAACATGTGCCTCGCCTAACTTTTTTCAAAAGTTTGCAGTAATAAAAAAATAATAAGCTTAAAGAATCTTAGATTTTCTTTAAATTATACATTTCGCTAGTTAAACATTTCATGTTTTCTGTGTTTTATTGTGAATAAAATATGGGTTTATAAAATGTTATAAAATGTTTTAAAAATGTATTTTTTTGTAATTCGTGGTACAATTTTTCCCCCCAAGATTTTCTTCTCGTTGCTTTTTTTTTATCGAATTTTTTTTTTTTTTTTTATCAAACTATGAATGTGAAATAATAAAAGGAAATAATATTGTTGCTTGATGCACTTGTACAATGACAGTAACATAAAAACTATTATACTCAAATTTAATCTAATAAATGATTTCACAGTCAATTACAAATGAACAGTAACAAAAATAAATGTATGAATTAATTTCTTACTTATGTGGAAAGGAGCAATCCCAGTTTACTCATGCTGACTCATGCATACAGGACAAACTAGGACCTACACAGAAAATGTAGATTAGAATGTTTGAGCTCAAATATAGCAGCATTTATAAATGACATTTTGCATATCCACATAAAACATCAGTCCTGTATCACTGGACATATCATTGCTTTCCAAACCAATTGGTTCATTAATCCAGTTTACTAGCTTTCCCGGTATACTGGAAATAGACTGTGTGCACTGAACATGGCAAGTAGGTATCAGTAGGAATATGAAAGTTGATAATATGCTGCATTTTGGTTTTGTCTGGATTAAAAGGATGAGCTGTTAATGTCAGACATAGTATACTTTCAACAGTCTTTCAGAGTCTAAGCCCTGACAGATTATAGTAGTTTTTTTGTCAAGAGAGAAGATAACATTAGACGGGTAGTTTTAATGTTACAAATGTACATTTGTATTTTTTGGGAGGAAATGTTAGAATTGTAATTATTTCCCTCGCTACCTAAACTCCCAAAGAGTATTAAAATATAATGTGGGGCACGAGTCAGAGTCTCTGCATTAGTTGGGCCTTAGCAACAGCGACCTCTATCGACAGAGACGCCATGGCAGAAATAAGCAACAGGATATGACTGTATAACAAGATAATGAAACCGTTTGCAAATAAGTAATAGTAAATTGATATCAAATTATTAGCTGTAGCATAGTGAGGGACTATAAAAATAATCCTGAAAGGCCTGTGCTGTTCCTTTACAAACAACAGGAAATTACAACCACACATAAAACACTGGCAAATATTTCTATAAGATTCGGATAGACATATACATGTTTAAACGAAACACCGACTACTGGTACATTAATATCCAACACAAATATTCTGCAATGTTGTTACAGGATAATAAACCTGGATTTACTGTAGGTAGTAAGTCAGACTGTGGATATTACATGGCGACACAGGCTGCGATTTCTCTACATATTTCAGACTTGTACACTTACCTCTTTTCAGGTCCAACTGAAGAGGAAAATAGAGAAATCAGACATATTTCTTTTAACGACGTCAGCCGCAATATATTACAATAATAATAACCTCTACATTTTTCTTTATTTCCTACAGATTGCTTAGCGAATGTAATGTAGTAATGGCGTTGGGCGAGGATGTATCAGGTTTCCAGTTCCGCCCGTTTTCACTGCGCCGCAGATACTCAGCCTGCAGTTTCGTTTCTGTTCTGAAAGTGAAAAGGACTGGCGAGCAAATCGTAAACAAATGCTGCTCTTCCAGCTGTATTTTCTGGTGATTGTTAAACGTGAGTGTGAATGAACATATCCAGCTCAATACGAACTGGACTATGACTGGAGCACTAATCGAAGTGACTTGTAATATTTGCAATAATCCGGAAATAGAGAATATCATGGACAAGAATGAAAAGCATCTTAGACACACGTGACATCTAAGAAAGTTTGGGTAGAAGGACGATTTCAACAACTTCATTCATTCAATCATTCATCTTCTACCGCTATATCCGATCTTCTCGGGTCACGGGGAGCCTGTGCCTATCTCAGGCGTCTATGGGCATTAAGGCAGGATACACCCTGGATGGAATGCCAACAGATCGCAAGGCACACACACTCACATTCACACACACATTCATACACTAGGGACAATTTTCCAAGGTGCCAATCAACCTACCGTGCATGTTTTTGGACCGGGAGGAAACCGGAGAACCCGGAGAAAAAACCCTCTGAGGCACGGGGAGAACATGCAAACTCCACACACATATGGCCGAGACGAGAATCGAACCCGGATCCTGGCGGTGTGAGGCGAACGTGCTAACCACTAAGCCACCGTGCCCCGATTTCAACAACTTGATTGCCTGAAATATTTGCGATCACTGTGGACGGCACCACCATGAGGATGAACTATCCTAATAGTTTTGACAAATTGTTTCAGGATTCATTAGACTTCAAACCTGAAGGTTTTTTTGCACAAGTTGCTTAAATGGATGGATGCGTGCATCCCTAATGCAGGGAAGGAACATCTCCCTGAATGAAACCTTAAGAGGAACATGGCTCCTTAACTTGGTGCTAACCAATGTATATTCATTACAGGTCCTTCATTTGTTTGAAGGTGTCAACTGATGGACCAAGAAAATTTGAAATACTCACACCAGTCCAAAAAACATTTTATGGAAAGTGTCAAAATACGGTGGTGACCAGCCCCCACCCCTGCCCTCACACAGACACACACACACACACACACACACACACACACCCTGATGCTTTCAGTTTATAGAAATTCACCATAAATATTGTGAGTGTGCAGCCAGTTGCGCACAATTAGTTTGTAATGCTTTATTTTGAAGTGTAGCATTTTACAATAGCAGCTTAAGAATAATAATGCTTAAAAAATAAAAAAAACTTGGACTTGGTTTTTTTTTTTTTTTACAACTTGGAAAGTAAAAAAAATGTAATAAATTAATATGCCCCTCATGGGCAATCACAAACAAATTTGTACATATAAAGCTAAATGTGTGGCTATTGTTCCCAGTTGATGCATTCAAATGGGGATAATTGTGGACCTGCATTCGTTTAAGCTGTGCTCGAATGTGGCCCAAGTGTGCATTCACTTAATGGCAGGGAAGAGGATGAGGATACGCCTGGATACTTATGATACGTGATCTACTTCTGACACCTATTAAAATTTCTGTCTATAATATTTTTAACAGCCATAGACAAAATGGAAAAAAAATGATTTAAGGTTTATATTAATTATGTCTCAACATATAAACTGTACACCTCAATTTGCGATGACAACTGAGAAGCTGACAATTAAAAATAATAATAATGCTAAAAACATAATTGCATATGATGATATGAATATTCCAGTTCCCTTTGGATACAACAGAGGTCAGTAGCAACAGGCAGGAACAGATATCTCCCTTGACTTCACACAGCCATCACACAGAGATCAGCGGGTTTAAAAAGGCACACTGGCCATGCTGCCTGATTATCACCAATCAACATATGTACAAAAATATAGAGACTTAAAAGCAAGTTCTTTGACTGAGTATCACTGACATTGCACAGTAGAATAAATTTAACAGTTCAATACAAATGGTCCTCGTCTCATGCGTGTGCAAGCATCACAGTTTTCCGCATTTACAAAAGAGTTCTTATAATAATAATAATAATAATAATAATAATAATAATAAAAAAATCGGCTTCATATTAAAATTCCATGGTCCAAATAACAGGATTGAATTCAGACTTGCCTAGCTTCACCAGGAACTAGGCAGCTCTGAAAAGAGCCATTTAATCTTAAATGGGTAAGGCACTTTGAGATGAGATGGCACCTCATGTAAGTAACACAGTTTAGGCACTGCAGGCCTGCACTGTAGCAACTCGGCAAGAAGTGTCCATTAAGAATAACAAAACCACCGTTCCCTTTCTTCTACAGAGCAGAGTCTACAAATCTGGATGGCACTGGCAAGGCATTTTGCTCCTGCTGCACATATTCAGTGTGTTCAGGCAGTAATGGAGAATCTGATAGTGGGAGGATATCTGGCCCTAATGGCAGTTCTGTGGGTTCTGGAGGTGTGAATGTAGATAGGTCCTTTTGACTTGGCTCTGGGGGTTTAGTCTCAGGCTGTGTGTTAATAGTCCGTGAAGGCAGCTCTGAGCTGTGGTAGTATGGGACAAATGGCCGCTCGTGGGCACACAATCGCATGGACACATGAGTGTGAAGAAGCAGCTGGGGAAAGCGGGATGTGAAGTAGGAGATAAAGTCATCGGGAATGGAGCCCAGTGTTTCTCGAACCTCCTCGGGTAACTCACGGTAATGGTGCTTCTGCAGAAAAAAAGAGCCTTTTTAGAACTTTTTAAAATAAACACTATGTAAAATGTGTTCAAAAGTTGCCCTGATTAGTCGAAAGTTAATGAGATAAAATCATTCAGGTATTTTTAATTGTATACTGTCAACCTTTAATTAATATAAAAAAAGATTATTTACTGTGAATGAGACAATTTATATAAATGGTTGCTAAAAAGCAATTACCTAACAAAAAAAAACTTATAAAAATCTGATGTTTTTTGTTTCTACACAATGAATGCAAGTCATCAAAAAACATGGAACATCATACTTGCCTTATTTCTCATGGCACGCAGAAGATCTCGAACAGAGCCACCTTTGTAGGAGCGGAATTTGCGGAGATCTGCAAAGACAACCGAGACTAATCTATTCAAATTTTGTTGTGGACAGGCTGATATTTATAACGAATTCATGTCCTGATTTTATATATATATATATATATATATATATATATATATATATATATATATATATATATATACACACACATATACATATATATACACACATATACATATATATACATATACAGTAGGCAAGAAAAAGTATGTGAACCTTTTGGAATTTTCATGGTTTTCTGAATAAATTTGTCATAAAATGTTATCTGATCTTCATCTACTTCATTGGTATTGACAAACACAATGTGTCTAAAAATAATTAAAAAAAATAAAAATCCAATCTTTCTTGTCTTTATTGAACACAATCATTCAACATTGAAAACTGGAAAAAGTTGACCCCCCCCCAACGGCAGCAATAACCTCAACCAGGCGCTTCCTGTAGCTGTGGATCAGACCTGCACATCGCTGAGGAGGAATTTTAGCCCATTCTTCCTGGCAGAACTGCTTTAGCTCTGTCATATTCTTTGGACGTCTCATGTGTATGGCCCTCTTCAAGTCAATCCATAGCATCTCTATTGGGTTGAGGTCTGGGCTCTGACTTGGCCACTCCAAAAGGCGGATTTTGTTTTTCTGAAGCCATTCTGTTGTGGACTTGCTCCGGTGTTTTGGGTCGTTGTCCTGTTGCATCACCCACTTTCTACACAGTTTCAGCTGATGTACAGACATTCTCACATTATCCTGAAGAATTGTCTGATATACTTGGGAATTCATCTTCCCCTCAATGATTGCAAGCTGGCCAGGCCCTGATGCAGCAAAGCAGGCCCAAATCATGATGCTTCCTCCACCATACTTTACAGTTGGGATGATGTTTTCATGACGATATGCCGTGCCCTTTCTACGCCAGATGTAGTGCTGTGTGTTTTTTCCAAATAGTTTAATCTTCGTTTCATCAGTCCACAAAACATTTTGCCAATACCGCTGTGGAGTGTCAATGTGCTCTTTTGCAAACTTAAGGCGTGCAGCAATGTTCTTTTTAGTAAGCAGCGGCTTCCTTCGCGGTGTCCTGCCGTGGATACCCTGCTTGTTCAGTGTTTTACGTATTGTAGACTCATGAACAGATATGTTAGCAAGTTCCAATGATGCCTTCAAATCTTTGGCTGTCATTCGGGGTTGTTTCTTTACCTCATTGATGAGTGTTCGTTGTGCTCTTGGTGTCATTTTGACGGGGCGCCCACTTCTAGGTAGAGTAGCAACAGTCCCAAATTGTCTCCATTTGTAGATTGTTCAAAACACTGACGCTTACCTACAAAGCCAAAAATGCCACCATCCCTACCTCCACCTCGAACTCATCACCTCCCGTAGACTGGTGAATTTCTAAAGTCTTTGAAATAACGAAAGCATTACGGAGACACTTTGTAACCCTCTTCCACCTCAGCCAGATGTAATTCATGTAAATGTCAGATTTTCTCTGTAAATCTAACAATGAAATCAAAAAAACATACTGACTTAGTCCAGAAATACAATTCTTGATCGTAGGTCCTCTGAAAGCTACTGTTCTAAAGCTCTTTTTGGCGAGGCATGGCTCACATAATCATGTTCTTCTTGTGCAGAGCAAACTCCAAAGGTTTGAGGGGTTTTTATCAGTCAAAGTATCTGTAGTCCACACCTCCAAACTTATTATCTTAACAAGACTCCAGGTTTGCTAAAACCAATTAGCTCCAATTAGCTTTTTTGAGGTCATTAACTCAAGGTTTCACTTACTTTTTCCACTGCCATTTTGAATGTTGAATGATTGTGTTCAATAAAGACAAGAAAGATTGGATTTTTTTGTTGTTATTATTTTTAGACACATTGTGTTTGTTTGTGTTATATAATAATATATATATATATATATATATATATATATATATATATATATATACACACACACATATATATATATATCTATATATATATACACACACACACACACATATATATTATATATAGATATATATATATATATATATATATATATATATATATATATATATATATATATATATATATAATATAATATAATATATATATATATAAACAATGTAATAAACTAAAAACTCTACCTGTTTGTAAAGGCACTGTGATATGTTCCCTCCAGTCTCCTTTCACTACGGCCCGTCCTCCTCTTTCCAACTGCCTCACGATTGGTCCATCTAGTGGCTCCTTCTCTATTCGGTCACTCACATCCTAGGAGAGAGAGATCTCTTTAATCAAGTCATGTCTTGGGTTTACTTTATGCTATAATAACTATGAAACATCAAAGTTTTTACTCTACCTGGAAGAACTGCAGCTCCTTTTCGAGGCTCCAGAAAAAGGGATGTTTGAGCACTCGTTCTGCTGATGGCCTCTTCTCAGGCTCCATGTTCAGCATCTGCTCAATCAGGTTCATAGCCACAATGTCTTCTGCAAAAGACCAGGTTTAAACGCAATCATATAACAAAATAACACAGTACTTTAAACATACAAGAGATTTGATCTTGATTGATTTTAATGGCTTTATGTTGAACAATGATAAAGAACATGTGCAGGAAATATGACCGACATATACCATGCTTTTCTGGCTGCAAGTGGTCCAGGGAATATATTCCCAGAAGGATGTTAGCTTGCCGCTGCAGGGACTTTCCAAACGGATGGCATCCCAGCGACACCACGTAGTAAAAGACACAGCCAGCAGAAAAGATGTCCACTTTGCATGTCTGGAATTGAGGTCATGGATTTTTTTCAGTCACACATTACATTAAATAAATGGCAAAAAGTAAAAAATAAAATGCCACTGAATGGATGAATACAAATGCCAAAAGTGTTGTATTCATTTTGTACTATGTACACTATTTAGAAGAAAATAAATAAATAACAGGACACCTGACTCTTCCCTGTGATTATTTCCAAAACTGTTAACACAGTTAGCAGCACACAAACTGTGTACAAGATCTTTGGATGCAATAGCTTTTGTGTCTTCCCTTTACTTAAACCTGCTCCAGGAAAACATGATTGTGGAGTGGAAGACCTTAATTGGTCAGGTTTTTTTATAACCTTTTTTTGCATGTAGTGTATATATTAACATGTATTGTGATATACATTCTGAATGCAACTGCTATCAAAAGGGACCTAACAAGAAAAGACTAAACAAGAAGAGACTAAAAGAAATGTGTGTATGTGGTAATATAATAACGCTTTCATGTGATGCAACATTCATTTAGCATCCCTGTTTAACATCAATGTTACTGGCACAACACAGTTTTCATGAAAGCTCTGTCTCATTAGCAGTGGGTTTTTGTCTTATTAACATTGAGGGGAAAAAAAGAACACCTGGTAAATTTCATAAATGGGTCATGTGAACATTGTTTTGACCTTGTGTTTATTGAAATATGGACCAAATTAGGTAAATATTTAATAATAAATATTGAAATGCGATGATACTGAAAATACATATAATGCTAATCACACCGCCACGGTCCAGGTTCCATTCTAGTCTCGGCCATGTGTGTGTGGAGTTTGCATGTCTCCCCGTGCCTCGGGTTTTTTTTCTCCGAGTTTTAATTGTTTTCCCCCCAGGTCCAAAAACATGGTTGATTGGCACCTTGGAAAATTGTGTTGTGTTGTGTGTGTGTGTGTGCCCTGCAATGCGTTGGCATTACATCCAGGGTGTATCCTGCCTTAATCCCAGGCAGGATACACAGGCTCCCTGTGAACCCGAGGGAAGATCGGATATAGCGGTAAAAGATGAATGAATGAATGACAAACAGTCAAACACTGTAGAAATTACTTCAATGATGATGTTGTTAAACAGAGACTCAGTTAAGCTTCACTATAGTGGCTTTTAATTACACACACACACCATTCGTATATAATGTAAAGCTGCTCATATACTAGCAAAATACCAGTGTCCCAGAACAAATATTCTGACACTGATATTTTACAGCGCCTATAAAAGCATACAAATCCAGTGTATAGAGTGAGGTCAATAAGTATTTGATCACCCTGTGATTTTGCAAAGTTCTCCTATTCTCCTACTTAGAAATCATGGAGGGGTCTAGAATTTTCACCATAGGTGCATATCCACTGTGAGAGACAGAATCTAAAAATAAAAATAGAGAAATCACATTGTATGATTTTTTTTAACAATTTATTTGTGAATTACTGTGTCAAATAAGTTTTTGATCTCTTGAGTCAAAAAATTGTACATTTGGTACAGAAGTCTTTGTTAACAATTACAGAGGTCAAACAGGGATTTTGGCCCACACCTCCATACAGATCTCTAAATCTGTCAGGTTTCGGGACTGTCGCTGAGCAAAACGAACTTTCAACTCCCTCCAAAGATTTTCTATTGGATTTAGGTCTAGAAACTGGCTAGGCCACTCCAGAACCTTGATATGCTTCTTATGGAGCCACTCCTTGGCTGTGTGCTTTAGGTCATTGTCATGTTGGAAGACCTAGCCACGACCCATCTTTAATGCTCTGACTGAGGGAAGGAGGTTTTTGCCCAATATGTCACAATACATGGTGCGTTCATCCTCTCCTTAATGCAGTGCATTCGTCCTGTCCCCTGTGCAGAAAAACACCCACAGAGCATGATGCTTCCAGACCCATGCTTCACTGTAGGGATGGTATTATTGGGATGAATGATGGGATGATCATTCTTCTTCCTCCAAATATGGAGGAAAGACCAAAAAGTTCTACTTTGGTCTCATCTGATCACAGGATTTTCTCCCATGACTCCTCTGGATTATCCAGATGGGCCCTGGCAAACTTCAGATGGGCCTGGACATGGGCTGATTTAAGCACGGGAACTTTCTATGTGCATGATTTTAAACCATGACGTCTTAGTGTATTACTGATACACTTCCGTGAGTCCCAGTCCGAGGGACATTGGCAGTCATCATTACTCTCTTCCATTTTCTAACAATTGCTCCAACAGTTGTTCTTTTTTCACCAAGCTGCTTGGCAATTGCCCCCTAGCCATTTCCAGCTTTGTAAAAGTCTAAAATTTTGTCTCATGTCTTTTGACAGCTCTTTGCCCATGTTGCTACTTAGACTTTGGCTGATTGTGGGGCGTCGTTATAACAGCTAACAACCTCAAATCGATGCCACTTATTTTAGAATCATGAGCAGAGTGTAGCTGGACTATTTAAAAGCAAAATAACAGGTCTTTGAGGGTCAGAAATCTGGCTGATAAGCAAGTGATCAAATACTTATTTGACACAGTAATTCACAAACAAATTGTTAAAAAAAAAAAAATTATACAATGTGATTTTGTATTTTTAGATTTTGTCTCACAGTGGATATGCACCTATGCTGAAAATTCTAGAACCCGCCATGATTTCAAAGTAGGAGAACAGGGTGATCAAATACTTATTGACCTCACTGTATATACACTGGCTTGGTGTATATACTTTCTCGCCAGTATTCAAATTTGAAACAAATGTGTTTGCTAGCACTCACTGGGTTGTGCTTGGCATCTTCACTAAGGACCTCAGGTGCGATCCACCCCTCTGTGCCAGGAACACCAGACCTCCTGCTGAAACTGTGTCTGCCAGCAGCCAGCTTCTTACACAGGCCAAAGTCTGAGATCATGGCACGAACACGCCCGTGGGCATTCGGCATAGATACCAAGATGTTGTGTGGCTTCAGATCTCTGTGAACTACGAAAAAAGAAGGAGGGAAGAAAAAAAAATCAGTCTGAAAGCGGTGAAACCTGTGACACACACCTGCATAAGTGAAAAATGGCAGGTTTTAGGCAATTTGAATATCTTACAGTTTAAATTGATGTAAAAAAAATTATACAACTTCAAATTACTATTTCTTTTCTTCAGTAAACTTGTATTTAGTCTTATTCTTTTTTTGACTAATCATACCATTTTATTTCCAATTTATTCTCCCTTAAAACTAAATAATTCATTATAGTATAGTATATATATATAGTATATATAGTATAGTAATATATTAATAATTTAATATGAAGCTTCTGGGAAGGCTCAGTTCAGCCACCTACATTTTTTTTTACTTCAAGGTTGGAAAAGGCCCCTGTGTGGACCCGATAATCAGATGTCCACAAACCTTTAGCCTTTAGTGCAAGTTCACTGTTTTATATACAGTAAATACTACATCAAGGTCAGGATTATTATTAATCTGGAGCCTATCCCAGAAACACTGGCAAAAGGAAGGAGAATTCAGACTGGATGAGTCAATTCAGATCGGTTGAATCAAGGTAACGTGCACACACTTGCACGATGCACAATTAATTTTTCTTCTTCTTTGAGATTTAGAAGAAAACAGTTGTGCCTTAAAGCAAATTTCCACATTTGAGCAGCTATACACAGATATATATGAGGTGGAACTCTCATTTATTCATCATCTTGAGTTGCACTCGAAATACCTATATTGAGAGAATGCAGATGTGCCAGACCAGACATGGTTTGTTGCAGCATGGTCACCGGTTCCAACCCATGGCGATCAAAATCTTTCTGCTCCACATACTGCCAACACAAATTGTAACAAATTAAACAAAAGTTTAAACCTAGTTTAATCTTAACATCGTGTGCAGGTAGAAATAAAGTATATCTTATTTACATCTTTATATTACATATTAGTGATTTAGAGAGGGTTTTTTATGCCTGGTCTGCATATATACAACTATAAAACAACTTGTACAACTTGTAAATAATATTACATTGTGTAACAAGCAGTGTAAATATACTTTTGGTCATAAGCTTGAAACAATATTTTTTAAACTCTATTGTTTATTAAACAGATAATGTAGGAGTAGTGCAATGTGTGCCGACCTCTTGTAGAGTAGCGATACACAGCTCAATAGCGATGTACTGGAACTGGCGGTCGCGCTCTGTACAAAAGTAGCGGATAACATTCGGGTGCTCGTCCGATTCACGCAGCAACTGCACCTCCCGGTCAGCAAAGCTGAAACATTCTGGGAGAATTCTTTTCACTGCCACTTGGCGGTTATCAAAATGACCTCTGGTGGACAAAGAAAAAAAAAGTGTTTACCTTAAAGTAGCATACACAAACCAACAGTGTATACGTTTCTGAAAAAAACAAAACAAAAGATATTACCTGTATACTATAGTGCCCTCAGCACCATGTCCAAGAACACTCCTGGGATTAAAAGTGATATTTCCAACTCGAACAATGCTGGACTCGTCTTCTGAAAAGAGGATACAAGATTCCAGTAAATAAAAAAAGAAATGCCAAAAATCACAGACTGTAACAGAACAGAAAGCCAGACATTATTGTATTTGGGTAAGGCTGATTATGGCACACACACACACACACACACACACTCGATCTCACCTCCATCCTCATGCTCGGCAGCAGACCCTCCTGGTTCAGAGTGAGACAGGTTGGAATGGTTGGACGCACGTGGTGTGGCATTAGCACTGCTTTGGCCGGAGCTCTCAGCGCGGCCACGCGCCACCTCCAGGAAATCACCATCGGGCAGCAGGTCGCCGGGTGGCTGGAAGAGCAGCTGCTGTCTCTGTAAGAGCTCCAATTTCTCTTCCATTTGCCGCTGGAACTGTTGGTGCTGCAGCTGCTGCTGCTTCTGCATACTCTGAGTGCACACATGGAATGTAATGATTTAATTTTTACATTCTATCTGTTATTAATATTTATATTGTGGTAATAATAAAAGATGCAAAAAACATGCATTCATTAAGGAAGTCATTCAAATGTTTGATTACAATGTGATTCCACTATTATCACGATTTTAAGATGGTAAGAAAGATAAGAAAAAAGTGACAATTAAAATCCAAATTTGGATTTGTGTTTGAAGAGTTACCTCACATACATACAAATATCCCTTAAACTACTTGTGACAGACTTTACCATAAACGGAACTCTGCTTTGAAATCCTGCCCTCTTTTTATGTTAAGACATACAGGTCATATTATACTGAATGACTATGTGAGGCTGTAGTCACACACTTGAATTGTCTTCTCAGATTGAATGTCTCAAGTTTTTTGTTTTGTTTTTTTTTACCTTGGGATAAGTGATGATAAAGGCTACCCAGCCAGCCAGAAGGAAAGTGCTGAAGATAATGGTGGCCATGTCTTTGAGCATAGAGTCGACAAGTGCTTCAGAGCGGGGTGGGCGAGGGTGCTTCTCCTGGAGAGAATGGGGTTGTTGAGAATGGAACGGAGGGGGCAAGGGGGTGCTATCCTCCATGCCACTTTCATTCACCTTCTGTTTCTCAATAGCACGAGAAGGGAAAAAAGAGCAACTATGAATCAGTGACTGTACAAGAAAATGCCTGGTAATTATACTGGAAACTATGTCTATGCACTATCCCATGTGAAGCATCAAATTACAATGATTTGGCTTTCAAACCAGTGGAAGGCAGACAAGTTATAAAAAAGACTAGTTGAACATGCAACAGGACCATCCTTACCTCCTCAATCGTTTGCTCTGAAGCAGGAGGGATGACATTGCTGTGCTGACGAGGAAAACCTTCCGGAAATTTTTCAAGAATCTTTTTATGAGCCTCAGGAGGAGTCTCATGATGACCTAGAAAAAGACAAACAAACAAAAAAAAAAAAAACACAAAAATGTAATGTACATCATGTATATCCTCTAGAGGGCAGTATGCATCCGGGTTACCAAAAAAATGACCAATTCAATTGATGAAGCAGCTTCCACACAGGAATTTTTACAAATCATTTAATGAGAAATGGCTGAAAAATCGATGGAATGAGGTTGCCTTTAAAACCCTTGGCCAATTCTCTAAATTGTTACAACTGAACAAATTCATCAAAAGAAAATAAATATAAAAAAGAAAGATACTTTCCAGCTTATATATGTGATGTAATTGATCGATATGAATAATAATGGGATGACATACCTATAAGCAGGAGGTAGTTCCTCATGTAGTTGACACGGTTCCGCTCCTTCAGAGCTGCATTGAATTTGACACTGGTGCTAGGAGTGATTACACACTCTTGGTCCTCGTCCACACTGCCCTCCTGGCTATTAGGACCCTCCAACATTGGAAATGTGCTACCACGTGGCTGAGGGGTTCAAAAACAATGCTTATGAGAAGGATGTCATCACAGCAAAGTTGTTATGCACAGGACATGCTATCCATCTATGGCTACTAACTTTTCGTAAGAGACCTACCTTGAGCTTAGCTTTCACTATAGTGCAATGAGGCAATAAAACGAAATCCTTCCTTATGCAAATAAGAAACTTGCCCACAAAACTGATCCTGACTGGTACAGTTGTGCAATTTTAAGTGAGGTGCAACAACAACTTGGATAATCAGTAAGGCGAACAATTGGAACGGGGCATTACTGATTAGTTAACTGTCGTATGATGTTTGCTCTGGTGCACAAGATGCAACTTCATGGAAAGGGAAGAGAGAACGAAGCATCCATACTAACTTCTAATTCAAAATGTGCAAGTTTTCACCAATTCATTCTCAACTTGAATCAAGCAGTCTTGGGCAACGAGCAGCACCTCTATGACTCAACTCATTTGTAACAATTCATTCTTCATGTGGTTTAAAAGATCAGGTTGCCTGCTTAAATTCAACCCCATATACTGTTGATTCATTCGAGCCTGAAACTTCTGAGTGAACTGCACATACAGAAATGATTCACCACACTCAAAATAATTCATTATTACAGTGTCTACATGAGTGAACAAGCCAGCAGTTATTTGACTTTATTCTACATTTTTCTGTTTGGCATCATTTGAATAATGGTTTAAAATAAATTATCAAGACGCACAATACAACATGGCAATTGAGAAATATAATGGTGGGGGGAGGATGAAGAAAGTTAAATGTGAATTATAAGGGAAACACCTAATTTATTTGACAGCAACACCCAATCACGGAGGTCCCACATTTATTCACTCTAAATGAATTCACTCTGAATGTGCTTTGGGTTTTAATATAAATTGCTTCATGGTGAGGATGTGCGTAAACAAAAAATGCAGACACATTACATGGACAAAAATATTGGGACACCTGACTTTTCCATTTATATGTCTAATAGCACAAAGTTGAAGGAACACAGGATGTGTGGTAGCATTCAATTTTCATTCACCTGAACTAGGCGACACAAAGCTGCTCCAGCATGAAAATTTCCCTGTGTACAGAGTTCGATTCATTTTTATTGGATAAACATTTTAAACATGGGACATTATCTGAGAACAGCTATACACAAATACAAATAATGCAGTGTAAGTTTGTCCATAATGAACAAGCCAGTGGCGACTGTGGCAAGAAAATTTCCCTGTATGTGAGCGAGCTCCATGAAGATATGGTAAACACTGGATGAAATGAAAGATATTGACTAGCGTGCAAAAGAGCTCTGACCACAACCCTAGTGAACACCTTTGGGATGAAATGGAGCACTGACTGCACTGCAGGTCTCCTCACCTTACATCAGTTTCTGACTTAACCATTACCCTTGAGGCTGAATGAGCAAAAATCTCTATAACCACACTCCAGGATCTAGTGGAACATCTTCCTAGTAAGAGTGGAGGTTATTATAACAGCAAAAGGGATTACATTGTGGAATGGGATGTTTAAAAAAAAAAAGCACATACAAATCTTAAAGTCAGGTGACCAAAGACTTTTGTCCATATAAATGTTCAAAACAGTCAATTAATTGTTAGTGAGACTTCTCACTGCATTCAATATTTGCATCAAGAAGACTAAGACATGAGTCTGTGCTAGAATTAGACAATTCTGTGATTTTCCATCTGAAAACTTTTCCTGTAATCTAGGCCTGGACTTCTACCTGCTCGACTGCATGTAGCCCATATGGTCTTGAGCCAAACTACTGACCCAGTGTAATGAGAGCACAGTCACTCTGACCAGCCGAGATAAGCAGGCACATACATAATAGCAAAAATATTCACTCCTTTTGTTTACTGTTGTAGGTTTGGAACAGAATTTCCAGCACTGCAATGGGGCACAGAGCTCAGGTTAACAAACTAAACACGCCTGCCAAAGTCTGCCAAGAATCTTGATCTTTTACTCACCACAACAGTAACTCCATCATGCACCAGAGAGGGAGATGCATACAGGCTTGTGGAGTACTTTCCCACATACAATGTGGACCTGTGAGGGAGGAAATATACGCATTTAAATTCCAAAATGTGAAATAATGTGGGTAGCTTTTTCCTATTCATTTAATTCGAGAAAATAATTATGCAATAAGCACAGGTATTCATATTGGTGTTGAGAAAAGGTCTATGACCTGAATGTGATGCAGCTCTTGCCACATATTTTGTTGCTCAATATTGGGAAGCTTAATGCTGAAACATGTCATGTGTTACATTACATCTACACAAAAAAATTCAAGATGGGACTTGTGGTACACCCAGCATTAGTTCAATGCCGATTGCTGTAAACAAAAGGAAGATTATACCACAAATCCAGTTAGTTTCACTATTTCAAAATTCCTCTGATTACTAAAGGCTTTAAGGACATTTTACAGACAATAATTTAATGGACATACAATCTTTTATGCACCGAGTATTGTGAATTCTAATGAAAGTACATTAAAATACATACAGATATTTCTATTCTTTCTCAGGCAAAAGTTCATTCAAAGTGACACTGTAATCTAGTCTAAAATAAAACATTGATCATGACGATCTCTGTAAAGAGACTTTTAGATGTCGAGCAGGATTTAGAACACAAACTGAGGGGTTTGTTCATCAAAGCGAACGGAAACGGAAGACGAAAGGAAGATGTAATTGTTTATAGCTGATGTATTAATAATGCTGTGTAATTTATTCTAAAATAATTGGTGTCTTGGTATAATACAAACATTTTTGGAAGATGCTGCTCTTGTAATATATTTGGCAACATTGGTGCGATAATGTAATATTTGAAATACAAAACACAAACAGTATTCAACTTTATTGAATCATTGAGCCTCTGAAGAAGTACTTATGGCTCCCTCACTCAAATAACAAAGCGGATGAAAAAAACTCTACACAGAATGTATGAAGCCACTTACATGAGTTTGTCCTCAAGCTTCCTCTCCTGAGGGAATGGATACTTCCACTGCGTAATGCGTCCCACCTGACCTGAGGTGAAGGTGAGGTAGCGCAGTGTCTCCACAGCTACGTTCGTGTGTGGTACCTTGCGCAGCCCCTCTCGCTGCCACATGTATACTGCCACCACAGGAGACTCGTAGTTCTGCACCCACTGCACCGCACCCGTTTCACTGTCTACAGTCACGACCAGACCATCGCCGTTCGAAACAAAGTGAGCCATTTCTGTGGTAAAAAAAATTCTAAATTCTTTAACTTTCTTACTGAATCGTCATGCAGCAATTTTGCAGAATTATCACATAATGTTTAATCAAATTCAAATAGTGCCACCACTGCTGAATGCATTTTCTCTTTTTCATCTGTGTTACTATCAGGGATGCAGTTCTACACAAGCATTTACTAACAATGTTTTTAATGGCAGGTTAAAACACACGGGTTTGATGTTAAATCAGTTAATCAGTTACTGAGAAACAGATCAGATATTTGCACTGACTGGTTAGGTCGGAAATGTGGGTCCGTGGTAATGTTGATGCTTTTCCACATCAGGTAGATTCATTATCATACTGTGGTTATTTAAGACTCAGGAAACCATGTAACAAATAAAAGTTAACAAAAAGTGGAGAGAAAATGTATATTATATAATGCCCAGATATTTAATCGCCTGTCACACTCGATTAACATATTAATATATTCGATCATACTCGATTAATATATTTCTGTGACATGAAAAATGACAGTTCATTTGGCAAAGTTTTGGACAATAGGTTTAAAAATGCTGATAATTAATTGCCACTTTTGTTTTTCTTCAGAAATTAACTAGTTGCTATGTAGAGCTGAGCGATTAATCGGTATTATCGATTAAATCGAGTTCATAGTGTATGTCGATGCTAAAAAACAAGATTCCATAGTTCTCCGCCTACAATGCAACATGGCTGCGCACTCTGATGAATCCAAAGAGCTCGTTTCTACGAGGGGCGCAGTTTTATCAGTTGTATGGAAATGCTTCGGGTTTGAGACCTCAGAGCAAGCCAAAGCCTGCTGTAAAATTTGTCTAAAGTTTGTGGCAGCTAAAGGAAGCAGCACGACTAATTTTTTACAGCACCTCAATCAGAACCACATTGTTGAATGGGGAGGCGTGTCTGCCACTGTGGAATAAACATGACAGCTGCAACCAAAACACAGACTAAAAATAGCGGACATATTTTCCTTTTTTGTCTTATAAAAGAACACAATATAGGACATAATAGGACAATATAGGATTTATAGGACATAACGCCCAACTCTACGGCTAAGAGACTTGGGTTAGGCACCGCTTTTTAAGCCTTTCATGGAAACAAAACATTAATCTGGGCAGCATATTGGATATTTTATTGGCCCAGTGAAATAAATAAAAGATTTATTTTATGCCCACTTTGGGAAAACAATGGGCAAAACTAAGTATGTTGTCAGCTTTTTTTTTTTTTTACCAGGAGTGTATTAATAAAATGCTTCTATCTAGTTTACTCTAGATTGTGAATCATGCTAACATTTGCAGCCATATTGTCTGGCTGTCGAATTTTGTGTTTTATTTCTCTTCTGTGGTCTGCCAGATGGCAGGAAGCGAATGAACTGATCATTCCGGGACCTGAGATAAAATTTAACAGAGCGATTGAAATTTGTTTCATTTTTATTGTGTGCTTGTGTGTTCTGAAAAGCACCCATTAATAAAAAAAAAAGACCATCTACAATAGAATAGCCTTGTGTGTCATATATACATTAAAGCACAATGAAATTCATTCTTCACATATCCCAGCATGTTTCTAAGCTGGGGTCAGAGCACAGGGTCAGCCATGATAAAGCACCCCTGGAGCACAGAGGGTTAAGGGTCTTGCTCAAGGACCCAAGAGTGGCAACTTGGTGACCTTCCGATATGTAGCCCAGAACTTTAACCACTGAGCTACTCCAATATAGTGCATTGCAAAAATACTGACACCCCTTAAATATTAACACATTTTGTCATGGTATAAATGCTAATTAAATGTGTTTTATTGACTGACGCAGAGTATCGTATAATTGTGAAGTGGAAGGACATTTTGATACTTTGTGTTACAATTTTTTACAAATAAAAATCTGAAAAGTGTGGCATGCATATGTATTCAGCCCCCTTTACTCTCATACCCCTAAATAAAATCCAGTGCAAGGTTTGTTAGAAAACATTAGTGAGCAAACTGCATTATAAAGAGTAGAGAACACACCAAACAAGTCAGGAATAAAGTAGAAGTTTAAAGCAGGCTTGTGTTATAAAAACATATCCAAAGCTTTGAACATCCCAGAGAGCTCTGTTCGATCAATCACGAAAAAGCGAACGGCACAACTGCTAACCTATCAAGACATGGCCGTTCACCTAAACTGATAAGCAGGCAAGGAGAGCATTGATCCAAGAACCAGCCAGAAGGCCCATGGTAACCCTGGAGGAACAGGTGGGACTTCAGGTAAGAGATTCTGTCCACAGTACAACTATTAGTCGTGCACTCCACTAATTTGTCTGTTATGGAAGTGTGGCAAGAACAAAGCCATTGTTGACAAAAAAGGAATACAGCTGGGCATGACCTGTATGTCCTGATCTGTATGTTACAAGTCATGTAGAGGGCACAACAAACATGTGTTAGAGCTCAGTCAAAGTCCAGCCCAAAATCCTATTGATAATGTTTGGCAAAGGCTTGAAAATTGCTGTTCACAGACATTCTCCATTCAATCTGATTCAACTGGAGCTGTTTTGCAAAGAAGAATGAGCAAGAATTACAGTCTCTAGAGTCTAGAGACTGTAATTCGTGCTCATAGAGTCTAGACTGACAGAAACTTTTTATTTATAATTTTTTTTAAACATGTACAATTTTCCTTGAACTTCACAATTATGTGATACTTTATGTAGGTCCATCACTTTAAATCCCGATAAAATACATAGCATGACAAAATGTGGAAATATTCAAGGGGGATAAATACTTTTGAAATGCATTGTGTGCAAAGAAAAAGATTTATAGTGTCTCTGAACCATTTCTGCTAATAAGAAGAATCCATCATTATAATGAAAATACAAACCTAAATGTGTACAGTGGCAGTTGCAAAAAAAGTGGCTTACTATATTTTGTGTCATCGTCAGGAAGTGTGGATGCATAATCAGAATACGTGGCATTCCATCGCAGTTCTCTGCTTTTGGTGTCATACATGGTAATAGTGTACTCTACAAAGCAAGAAGACCACCGTATCGTCAATGCTAGAACAGAATGAATCACTTCAGACGACTGTGGCTCTACTTAAATCTTTTTGACAGATGAATAAATGCAGTTCTACATAATGGTCATACCGCATGCATGATGTCTATATTTATGTTCTGGTTATGAAGGTCTCGTGTTACAGTCTGGCTAACTAAATTTCTACAACAGGTCCTCAAACACTAAGAATTTAAACTCTCCGTAATCTTGTTTAAGCAGATAAATTCATTTGAATACTGCAGCTCTAGGTGAACTTACACAAGAACTGCTGCTCCAATGTTCTCTAAACTATAAACATCCACTAAAAACGTTCTAAGATTTGAAATGTAATCATTTATAATAATATATTTTTATATAATGATTTATAATCCCACTAAGCTGATATCACTCAGACTAGGATCGATGGCTATAAAGTACCCTCTAGGAGAACTATAAATAAACGTATATAGAAATGAAAGAGAATTTTTGATGCGTATGTATATTTTGAGTCACAAGAAGTATGGCCCTGGCCTCACCTGTTCGACCTAGGTAAAGAAGCGAAGACGATGCACACAGTGTCTCTGCAAAAGAGGAGGTGAGAGTCTGCTGCTTTTCTCCTGTCAGCAGATCTACCACATACCACACGTCCTGTTTCTTACCTGGAAAAACAGAAACATTGCGCACATTTGAGGACAAGCTCTTTGGCCGGCCCACAGCATTAGTTACAAACTAGACATCTGTAAATATTTTTTGACTTTTTATGGCAGTACATAGCAAAGCGTCATACCAGAAAAATATTAGTCAAGTCAAAAAAAGATGTGATCTTTGGAAAATAGCATCAATTACATGAAGACCTCTTCCGTCTTCAGAGTTATTTTCTATTTGTCTACTTGTCACGGCTTTCCCCCTCTCTCAGTATAGTCAAAACCATTAAAAGTAAAATAAGATGAGTCACGCGAGACTACCTCATTATTTGTGCCCTTATTCTGTTAAGTACTGTGTGATCTAAGCACATTATTCACTACAACTCTGTGTCATTTGGACATATTTCATCGATGGTTGTTAACTCAAATTAAAAAAAGAAAAAAATACACATGCGCAAAACCCAAAAGTTCCTGATTTAGTGGAAGATCAAAACCACACTCTATGCAAAGCAGATCCCATCTTTACCCATATCAGAATATTGGGTGGCAGCTATACCTGCTGAAAACTATCACAATACAACACTTTTTGGGGGGTTACGGGTAAACAGAAAGGAATTTCCTTACAATAACCACTATATATTGTGGATTAGAGCCTTGTCATGCACAAGCACAATGAAGGGTGGCAAGTGATTAGTCTAGCTTGTGTTGAACTAAGAGATAATGATTAAGAGCAGTTAACACAGATTAGCCCATCACCCCACCTTAAGTAATGTTTGTTTATTGTAACAGTAGGTTTGGCCAGAAACAACAGAAAATATCAGTAAGCTTTCAGATTTGTTATTAAAATGGGTGAATACTGAGAAGCAAATGAACAGAAGTAGGAAGAGAAGGGAGCGGTACATGGTCAAACAGGGATGAATTCAAATGCTGTAGTTATGCATCATCTGGGGAGAAATTCTACCATTACCACAAGCTAAACAAGGAATCACAATGCTTTGACCACATGCATATTACTGTTGCATGTCCTCTATATCTCAGGTGGCAAATGATGAGAGCCTTAGGCTGTAGATGACATCTGCCTGTTTATGTGGAAAGGTTCTCGCCACAAAAGTAATTCACTATTCACCATAAGTAAGGGGATTTTCAGGACAAAATCAATTTCATATAAATATAGGATTGTGCTGAAATTTCAGTTAATGGCCAAAAAAAAAACCCTGTGAACAATGAAAGAAATGTTTTAGACTCACCCATATAAAGTATTCCATCAGAACTACGGCAAGGGGAAGCCTGGACCAGCTCAGGAATGGTGAAGGGCAGTTTCTGTAATGATAAAATATGATATAATTATTGCAAGGGCGGGGTGTCTGCATATATGACCTCATCATTCAGGCAAAAGCTATTTCCCATTAACTGGACCTACTGAGAGCTATGATTTTTGGAGCTGGTGCATATATTCTACATAAAAATCATTGACAGCATCATAGTTCAATTTTGGCTAATGAAACCATTAAAGGAGGCCCTAAGACTACAGTAGAAAATATAGGTTTAAGCAGAAAAAGGAAGTGGCTTTTTTCTGTGAATTTTCTCTCTCGCTTGCTCACCGTCAGTCCCTCGTTGTTTTTCCCTCCAAGTGAGTACAGGCTTCCATCATTAGGGTCAGGCAGAAAAGCAGGCCTGAAAAAAAATACAATTTTAGCTACGGAAATGATTGTACAAGATATTGCACACAGGAAGAATCGTGCTAGCTCAGCAGCTTCCTTCAGCATAGTTCCGGTATTCTTACTTGAACACAAACATACAAACAGAGCAGAAGAGAACTTAGAACTTACTCAGCCACATGGGTTGGGACCTGAAGAACAGGATCTACATGGAGGGGGGGGGGAGAGAAAAAAGTGTATAGCTGATTATACAGTGTACACATAACTAAAACCACTGTAATAATCTGACAGAGAAGAACACGGCCAGGGATCATCTTTGAATCTTTAGAACAATCATGGTCTTTGATGCAAATAAGAGGAACAGAATGGTTTATTTCAAGAAATATTATTAGGAAGTAATGACAAAATATACACCATACAAGTACAATATGAAAGCAACACATGCTCATGACACGTGTACTACTTCTACTACTGAACAAACACAGGCTGGTGATAACGTAAACACACAAGGTCGTCCCAGATTTGAGGTCTTTCTAACTGAAACGTCCTCTGTTTTCCAGGTTTAATATGAAGTGGTAGGTCAGTGGGGACTTTTGATCAAAAGTTGTGCATCCAAATCTCAGTACCAACTTGGGGTTTTTGACCCTCAACTGCTCATCTACATACAGGCAAACACTGGAAATGGCTCTGACTGAGGAAGTGCCGTAATAATAAATGTAAACGTTATTACACATCTTCCAGCAAGCGGGTATGACCTGCTATGCTAGTGCATCTGGTTTCCAAGAAGCTCTATCGCATCGAACGGTCATATTGTAAAAAAAATGGATATTTGCCAACAACGTCAAAGAAGGAGGAATAGCGAGTGTCCATGGCCTGACCTTGATGGCAGCATGCTGTTTGTGTCCTACCGCCTGGGTTAATAATTACCGGTGCACATGTGTGAGAGGAGAAATGAGCATGCATGATGGTGGTGATGAAGCCCAGAGCCATGGGAAAATTCACTGCTGCCCATAGCTGACTTTTTAACCACACAAAAACACATACATAATACCTGAATGATAAGCAACTATATATACTATACTATAATATACTAATATACACTATAACTAAGGCACCTCTATCTTGCCGCAAGTACTAGCTAATTAAATGAAAGCTAATTCATTTTTTTTAATTGCAAAAGGAAAATAATGGGGGGGGGGGGGGGGGGGAATTAAGACTGTAGTGTTGCAGCTTAAAAGATGATTTAGCTTAATACTGCACATCTAAACTCAACTCACCTAGATATGTAGTATTATCACATGAGAACAAATACTAACTATGATTATGAATTTTAGGTCGAGATTTACCTTTATAATCATTCATTCATTGATCTTCTACCGCTATATCCGATCTTCCCTCATGTCACCGGGGAGCCTGTGCCTATCTCAGGAGTCTATGGGCATTAAGGCAGGACACACCCTGGATGGAATGCCAACCCATTGCAGGGCACACACACTCACAATCACACACACATTCATACACTAGGGACAATTTTCCAAGGTGACAATCAACCTACCGTGCATGTTTTTGGACCGGGGGGAAACCGGAGAACCCGTAGAAAAACCCCCTTAGGCACGGGGAGAACATGCAAACTCCACACACACACATGACCGAGACAGGAACCGAACCCGGACCCTGGCGGTGTGAGGCAAACGTGCTAACCACTAAGCTACCGTGCCCCCCTTCATAAACAAATGTCAACAAAATGATTTCAATGCTAATAATCAATTCCGAACAATGTTGCGCCAATAAATCCAATCACCTATCATAAATCTTGTAAAAAGATTTTTTTGTATAAATAAATAAATACATAGAAATACATTTATTCAACACTTGACTGAAAGCCATGAGGCAAAAGTAAATGTTGCATTATTCCAAACAATATACTAAAATTAAAGTTCCATGGCTCCCTTTATTTAAGATTTTTAATTTTAAAATGTAAATAAATAAATAGTAAATATTAATTCTATTCTGTAACCTGCTTATGTAAAGCAGCTTTGTTATAAACAATTATACTAAATGAGAAACAATCCAATGTATTTCACAATAGAGTTCTAATACAGTAATAATATAGTTATTCAGTGGTCTCTAATGAGACATGAAGCCGGTCCTTAGCTTTTTTCAAAAGGCATTTTTTCTTTTGCCTCGTCTTGTATGAGACATGGTGGGCCCAATTACCCAATAGGTCCTAGTTTGTGTATTATTTAATAATATAAAGCCTTTACACCAGAATCAGTCTCATCTCATGACTAGGTTAAAAGACCAATGATTCAATTAGGGTCATTATTATTGGCACGACTGCTAATTGCTGGTAATTCCATTGCCCATTTTTTTCATGGGACAATCACTGATTAAAAAATACCATACATTTCCTAAACAAAACTGACCAGAATGTACTTTGTTTTAAAACTAGGATTGGTAATTTATTAATTACTCACAGCAATCCATTTAGTAATATACAGCAAAAACAAGGATTAAATCAGGCAATGCCACTTCAATTTTTTTCCCTTTTTGTTCAATTTTAAAGTCAGAAGCTAGTTAGAATGAATTTGAATAGTAAATATAATCTTATTAAATAAAAACACAGTGCAAACTGCAAAAGAATCAGTTCAACTACATTGTTCTTGCTATAAAGCAATGTTTCAGTGTGCTGTCTGGTAGTAAAACCTTGTTCTCGTTCAAACCACCTATTTACATGCTCTAGATAATGCAAGTTTTGTACATTATTAAAGCAGAGGGCAGGAAAAGGCTCAAAGCATCAAATCAAATAAGTTAGTGTGTGTTTACCTTCCTTAAGTGTCCACTTAATAGCACCGGAGCGCTTGCTGACAGCATGCAGGTTTCCATCCAGTGTGGAAACAAAGAGTAAACTCTCGGGCAGGGAGACACTGCTGCGACTGCAATCACCCTACAAAACAAAACAAAAAACCATGGATACACGTGTGTGTGTGTGTGTGTGTGTGTGTGTGTGTGTGTGTGTGTGTGTGTGTGTGTGTGTGTGTGGCAACATAACGGATGTCGGTTAATTGAATTCACCTTTAAAAAAGATTTTTAAAATGATGTTTTCGCCCAAATTTCAGTATTTAAATTCTGCAAAACTTTGTTTTAGCAATAATTTTCAGTAAATTAAGAGCCATTCGAGATTCAGACAGCGATATCTGTGGATTATACAACATAAAATTAATCTACACATGGCAAGTGAAACTATCTCGACCTGTTTTAACAACAGAAAGCTCTTCTCCAGCAAAAGAGTCCTACGAAACGGCAGATTACATAAAGAATAGACCAGACTGTAGAGTTTTAGCCTTGTATTAAGCCCATACTGTGGTGACTTCAGGGAATAAACTGGGTGGAATGTTCTAACAACAATGCAGCAAAAATCCGTTTGGAAGCTTTTGTAGTCCATGTGCTGTGTGGGCTGAGTAGCTTTCAGGCCCATGTGGATGTCAATCTTTCCAAGATTTCTCTAGCTGGCCCTCTGGACATGGTCAAAAGAAAGCACACGAGGGAGTACATTTGGCATATCTGGGCATCTGTTAAATGTTAAAGAAGCATCTGAAAAGAAAGACATGAAGAGGTGAAGAATGACAAAAGAAACAAATGGTAACATGCTTTTTCACTAAGTCTTAAACCGGCCAAGCATGGGAAAGGAGACAAAGTAAAAACAACAAAAAAATGAAGTAAGAAAGGAAAAACATAGCCTGTAGTGAAAGTATCAGGCCAGGTTTGGGCCAGACAAAGCATACACATTAAGGGCCCGTGTTAACCGATATGCCTAATTCATTCTGGGTTTTTGGCACCGAGGCCCAGCAGAAGGGTGGAGTGACAAAATTGCTCAAAGTTCCCAGTTCTCCATTCTCCCTTTCTAATATTCACCTGCAACTGCCCTCGGAGTTATTGTCTTAAACGTGTGAAGCACATGAAGGGTTGGAGGGTGGTGGGCCTGCAGGTGAGGAGACAGCACCTGTGATCCATTTCTCCTTTACACGGAAATAACTAATATTAAATGTGAATGCCTGGAACGTTTCAACAAACACCGTAAACACCAACTGGGAACCGGTCTAGAGGCGTGAACTTGTATGCTTGTACAGCATGAAACTGACAGTGCAGGCTTAAATAATTTCTAGCAGTTTCTCTCAATCAGTAACAAAATACCAAAAAACACTTATTTATTCAACAAGGGGAACAGCTACATGTCTGTATGAAGTCTTTCTGGTCTGGGTATTTTTGACAATAAAAAAAAAAAAAAACAAATGGGACAGTTTATGATTCAACAATCCAAGTTCCTCTTATAACCGGAACAACTGACAGGTGACGAATTCTGTGGAAATAACAGCCCCTCTGCCTTATGGTCCCTATTTCATAGGTGTATAACAGCTCTGTAAAGAATTATTAAAAAAAAAAAAAAAGAATAGGCCATGGCATTACAGAAAATAACCAATGAAGAGGCAGTGTGATGGAGAAATAAATACATTTAATTCTAGGTCAATTTTCATACTGCAACTCTAACCATTATAAAGTGCAGATTGTAGATGCTACAATGCTCTCCTCACAAGAAAAGCCACTATTTCAGCTAATAACATATTCAGTTACTGATATGTCATACAGACAGAACTCCTGACCAATCAGAATCAAAATTCAAGAATGTTGTCAACATATATACATTACACGAACATAAAAAGTCATGTGTGGATATTTGTGTAGCTGAGGGAGAAAAAAAAAACACGTACTTTGTTCCACTTCTGGATTTGGTGTTAATGTGGCTGTGCGAACAACAAGCAGTTGCAATCTCTATCTCTCTCTCTCTCTCTCTCTCTCTCCTCACCTTGCCTAACATAGAACCAAACACACTTTGCAAAGAAAACGTCATTTATTTGCTCCTTCCCTAATGAAAACGATGAATTCTCACTTTCTGAAGAACAAAGAAGCACCTGCGAGTCACACTGACATTGGTAGCACTTATTAGTGTTCAGTTCTGTTCAATTCAATCTGAGGTTAATACTGAAATAAGCCTAAAGGCTTTCTCATGTGAGGCATTTTAACATCCTGTGGTAGACTTTGCATAACCGTATTGTGTAATACTGAATACACTGGACAGCAGTGGAAAATTTCTGATATTTCTTTTGATATTCTGTATTGAAACAGGATTCCTCAACATGGTGCATATACCCACTAATTTAGTACAATGATTGGGTTCTAGAGGCTTTATGAAGCTTGTAATTTGGAAGCCCTTACCCCATATTAACGACTTAACCTGGATCACCCTTAGTCTGATATTCTGATATTTGTCTCAGTAAGATATAATGATCCAAAGACCTTTTATGAATGCAGGTCCTGAGTGCCCTTTAACTACAGAGAAGTCCGAAACTGCTAACTGAAAATGTTAATGGTTAAATCTACACACTGCCATGCATTACACTTTGTTCTTTCAGTTCTAAACAGTTGTAAGCTTCAGTTGTAGAAAATCAATTAATGCATCTATGTATTTGTAAAATTTGTACCAACTGGGTTGTGGTAATCCTTATACTGCCAAATTGCCATTTCAATTACATTTAGCCACTTCCAACAGTTGAAACGTACATGCAATTTGTGTTTCCGTGATCACTAGATACTAGATTGAAAAGATTGTATTCATGGAAAGGAAACGAGTGTAAAGGAGCACCACTATTAAAATAAATAAAAGTGTCTAAAAATCAAATAACAGGTCAAGACAAATTTAATATCCTCTGATAAATCACAAATACATAGTCAAAGAGTGAAAAGCTTGCAGACCAATATCTGTCTCAACTGTCAATACTACTACAAAATAATAAAAAAAAACAATGCTATTTTTCCTAGACAAAAACATGTTAACCTGTGATAAGCCTTGGCACAGAGGCCTCAGGAGACTGTTTACAGAACAGCAGCCATGTGCTCATGTGGGAGAGTTGAACAAGTTAATTTTATGCAAAGCCATGTGCTGAGCTGTTCTACACCACACACTAAATATTCAGAGTTGATTGGAACAGTCAGTTTTTCCACACTGTCTAAGGACCACCCAATGATTGGTAAATTTTTCTGTTCTAAGACAACGGACTACAAGTTTAACATCAAACTTCCAGGCTGTGAATAAACCACACTAATATCTGCCCAGAGTGCAGTCATGATTTTTTTCTTTTATTCTATATTTGCATATGTATATGCAATACAATGACACCAAATTGTATATTTCATCCACTTCCTAAAAATAGTGGATAATGTCAAAACTTTCTTTGTAGATTCCTGCACAGGTTTCACCCACAGATGAAGTAGGAGTGAGTCTTCTTTAACCAGAAAACTGAATTTTTAGCCATGTCGAAGACACAAAAATCTCAAGCCAGTCAGGCTCTTTCCTTGGTTTGTGTATGTCAGTATGTCCTCGTGTGCAGTCTTCAATGTGTATTTCAATATTAAGTGCAGTGAGGATCATTAAGAATGATCAGTTATATTTGCAAGACTGCTGTGTGGCTCAAGATGTGTGAATCTTTCTGTTTCGAAGTTGATACAACTCTTATACTTGTTTCTTGTGGAAACCTGAAGCATTGTCGGCTCATATAACAACCACAGCCAAGTTACAAAGTGTCTTTTGTAAGGTGCTGGGACACCACTAGCCACTGGAACAGCTTTACCCAAGTGTTTTGTCTCTGGAGAGAATCCAAGACATTATCTCAGTTGATACTTTACTAATGAGACATAGTCCAACACATTATCCAACAGTTCTGCACGATTTATATCCCATGAAATGTCACGGTCACAGAATGTGAATTACATCATTTTCACAGCTCTCCTGCCCTGTGCAGGGACACTCTCTAAAGCATTTCATCAAGGGATAAAGGTAAGAAGACAGAACACTGCAATATTGATTTTTCAGAAACTCTTCCCTAGGATAGGTGGACTCAAAGCCATGACTGAAATAAGAAACAAACAAACAAAAAACCCCAACCAATATAAAAAGTCAAACTAGCAATATTACACAGCAAACACTACAAAAAGACAGTTTTTAAACTTATTTTGTGTTATTCTTTAACCACAACCACTAATATGATGTATTTTAGAGTGATTCTGATTTTTGGAAAATCATGGTAGTACTAATATCCTTGATTGAAAACGTAAGCACTACTGGAAAACGAGTCAACGCCAATACACAAATACAATGAGCAGTTCAAACTCCAGGAACAAAAAAACAATGGAATACTTGTATATTATTTACCTATGCATTATGCTTATATGTTAACAATGTATTTGCACTCAGGCAAATATAAGAACAAAAACACTGCTGCTGTGGAGCTGTTCAACAAGTTCTCCATCGTATAGATTTCGCTTTCGTGCTCAAATCATCATGAAGACCAAAATATCACACACACAAAAATAAAACATTTTCTAACATTATAACCTTTAAAATGAAAATATTTTCAGTTGTTCGCAGTGATGAGATTAACGTAAGCAGTCTCGTATTCAGCGACTATCGACTCTCCAAATCCTGTGCTCGTTTTTGATTAGTTGGAAAAGTCCTAACTTATAATAATGTAAATATGTTTAATAATGAAACATTAAGCGCAGACTGGGAAGAGCTGTTTTTCTCTCTTCTTGGTTCCGTAACCAACAGTGCTGTACGAGAGTGCACATGTCAGACCGTGTGCTAGCAAAACATCTGTTGTACACTTTACTAAGCTAAAAGGGAGAGGTGAAAACAGTAATGAAAATCTGATCGCTCCATTATAGCAGGAAATCTCCAGCTTACTTACCATCCACAGCAGACTGCAGAACAGCGCGGTGTAAATGCACCACACAAGGGCCCTACTACACACACCCCATTCCATGTTACTCGGGTCTCAAGCACTCCGATCTAACTAAACACGTCGACGGTTCAATAAGTCTTCTTGTAATCTCCCTGTAGGTGACTTGGATGTAACTATAAAGAAGAAACCGTTCCCATCCTACTCGCTTTGCTCCTCGCCAGCTGGGACTGCGAATAATCTCGTATACATTTTCCCTCTCATAGTACGCATGCGCACGAACTTTAAACGCAGGCCTTTGTTGTAAGTTCCGCTTGAAAGCGGAAGTTGTTCCGTTAACGTGCGGAGGGCTCTCCCGTTGCACGTGTTTGTCGAGGACACGGGTTAAAACGAGTTGTTTTTTCTTTCTTTTAGATTAAAATTAAAGAAATGGTACAAGTTTTATATACGGGCGGTGGGTTTACGAAAAGACCTGACAATGCGAACCTCGGCTCATATATTCCTTACCTTGACGCATGCGTAGATGTAGGGCCTTTGTAGCTTGTGAGCACGAGCGCATGCTTTATTATATCTTCTTTAGGTTGCAAAATGAGAATTCGCTGCTGAAATCGACAGAGAACTTCTCAGAGATCACAGGGTCAACTTTTATTTCTATTTATTTGTGAATTGGAATGTTTTAAGATGCACTTGAGTCGTTTAAAACGTATTTAAACTCGGTATGTCAAGAAATTGGTTCCTACGTGAAGACAAATGTTCTTATGTGATTTATTTATTATTATTATTATTATTATAGTAAACCCGAAACCCGGAAAGAAACATGCTGACTAAACCTGCACAAGCTTTGGGGTGAATTAAATGAAGACTACGGCATACCTCAACCAGATTGAATACATTAACAGCGAATGCTTTGAACGCGTAATGTGCACTTTTTCATCTTTCACGGTAAATAAACTTGTAGATCAAATGTGTATTTTGAGGAATTGTGAATCTGCCGCTTTTACAATAAACCACGGTAACCATAACTTGCCTACTGTCTTTTATCTTATTTGGTGGCACTGTCTTTGAACCGTTGAAGCCTTTTTCATGGCTCAATAGGCCAAGCAACAGTGCAAAATTAAAGGCTTCTTATAACTGGGGCTTCTTGGCATCTCAACCCAAGCTGCCCTTTTAGAAGCAAGCCACAGTTGTTGCCCAATTATGTGGTGAAGGAAATGGCATGACAAAAGAAGCACGCAAAGTAATTTTACCAAAAGCATTTATACATCCCCACACGTTAACATTATCACAGTATGGTTGAACACAAGCACTTAAAAACAGCAATTGCTTTCACTATGTGCAAAAGAGTATGTGAACGGTTGGCATAGAGAAGCACACAGATCATTTAACAGTGGCCTGGATATTTCACAAACAATGGTATGGAAATGTTTAGCATAAATAGACAGTACTTTGACATGTTTAATGCATTATGAAAAGCATTAAGGTAAACAACTAAAACACAGATGTAACAATAACTATGAAGACCAGTCCTGCTCAGTTTTTTGTTGTTGTTGCTTTTATGGATTAAGGATTTGCCGCTGCCCCCCCCCCTTCAGTGCTGGTAGGTAATTCCTACAATATTAAGCTAAGTATATTGATGTTATCACTTTGTCTAGGGGTAGTGGATGATATCAAATCTATTAGGAAGTCTAGTCCAAGCTGTTCTCTGACTCATGTTCCTGATTTTGCTATTTAAGAGTGAAATGTAATTGTGATTGTAATATCAAAAGTGTTGCAGTGCAGTTGGCCCCCTTGGCTGGAAAAAACGAATAAAAAATTAAATCCTTCCCAATAGGAGCCACACCTAATCGTTAAATGAAGAGAAACAGTTTAAACAAGTGGAATGAGGTGTGGCTGGAGATTAGTTGGATGACTGAACAGCCCTGGTCTACATGTTCAATTACATAATTAAAAAGCATAGTTACAACGACAAATTGGGTAAAACAATTTTCTTGTCAACAAACTGCAACATTGAAAAACAAATTTTAAAATATTTGCAAATCTTGAAACTGCATCACCCATAAACTGAAATGATCAGGCAATGATTTAAACATTCAAATGGCTTCTCCATATTGCGCAATGGCATACAAGTCCATAACAAATACAGTAGTGTGTAGTTTTCAGCCAGTTCCAGAAAGTATTCCGTTAAGAAGTCAAACTCTAGGGAAAGCGCCTTGTTTGTATGTACTCAATTAGTCAGCTGGGATAGTGCCACTGTTGGGGCAGATGGGGTATTAGCTGGTGTCCTTGAACACAGTGAAATTGATCTAATTGCATAATCATATAGACATGACTCGGGCAGCAAAGAGAGTTGTAAAGGCGTCTGTATTGGCGTCTGTATGGTACTGGTTTCCTTGAGAAAGCACATGTGCGTAAAGCAATTGATGATAATGGTATACACAACAATCCACAAACATACTCTCATTAGTTTACCGTATTTAAAAGAATGCTGAAAGTGGCACACACTGCTCTGATCATTCTAGCAAAACCCATTAGCAAGATACATGATTTGAAAAGAGTGACATGAAAATATCTCGGTTGGTCTTCCACATTGGCTTGCAAAGTAATGAGGTAAAAAGCTTCGGACATACCCGAGATCATCTGTGTGTATCACACAAAAGTATCTGCGAACACACACGCATCTGACACCTTATTAGTAAAATTTAACAATTGACCAATCGTGTGGCAGCAGCACAACACACAAACACACACACAATCACCAGACTCAGAGATTCAGTTAACCAAAACTTGTCAGATAAAAGTGAAGTCCAGTGTGGTTTACTGTTGCTGTACTCGGACACCTATTGGTGAGTTCCGGGATGTTTTTCTGCTCATCATAGTTGAAAATAGTTATTTTTTACCGCAGTAATCTTTCTTGTGGCTCACACCATTCTGACTATTATTCTGACTTATCTCATAAAAAAGGCTTTTTTGCTGACATGGTGAGTTCTATCCCCACAACAATTTGTGTAATCTTTTTGGAATGGTGTGTGTATGAAAATCCCAAGAGTAAATACTGAAATACTCTACTTGATGTGTCTGGCACCAATGACCAGTTACCAAGATCACAATCTCTTCAACTGAAGCCCTTGAGCTAAGTCTGTAGGATGTTATGCAGTGTTTCTGTACTGCTGCTGCCACATTATTGTCTAACTGCCTGTATGAGCAGGTGTTCCTAATAAAGTGATCAGTGAATGTATTAGAAGACTCAACCCAGATGTTTGCTGTAGCCATAGCTGACTTTAATCCAAGGTTGTATGTGTTAATTACCAAAAATGTATTCAACACTGCCAGAAATGCATCTGCTTGTATATCATTGTTCAGCAGAACTTCATTCAGTCCAAGGTCTAATGCAAATGCTTTAGTCTACTGCTAGGCATTTAGACACACTCATGTTTCCCACTAACCTTCATCTAAGAACATAATAGAACAAGTGCCCTTGGTTGCCTTCCTGAAGTCTCATACATTTTTATCAGTGTTCAAAAGTCATCCGCAGTTTGTTCAAGGTCCAAGAGAGCCGTATCTTTCAAGGCATCGGCTGTCACAGTAGCTAAGTTCACTCTGGACCGTGTGTCCATGGCTGAGTGCATGATGGGTAGCCACACGTCGTCCATATTTGGCATGACAAATATTTTCTGTGACAATAATAAATAACATTGGTTAGACATGAAGTAGAAATTAACAGCATTTAAAAAACTTTAAATGTTATATATATATATATATATATACATATATACACACACTTTAAATTTATATATACACAGTACTGTGCAAGTTTTAGGCAGGTTTGAAAAAATGCTGTCAAAAATGGAAGTGTTAATCATTTACTTTCATCAATGAACAAAATTCAGTGAATGATCAAAAGAGAAATTGAAATCAACACAATATTTGGTGTGAACACACTTCGTCTTCAAAACAGCAGCAATTCTTCTAGGTACACTTGCGCACAGTTTTTGAAGGAACTCGGCTGGTAGGTTGTTTCATCTTGGAGAAGTAAACACAGATCTTCTGTGGATGTCGACGTTCTCACATCCTTCTGTCTCTTCATGGAATCCCACACACACTCCATGATGTTGAGATCAGGGCTCTATGGGGGTCGTGCCATCACTTCCACTACTTCTAGTTCTTCAAAAGGTAGTAACACCAAATATTGATTTGATTTCGATCTTTTTCTTTTGTTTGCTCACTTTGCATTTTGTAAATTGACAAAAATAAACAATCATTATTTATATATCTGGAAGTATTCTCTGTTTAAAGCGCTTTCACACCTGCCTAAAACTTTTGCACAATACTGTGTGTGTGTGTGTGTATATATATATATATATATATATATATTTTTTTTTTTCTTACCCTAAATCTACACTACTTCAATGTAGACGAATGACTGACTAACTGAATGTTGTACCAGGGATTTAAAAGTAGCCTCGAGCTGGCTCTGACGCCCTCTAGTGGCTAGCTTAACTATAGGTATAAACGCGATCCATTCCTGTTAATCGGTGGGTAATTAATTACACTTTTAAGTGACTCCAAAAATTACTGTTTTGTCAGCTTTTGGCCATGTCATTTTTTAAGTTCTCAGTTAAAGGACGTTGTTATTGAGGTGATTGACAGACAGACATGACAGTTGAGCTTCAGGAGCACAAACAAACACACTTTTCAACATGCAAATAAAGTTCTTCACATTTCTGTTGCAAAGCCATTTCCTGTTCCAACAGATCACCAGCGGTGGGTTCTTTTAGGAATACCTTCCATTTTTATGTTTAAGATAACTTGCTACTATAACCATTGTTAATAGAAGAAAGTGATGCCATATAACAAGTCATCCCACACTAGCTCAAGTTCATAACATTTTTTCAATGTATAGCCTTAGATAACACTAAATAGATGGTGAATGTCATGGCAAATATAGATGGTGAATGTCATGGCCAAAATATATGCACCATTGCAGTGCCAAAAAGGAGACCTTATTACAAAGAAATAAAGGTGAGTAATTCCATAGAAATACTAAAGAATTACAGTCTCTGCATCTTTTATTCACCTTCTATATTATTTGATACTTGCTTTTTTATTGCAAACTCTTTTCTCACTATCCACTGTGAGATATATTTGTATCAGACTGACCAGTTCTCTAAAACAAATGGTGGCATGGGCTGTCTTATTTTCTTTATTTTCTTTAAAAACTGGTTCAGACACATTCCTGGATCTTGGCATAGACCAAGAGTAAATCCAGCACAAATGTGAGGAGACATCTGTAAGCTGCATCAGTACTGTGTTCCAGTCAATACAATGAGTTTAACAAAAACAATGTTTTTTTGTAAACATGTTTCAAGTATATATATTATATTATATTATTATTATTATATTGCATATAATTACGTGTGCACGTGTATATACATGCATACATACAACACACACACCCACACATATATATATATATATATATATATATTATATATATATACCCCGATATATATATATATACTATATATATATATATACATATATATATATAGATTATAATTATATGGAGGTGGTAGCTCAGTAGATCAGTGGATAAGGCTTTAGGTTCTGGAGCGGAAAATTGTAAATTCAAATCCCACCACCACTAAACTGCCACTAGTGGGCCCTTAAGCAAGGCCCTTAACCCTAAACTGCTCAGTTGTAAGTTGCTATGGATAAGAGCTTCTGTCAAATGTCATAAATGTAAATATGTATATGTTATAGCAGTAGAATAGAACCAATAAAACCAGCCACACCTAAAAACTGAATTACACCTGGCAGTACCTGAAACTCCTGATCCAGTTTTTTCTCAATCCAGTCAGTTACATGAGCAAACGTGACCTCCCTCTCACCAAGTTTAGGTCGAGCTTTGAGCTCAAGGTGAGGAGGTCTCCTGAAACCATACCTGTTGGCAAAAGAGGAATGGACTTTCTCATTATCCAGAAATTACCACAATCTCAATACCTAAATGAGTATTGAAAATGAGATAAAAAAAATGTTATAATAAGAAATTGGTAAATTATAACCT
Source organism: Kryptopterus vitreolus (assembly GCA_030449085.1). NCBI lineage: Eukaryota > Metazoa > Chordata > Actinopteri > Siluriformes > Siluridae > Kryptopterus > Kryptopterus vitreolus. The sequence goes on from JACRUU010000004.1 coordinate 10,321,046, forward strand.
AGAGCTAAACTACATATATTAAAAAAATATATATTATTATGGAAATGAACTCTGTGATGATCTCTGACTACCAGTTTCGCTTGGGCTGTTTGTAAAATTAATGGCCAAATAAAGTAAAAATAACAAATGGGACAAACTTTAAAAAAAAAAAAAAAAAACATGCTGCTGTAACAGCTGAAAATGTCTGTATCCACTAAGCCAGTTACGAGATTTAACAGATCACGATCCCCCCCCACCCCCCCCCCCCCCCCCCCCCCCCCCACCCCCCCACACACCACACACACACACAGATGGCAACAAAACTATAGATACAGCAGCAGCAAGATCACAGATAGAGACCTGTACAAGATGGATAGTGTTCTGATATCACCAATAGGAGCTTTTTGGAAGACATGGAATAAAAATGCCTTTTCTTCTGCGCTCAAAAGTAACTTTATCAGATATATACTTCTACTAATACTACTTTGTCAGAAAATCTATAAATAAATTAAAGCAATAAACTACATAAGGGACATAAATATCGATCTATGACCACGTCATTTATTACATATAAAAAAGAAGAAAAATATGATATAGCTTTAATGTACCAGCACACCATTACACATTCCTTGTACATGCAATCCATAATAATAAACAAAATTGTCTTTTTCTTATAAAAACGAAAACATGTTTCTGTTAATAACGTCAATATATTTTAATGGGTTACTCTGACTGAGACAACCGGATGGATGACATCCTGCAGAACGCGGACAAATAAAATAATACCACAGAAGTTGAACACTCATGATAAAAACAAAAAGGCATTGCATTAATGGTGACTGTACCATATTCTGTCAGTAGGAGGAGGTGGAATGTTGATAGCCAGCGTGCCGTGGCACTCTTGCACCTCCACAGTGAGTAGAAGTGGTGTGTTGGACATCTCTTCCATTTTCTTCTTTATGAACTCCGTCTCAGTGGCCTTTTGAAAATACTTGGACTTTGCGATCTTGTCAACAAAGCGCATGATCTTGCTTGGCCGGTGTCCTCCAACAAACCTGAATCATGCAAAAAAGCAGACAGAATCATCACTTTATGTTTTAGGGTTACTGTAGGGCTACTAGTTTATGTGTTCCAGATCATAAATGGTGAGGAAACAGAAACCCTTTATAGTTGTGTTTATGTTGGCGTGAGACAGTCTTCCAATATTGGAGATATTTGTAACAGAAACATTTATTACCCAACATTTGTACAGTATGTATCTTCGACTCTTCTTGGAAGATCTTTCACTAGATTTTGGATATGTATTTCTGGAAATTCACCTACAAAAGTGTTAGTAAATTCAGGTACTGGTGGATGGTGAGGAGACCTGGGGTTCAGTAGGGTTGAGGTCAGAGCTCTATAGCAAACTGCTCAAGATCTTTCCACTATATATATATATATATATATATATATATATATATATATATATATATATATATATATATATATATATATATCCACTACCATGTAAATCATGTATTCATGGAGCTCACATTCTGCACATAAGTATCGTCAAACTTGAACAGGGTCTAAGTAAAGAGGAAAATCTTATGCTATCTAAAGACACCCAGTATAATTGTTTAGGGAAAATCTTAAAATATTAGATGTAGCAATAGTTATGGTAGTATACTGTATGTCTAGGGTTGGGAATCAAAGAAAAAAAAACAATTAGGATTCTGGAATCGTATACTTAAGAATAAGAGTCTGATACTTGTTATAAAATGATGATAGTCATCTCACTCTTCATTGGATACCACAACTTCTACTAGAATCTCAGCTTGCCTGCTTGCGATCTCAAGTGATTCATCTCCAGGTCAGGGCCTCGGATAACTCTTCACAACTCTCCACTGCTTGTAACCTTGGGGTAACCATGGACAATCCGTTGTCCTTCTCTTCTCATGTTGCTAACGTGACTTGCTCTTATCGACACCTTCTCTACAACATCAGAAGGATTCCACCATTTCTATCCATTCGGGCTGCTCAAGTGCTTGATCAGTTTCTCGTCATTTCGGGACTGGACTACTGCATCTCTCTGCTGGCAGAATGCTATTCGTCCACTGTAAATCATCCAAAATGCAGCTGTATGACTTCAACCTGCCCAAGTTCTCCCACACCACCCCACTGCTGTGTTCGTCCCACTGGCTTCCGGTAGCTGCACACATCAGATTCAAAACACTGATGCTCACTGTGCCAGCACGTCGGGAGTGGAGGGAGTTGGACTGAGCAAGTGCTAAGGAACACCTGAACCTGATGACTAATTCCGGCAGGAGCCAGAATGTGGACAGACCGATTGTCGAGTGCACTTGGAGAAACGGAGTGGCGGGCCGTAAAGACCTAAGAGGAAATGAGAGAGGCGGGCCGGTCTGCAGGCAAGAGACGGTGGACGCCGTCGAAAACTGCGTGCCGGTCCATGAGTGGGTGTCGAGGGCTCAAGAGCCGTGAGACTGTGGGTGTGTCCTGGTAAGTTTAGTTCAAGACTCTTCTCTGTTCTGGCACCGAGGTGGTGGAATGAAATTCCACTGGACGTCCGAACAGCCACTGGCAATCTTTAAGCCATGACTGAAGATCTCGTCCAGAAACAATTGCATTAGCACTTCTTCCCTTTTTCACCGTCTTGGCATCAGAAAAAAAAACCCTCAACTGAAATTAAGCTTGTATCTTAAGTTAGTAATCGGTCATACCAGTGTTAATTTGTTCTTTAATGTAGACTCAAAGCACATTTTGTAAGTCTCTCTGGATAAGGGCATCTGCTAAATGCTGTAAATGTAAATGAAAATTTTGATTCCACTCATCTATTCCCCGGAGCATTAAAAAAAAAAATAAAAAATTCCCCCTGGCAATCTGCCAGGATCTTATGTGGTAATCTAAGCATCAGTTTACAAAATGGACTGCAGGAAGCGCTCAAAAGTGTAGCTAAACTTCGAAGACAAAGCTAAGTGAAATTGTAATAAACTAATACATCGCAAGCATGGCGTCACGATCAACATGACTAAACATCTGCAGTTGGTTCACTGCTTGGAATGTAAACTGGGATTCGATAAGAATCAGAATCGATAAGCGGAATCGGAGTTGAAATAAAAATAATATCCAACCCAAGAAATGTCGCTTAACAGCTTATGTGTTAAACAGTATATACCTAACCTTCTGCTTAATAAAATAGACTTAACCACAGATCTTTTACTGCATACCTGAAAGTTTATGTTTTTCATTATATGTTGATTGATTTTAAAAGAAAACATCAATACAGTAATACGGTACACATGGTTTATATTGCATTACAGCTTTCTCACTCACCCCTCTGTTCCTGGCATTTCAGGTACTTCTGCTGGATCCTCTTCATCAGATGAACCAGCACTGGATGACTCTTCATCGCTGTCTGCTAGGCAGTATGTACGTGGTCTGGCCTAACAAGCACACATATACATTTTTTGTATTCTTCTTACTATTTCTTTTCCTGGAAAATCCATTTGCTATACATGATTCATAAGTACACAAATCTAGACCTTCTTTTCAGTAGCTAGCAGCCAGAATGCAGTAGCTAGGCTATGCAGCAGAAGCATGGACATACATTTTTTTTTATTACAACATAATCCTGGGCTGCAAGATAATTCAGTGGTGATTTTTAACTCCATCTTGGTCATGGTCATATTATTAATTGGTGCTGTTCAATTATTAAGATATATAGTAAATGGCAGAGTGCAGGTTTGACTCACCGATAACACAGCATTATCCATCATGTCCATATGTGGCAAGAAAGAAAAGAGAAAGTTAGAAAGGACAGGAAGACAAAAGCATAAAAACAGTGGTTAAAAGCAATGCCTATAGACTAAGGTCAACTTATAGAATCATTTATTCTAGCCTTGTCCATAATTAATTCATTCATTCATCTTCTACCGCTTTATCCGATCGTCCTCGGGTCATGGGGAGCCTGTGCCTCAGGCGTCTATGGGCAATTAAGGCAGGATACACCCTGGATGGAATGCCAACCCATCGCAGGGCACACACACACTCACATTCACACACACATTCATACACTAGGGACAATTTTTCCAAGGTGCCAATCAACCTACCGTGCATGTTTTTGGACCGGGGGAAACCGGAGAACCCGGAGAAAAGCCCCTGAGGCACGGGGAGAACATGCAAACTCCACACAGACATGGCCGAGACGGGAATCGAACCCGGACCCTGGCGGTGTGAGGCGAACGTGCTAACCACTAAGCCACCGTTCCTCTGCCTTGTCCATAATGAAAATTCATAAAGCTACAGTATGAAAACTAAACTAGCGTAATAAATTTGACAATTTCCAATATAAAATAAAATGATGAGTAGTCATTTATAAAAGCATAGTTCTGACATCATTAAGCATCTTCCAAGTAGGTTTTTGTTTCTTTTCACTAGTATAACATAGAATATTCTTTATTTGTCACATATACATTATAGCACAGTTCAAATCTATTCTTCGCAAATCCCCGCTGGTTTAAAAGCTGGGGTCAGAGCGTAGGGTCAGCCATGATACAGGATCCAAGAAGAAATACGGTTAAGGACCTTGCTAAACAGCCCAAGACTGGCAGCTTGGTGATACTGGGGCTTAAACCCCGACCTTCAGATCAGTATTACATTTCATTTCCATTTTCCACCAATACCCTTCTTTTCCTTGTTCTCCACAGCTCTCTCCCTCCTTCCCAAGCCTGGCCAGATTCATCTTAGTCTCCAGGGTCATCAGAAAAGAACCAGTATAGGAGATCTCCAAGTCAAACCACAGCCCTACGGGGAAAATTCATGGGGAAAATGCGTCAAAGAATGCTTCTATGTTGCTTTAATTCACCCAAACACCTCCTTATCATTATGTAGATATAGCGTCCTGTACATAAATCACCACTTGGGTTAATGAAGGCTGCACAGACTGTCTTAGTCAGCATATATGAACATGCATACATACAAACAAATAGGGTTTCTCTAGGAGCTAGAATTCCTTGTGGCTTTAAAAAGACATTTTGCTATTGAGACATCACATTGTTGCTCCCCAGGGTCCATTCTGATTGTGGCAACACTTCCATTCCCTTAAGCCTGCGAAAGGTCAACTCTCAGTGCCTAGGAACCTTTGAGCTCTGTTGGGTGCTTCACGGACAGTGAAAGATAAGTTCACCAGCCCAGCAAGTGCATGGCTACAGCCTTTCACTTTCTCCCTATAGGTGGGAAGTGCACACTGCAGGAAATGTCCAGTCTAAATCTACCATACAGAGTAATAAATTCTGAATAATTCTGAAATATCATTATGTGTCATTCAACTGATTTGCCTGGAGCGTAAAAAAAGTTGGCATCTAAAAGAATAAAACACTATTTGTTTTTTCATGCAGATGTAAGAAATTTGCTTAGTTTCACCACTAGATGGAACTGGTGTAATTTAGTTTTTAAATTACACCAGTTCCATCTAGTGGTGAAACTAAGCAAATTTCTTACATCTCTTACATTTGCAAATCTCTTGTGCTCTCAAATTTGTGCTTTGTTTGGAAAATGTCACTCCATGCTAATTTTTTGTTGTTTGCCAATTTCTCACCACATATTAGACATGCCAGCAGGCCTGCATCGGTTGTAAAACAAATAAAAAACAAATAAATCAATGCAAAATTCAACTCTTTGTTTTCATCTGAAGTTAATAAAAACATATATCCTTAGTTAGTTTATAAGAGCAGGGGTCTGGACCTTAATATCTGCTACTTGTGGGTCAACATGTAGGAAGTAGTCAGTAACACAGAATTTAACAAAACAAAATCCTGTGCACAGATGCGGATATATCTGACATTTTTAGCTTCAACAGAAGAACTCATTCAAGAGACATAATAGGACGGAAGATGTTAGCAGACTGTGTTAGCTTAATGTTTTGGGATTGTTTTTAAACAAGGAATGATAGAATTATTTCAGTTAATGGGAATATTGAAATTAATCAACTAATCGGAACCACCTGCACCATGCAACAAGAGAATGACCTGAAGCAAACTTCCAACCTCTGGAAGGCTTATTTAAAGAGTAAAAAGCCAGCTGCAGCGTTATCTATCATGGAATGGCCTCTCTAGTCATTGGACTTAAATCCTTATTAAATTATTTAACTGCTCTAGGATGAAGTGGATCACAAGGTCAGAAAGAAATCAAACAAGTAAGGACGCTTTTGGCAAGATTTATAAGACCCCTGGCAAAGTATTTCAACTGAATGTTTAGAAAAATGTTCAGATGCCAATAGTTGCTAAAGCTGTTAAATGACAACTTAACATTTATAGATTTTTATTGCTTGGACAAAGTAAATCTTCATAATGTTAAATTAACTAGATTATTAGGTATAAACAAAAGGAACATACATGTCTTTCAAAAATGATGAATGCTCGGGTGATTCCAAACGTTGACAGACACGGAACATTTGGCTTTTTCTATCTGGTTGCTCCTGTGATATGTTAACTTCAGTAACAGGACACGACAATCCATCAAATCTATACAAATTTATCTACAGTGGAAAAAAGTTTAAGGGAAAAGGCTTACCTTGATGGTCCACTGATGGTTTGGAAGCCTTAAGAATCTTGGGAATTGCCATGCCCATATCCAGCTCAGTCAGTGTCAACTCATTCATGAAGTATGGCAGCTTTAATTTAAATATAAAACTTTTAGCACTGAAACACCTAAATGGCAAAAAGTATCTAAACGATCACAAAGGATGAAATACATACCCGGATCTTACTCAGCTTCATTTGGATCTTTTTGGAGACCATATCAGCCCAGTACTTCTCCCTGAGGAAGTCCCAGAAGATACGGCCCAGTAGGGCATTGACCCAGGCCTCAGACTCAGCATCTGTGCCAGGGCCTGCTGGGAACTGGAAGCAAGCCCAGACAGAGATCATGTGCATGAGCTCACAAAGAGTGTTTGCAAGACAAACTAGATTTATTAACGCATTAAAATATTACATTACAAAAGTTAATAATATTGCTAAAAACAATTCAGCTTTGAGTCAGACACACTGCAATTGTATTGGTATCGATTATTTTAGTAATCGAGTATTCTAACGTTATTCCATTGGTTAATCCGATAAGAAATTATTTTTCTTTATTAACGAGCGATGCTAAATAATAGAGAGAAAATAAGGCAGGTATCTTAAAATGAACAAGTAATTCATTTTTCTTTTAATAAAAATGCATTTTATTGCTGAAACTGAATACAAGTATATCTGTGAAAATGAAACCTATTTAGTCCATTTAATTGCCGTGTTACATAAAAATACAAATACAGTGTGTTCAAAAAACTCCTCTGCAGTGTCCCCATAGAGTAAGACATGGGAAACGACCTATTTAATTAAAGTCATTATTGTTCTCATACATCGACTAATTTATTAAATCTTAAATCAGTATAGTGATGTGGTATTCCTGTCTCCAGAAAAGCTGAAATTTTCTACAAACTAAATCTGTGTATCGCCAATCGCCAGTTTAAAAGACTCTACATTCTGCCAAGAAGGCACTGTATATAAATAGCAGTGTATAAAAAAGTATATACACACTTTTATATTGAGGCAATTGATTATGCTCAGAATGAACTCAATGTTTCAAACTGATGTATGTAGTAATAGTACATCTGCCACCACTGCAGTGATTTTGGTTAAGCTCAATGGTTAAATGGTTTTGGTAGAACTCTCCTGCCATCATTGTTGCACTTGTGTGTTGTAGCAATGCTGTAGCAATAGTTCATGCGAAGCATGCACAGGATCTCAGTATGCAAACAATTTCTATCTGCTGTATATTTTTTAAATATTTGCCGTTGAGATTGGTGTATAGACCTGGTCTGGGTTTACAGACCCCTGGACACTGTGGAACGATACCTTTGTTACACTCCTCGGACTGCTATCAGCACTGTGCAGGGGGCTGGCGTTCGGACTCCCTGAAGAGTGGCTGATATATTTAGCCATATAGACATTGTAGTCGAGTACTTTTTGCTTGACATCTTTCTGCCGTGGTTTAGACTGAGTCACGTCATCTAGACTGCCTTGACTACTACTGCAACTGTGAGACAAAACGCCGGCTTGGCTGCTCCCACTGCTGCACGAGGGGAGGCAAGCTGTGAATGGGAAGAACATACAATCTTGTACTTACTTACTGATACAGTCATTTCACCGGAACCAGTATAATGAAAAACAACAGAAAAGTCCATCTTCATTAAGGTAAACAGCATTTTAAAAACAATACATTGTTTTATTTTATTCAAGGCCAATTCATATATGAAAAATCATATATGGATATTTATGGATCAGACAGATTCAGTGGGAAAGGTGTGTTGTGGAAATTTTAACAAATAAAAAGAGAATGAATCAGGCAAAAAAAAAGATAGCTAGCTATCAGGTAAACTATTTTGTCTGTTATTTAATCTGACCTGACTATGTATGTGGACAAATAGTTCAGTCTTACATGCAAGCAGGCCAGAGGGTTTCTGGATCTTTGCCTTAAGCCTGGAGGCTAGCAGCATTCTCCTGAACCATTCTTCCTTCTCCCTTCCAGTCCTCCCAAACAGGTACAGCACAGGGTCCGTGGAACGTTTCGTTTCCTCGTTACCAATTCCCCCCTCAGTCCTTTCACCTGAAACAAGTGTTTTCTCCTCCTCAGCTTCAGTCTGATCCCCCTTCGACATGAAATCATCCTGTTTGGCCAGCTCAATACAAATGGGATATTTTTTATTCCACACACGTTTTCTTGCCAGGCTGTGGGGCACCAGGTAGATCTGTGGGACCAATTCCAATTAGTTTCTCTTGATACTGTTTAGTACAATGCATTGTGTTTCATGAGCGGAATAAACAGCTGCTTTTATATGATGCTATTGTTACAACGCCTGACACAAAGTTTACTCTCTCTAAAAAAAAAAAAGTATTCTCTATTTAGTGTTTTTCAAAATTGTTAATTGTATGACAAAATCAACTTGTCACTTGTTATCAATGTTCAATTAATGAAAACACCAATGACAACCCTTGAAGATACATTAGCTGTATAGAAAGAGTTATTTGAGTCCTACCTTGCTGTTGGTGAGGTCATAGATCTTCTGGCTTACGTATGTGACGTCAGGTTTGGGCTCATTGAAGGCGGCACGGCGGGGAATATTGCGGTTCGGTTTGGACAGACGCAGCACAGAGCCTTCAAGACGCACATATACCGAATGTGTAAGTGTAGCGTGGTATGTCTCCGAGTCATAGCTGTAAATCTCGTTCATCCAACCCTTGAAATATCAAATAACACAAAACCATTTGTGGAGTTAATTAATGTCAAGTTGGTTACCAGGCATTGGACTGCATAAGAATTTGTGTCATTGTTATGCTAATTGAATATGCATAAATGGTGTTATGTTATTATTTGATTCATGTAAATCATTGTTAGTATTCTACTTTCTATATATGGAAATTTTGATATTAGTGCATATTAAAATGGTAAACTCTTCCATACCAATGCTACATATTTTTCTAACAGAAATGTATTTAATGAAATGGTAGTGTATAGTAATGTCTAACTATTGTCTCTTCTGTCTGATCATGTGTAAAAAACCTTGGTGTGATTATTACTACTATCAACTCAAACCCTTTTTTAAAGGTCTTGTAGATATTATCATCTTATTTCATCTCATAAATATTGCTAAAATAATAAATATGATGTTACATGATGCAGAATACAGAATATATAAGTTCATAAATAAGATTCACATAGTCCATAATGCAACAAGGCCCCTTATAAAAACTAGAGTACATGATCATATCACCCCAGCCTTATCCAAACTACACTGGCTCCCAATCAAATCTCGTATTGATTATAAGAGAGAAAGAATAGTTAATAATAGAAAAAGAATAAGAATTTGTCAGCACAGCACAGTGAAATTCGTTCTTCGTATATCCCAGCTTGTGTTTGGAAGTTGGGGTCAGAGCACAGGGGCAGCCCCTAGAGTACAGAGGCTTAAGGGTTTTGCTCAAGGACCCAAGAGTGACAGTTTAGAGATACCGGGGCTCTAACCTCTGACCTTCCGATCAGTAGCACAGCACTTTAACCACTTAGCAACGCCCCTCTCCAAAGTACTAATAACTGATTATTATATATATATATATATATATATATATATATTATATATATAGATATATATATATATATATATATATATATATATATATATAGAAAATTTTGTTTGGATATATATATATATATAGTTGTAAGGTAGTATAGTTACTATAGTATCTATAGTAAAGTTGTAGTACCTAGAAAATTTTGTTTTGGGTTGTGAAGGCTATTTGTTGCTACCTCAGTGAAGATTATAGAAGGGTACAGATCTTTCTCTTATAAAAGTAAACAAAAACAAACAGTTATCGAACAGCTTTCCAATTAGTGTTCCGGACTCAGACACAGTCTCAGTGTTTAAATCTAAGATGAAAACATACAAGCCTTTTGTGCATAGATTCTTTTTTGTTTAAGAGCAGGTTTGTTTTTGTGGATTGCGACATTTGGATGATCAATTCTTTGGATGCTTTGGATGTTAAAAATCGAGACCATTCACTGCATCTGTGCATGGTTGATCCATGAAGTTACTTTGGAGGGTTAAACTAAAGAATAATGAAGATGGATTTGGACTGAAATTAATATAACTAGTCTCTGAGTATGGCTTACACTTTTCAATTGTAATTTCATTACAGTGGAATTGTAATGAACGGACTTTCACTGTCAACCAGATGAGGTTGGGTTGAGTTTCTATCAAGGATTCTTCTTCATACTATCTCAGCGAGATTTTTCTTGTCTTGCTCATTATAGATAAACTTATAGGGGCTTATTTATAAAGATAAAACATATTTGTAATCTATTTATTTCTGTAAATGTGCTTTGGGCCATTGTCCATACAACTGCTATACAAATCAATACAATTAAAAATTCATCTTTCCTTGATCATCTTTAATAGATTTTTAATAGTTCCAACATGTTGCCAGATGTTGGTTTATGTTTGATATTTTTGTTAGACGTGTTTACCATGTTGATACAAAAGGCAAAAATACATTACTTTAATAAGAGGGGGGGGGGAATGCAAATTATGTCAAATGAAAGTTCTAGACATTTCACAATAAAGACACCCAACCTCCTATTAATGAGAAAATCAATGTAGAAGTAGTGGAGAAAGCAAACTATTACTATGCTGCTGCAGTTACAGCACTAATTGCACACAAAAATAGGATTGATGCAGATCCGTACATTCTGTTCAATTATTGTGGCTTTGAATGAGAAAGGAAGTTAAAAAAGGGAAGCAGTGAAATAAACATAAATGTGTCAACACTTTGAGCTATTCTTTAGCATCCTCTGTATATTTTTGGAAACTGCAGTACAATTTGCCAAATGCAAAACATTTGGATTCTTAACTAATTAGATGGTGTAGAAACTCCTCAGCATCATGGCTCAGCCACTCCAAAACACAGTCGTACAAAATCATATGCTACGACAGGCTTTTTTCCCCCACTGTACACTTCTCCCTATTCTTACAGGTGGAGGTTCTCTAAAGCCCATGTAGAATTACAGAATTAACACTTTTTTTGCCCAAGTAAAATCTGAATAATATTTACCTTACTATTACAGAACAAAAAACACAAGGTACGATTTCAAATAGCTGGTGGGATTTTAAGCATCATGCCATAGTTATTCTGGAGACTTTGAATGCCACACTTTTTTTGCCAGCAAGACCATACAGACTGAAAAGAGTCTGAAAAGAGGTAGTCACATATCATCAGCTCCATAACTACCAAACAAATGCAACAATTTTCCCTGGTTTCAGGCACTTGTTTTTACGTTGAACCTAACAATACCCTCACCCACTATGAAATTACTGTAACAGACCTGCCCTCTTGTGGCTACTTGTTTTATTACAACATTAGAGTTTGACGCCCTGATGCCACTCTTCTTAAATGACAACTTGGATTTTTTTTATATTTTATGTGTCACATTTTCTTTTTAAGAGATAGCATTATGTATGGCAGATAAATTAAAATTTGTGTTTGTCACTTACATACTGACAAAAAACAGTATAATACCATGGCCTACCTTATAGATGATTGGTTCTTTGATGTCTAAAGGTACCCCAGTCCAGCGTTCTCTCTTACTCCGTCGGAAGTGAGAACCCCAAGAAGTACCACGGGAAGCTGAAAGCCACACTACCAATATTGCTAGCATAAATCCTGCACCTACTCCAAGCAAAACACCACCTATGTACGTGGGCAATGGCAAGACAAAGTAGCCGTACACAATAGATATTAGCAGGATAAGTCCATTATGCGGTACCGTAGGAGGCACCTTTTCCTCATCGTCCTCTTCATCGTCTTCCTCACCCCCTTCAGTTGGTTCTTCACTGCATGCTGTGCTACCCCGCTGGAAGACAGCTGAGATACCAGGATCACCATCGGCTTCTGTGTCCGTACAAAGCTCAAAATCTTCACTGTATAGCTCGCAGAACTCTTCGTCTTCTTGCCTTGCCAGGGCCGACATAAAGCACCTGTCGAGGCCTAGTGAGGGTGACTTAGGTATACCCGGAACACTGGGGTCTACCCCGGTTGGACTGTCAAGCTCCAAGTCACCTTCCTCTTTGATGCAAAAGTCAGTTTTACTTTCAAGGTGTCCATTAAGGGTTGTAAGACTACAGAGCTCTGATGCACTCGATGAGAGACTTTTGGGATGTTGTGTCCCCCATGTTGGCCCAGCAGTACTTCCTCCTTCCTCACCAATGATCTTGCTTAGCAGCTGAAGGGGTTCGCACATCACCTCAGAGAGACGCCGCTTAGTATCTTCAATCCGTGCTTCAACTTCTTGTACTTTGAAGAAAGAACGCCCGTCGGGCGAAGCGATGGGCGAGGATGGTGCCGTTTTGGAATCCCCGCTGGCAGTGGTCTGGACACGAGGTTGTGTAAAAGATTTGAAGAGGTGTAGGTTACGACGGGAATCAGGGGGTCGGTGAGGGAATGCTTCCTGCTCAGAACGGGCTGTGTCAGTGGACAAGGATTTGACCAGAGTTTTCATCAGATGTCGGTGTCGCATGGGCTGAGGGGCAGTTGATGAAGGGAAACCTTCACGAGGTTCCACTTCAGTGGAGAGAGACCTCACAAGGCTGAGGAATGGTTTCGAGTGAACAGCTGAAGACTTGACCGGAGACGATGTGGAAGAGGTGGAGTACGTGGCAGGTGGAGGGAGTTGGGACCAGTGTTCTGTGGGCCAGGAAGAGCTAGCAGGGCTATAAACTGAGGTGGAGCCAAGGCTGGTAAATACTGGCTGAATGGCTAAGGCTGAACTTTGGGTATGGGTGACCACTGGTGATGTCATAGTAGAACATGCAGGAGGCATCCCCGAACTCTGTCCTGTTCCTTCAAACAGCAACTCCTCACTAGCCTCCAGGGCTGTGACTACACCCTGATCATCACCATCTAAACCAGCGGTGGGCACAGCCAATGTGTAGAGCTCTTCATCTTCCTCTTCTTCCTCCTTGCCCTGGGTTGAGAAATGGATAGTGATTGTGTCACGGGAGAGTGAGCGCTGCACGTGCAGTTTTGGACCTGAGGATGGCCGGAGGAATGCAGCTGATGAGGAGGGCAGGTGGCTGGGTGTGTCCACATTGCTGCCGGCCTGACTGGTCATGGCAGCACTCCAGACGGCTCAGAGCCTGTGGGCATTAGGAAAACAGTCATGTGAAAACAAATTTTAAGTTCTAGCAGATATCACAAACAGCAGCAGTAGCCAGCTCAATCTATTAATCAGACTATTACAAAACTGCAGGCTAATTTATCTAATAAACAGAATCTGTCACAGACAAAGCACAGGACTCTGAAAATAAGGAGAATTTTTTTTTTTTGCAAACTAATGAACAAAAAAGCTGAACAAAGCAAAGCCCGAGCCTTAAGCAGAGAACACTTAAAGTTAATTAAAATGGATGGATGTGCAATTAGATAATTGAGACGGTGTGCCTATAAAATTGTATAAGCCAAGGAAAGTTAGTAACACACAACTATTCATTTACTAGTATTAGAGTGTAACAATAATTAATCATTTGTTCACATCTTTTTTATGTCCTCCTCTCTCAAAAAGGCTAGTATGAAAACAGGGCGTTAGACCTCAGAACAAGCAAACAAACAAACAAACCTCAAAAAAACTGTGTTTGTTGAATATAAACATGAGTAAAAATGGCTAATATGGTTCATGATCATGCTTTTGTGATATTTTCATTAAAGAAATTGATGTTTTTCTTTGGGGTTGCTTCATAGTTAACAGAAATGTAAGGAACTTTGACAAGAAACATAAATGAAACAGGAGCTCTGATGTTAAGGAGGCGAGTTAAATGGCTTCGATTTTAGACCTCTTTTTAGAAGGCCGAGTTCAAATTCTATCGTCACAGAGATGTCATTGCTGAGCCCCCGAGCATGACCATTAATCCTCCACTGCTTATTTGTATAAATGAGATAACTGCCAAATGGCATGAATGTAATATACATAAATTCATTTAACTTATCAGTTCATAATAAGTGTCGAATTCCTAACCAGCAGTTTAAAGGTAGAATAGCTTGTGCGTTTCTGAGGAAGTACATGCTAGGCCTAACTTTTCCCAGGTGCTAGCTTTGTGTGAGTGGGTAACACTCCTTACTTTCTTTTTAACCCCTTTTAAAATCATACAGGGCGAGTTGTGTGTTGTTGCTTCCAAAAGTAATGGAACAGCAATGTTTTGTTTTGGCTGCACAATTAACATTTGTTTAAGCAGATGCGTATAGAACAGATCAGAATTTCAGATTTTATTTTATTTCCTAATATGTGCATACTTTAAAGTAAATAAGCCTTCATTCTTTTGGCTTCACGGCCGCTGATTGCATCAACTTACCAAGTGTAAGCACTAAACTATTACATGCTTCTTTTTGGTGGTGTTCTAGACATGAACTGCAGTTTCTTTCAGCTTCTGTTTGCATCATCATTAAAGAATACAGAGCTTGTTCTAATAGCAGCCATGCAATCCCAGACCAAAATACGCCCTGCTCCATGCTTGAGTGATGAGCTTGTGAGTTTTGGATCATGATCAGATCTTTTCATTCTCTGAACTTTAAAAAAATATACAATAATAATAATAATAATTGAGGGTGCTGGTGGCTGAGGGAAGGTGAGATTGATGGGAACATTTTCAGAAGCTGGCTGGCATTACGGTGAGCCTATTTACAGCAACTACATCAAGAGAGATTTATCAAGTAGAAACTGTCAGATAGGCCAATAAATCTATGCAGAAATTCAGAACTGATGCCAGCTGAAATAACATGCATGCATTTTACCTTATAAACGGAATAGGCTGAAGCAGAAATAGTCTGGCAGATCTACATAGACATATGTGTGTGTGTGTGTTTGGGTGGGGGTGGACATTGTTAGGCAGATAGACAGGAGCAGGTACTACTGCAGCACAATAACACCCACCCACACACACCTACAGGAGTATGAGCGAGACAGGGCCATTTTACATGCTGGCAGATGGAGTTCTCTAGGAGAAATACAGCAAGAAGTCCAAACTGTGCATGGGTCATCTCCATTACTGTGAAACGATAGGCAAAAAAAAGATATCAATACCCGTGATTCAGCAAGTGCTAAGAATAGAATAGGGATATGGAAAGAAGATAAAGCGGCCATTCAGAGAAGCAAGAAAGTGGGTGATAAAAACAAAAAATGGAAAGATAAATCAGCATGAAAATGAACAACAGAATTATGACGCAGGTAATCAGTGGAGCAGGTTAAATTGCTCCCACAGGCACTTGTCATCTACCTCGGTCTCCATTTCTAAGAAGCATCAATTTCAAACAGAATTCATGCAAACCTAAATACACACAGAGACAAAGCCTACCAACACCAGACGGAGGGTCTACATTCGAAACATATAACTGGGGTACTCACAGCTATAATGGAAACTGGTAATGATAGAAGGCACCCAGAAGGTTTAAAAAAAAGTCATAGGGTAGTGTCAGAGACTTCTCTCTTCATTTTAGTGAGCAAATATAAATAAACAAATTGACAGTAATTACTAATACCTCTTAATCCAGAAAAAAATTGATAGAAGCATCGCTCTAGTAATGTCCTGTTTGCTTTTAATAAAATGTTGCTTCTGACAGTGCTGCTTCAATTTTCCCGGCCCTCTCATTCTCTGCCTATTTATTTTCTATTATTTATTTTAAAATGATTTGAGAGATTAAATATTTTCACCAAATGCCAAAAAGTAGAATTGTCACCTGTACTCAGCAATAAAATTATTTGTGATTCTTTGAATACAAAACTATTCTTATTTTTTGCTGACAATATTTAAGCTTCCATTCAACTTATAACTGTTTATAGTGGCTGAAAATGCCAGAAGGTCCATGTCAGTTCTGAACTGATTTTCCAGATCCTTGTTGTGAGGTGGCATAGATGTATATTTTGAAGAAATGCTGAAGTGTAATACAAATAAAATGCATCTGAGAAACCTATGAGAGGTAAATCTATACAAGAAAAGGATCTTCACTGCAACCGACGCAGATATTTGTAGTGGTTTGAATCACTCCTTCCCACACACACTTATGCACATTATAGTAAACACAGTATAGATAGAAGATACTCGCTAATCTAATCTAAATCGCAGTCATGTGCAGTAACAAATGTTAAGACCATTAACTATGAATTGATGTCAACATGGATTCAACTTACATAATTCTCAGTCATAACATTAAAAATAACTTCCTGTTTGTTAGATCATCGTCCATTACTAGGCCCATTACGCAAAGCTACAAAGAACAAGACATTATTTAGCAATGAGAATAGGAAGAGGATGTTGGTAGTTAAGCATTCATCATAGCTGTAGAGGTTCTTTAATGGCTGCCTGGGGAACTGCACTAAGGTACGGTTCAATATGGTGTAATGCCCTTAACCTGGAAAGTAAGAACTATAGTTAGAGCTGTAGGCAGCGGTGCCAAGTGCATCACTTTATTGCAGGTATCAAAAATGTATATTAACACATGGCTGTTGTAGAATCCTGCTGAAAGCCCTGTTCAAGGAAACCCAATTTGGTGTGCTTTTGTGATGCAGATATACTTATATATACACTATAACATTATAATGTACAAAATACTCATTTAAGCATCACATGGCTTTGTTTTCTTTGTTTGCTAGCAGGAAAAACATATTAAAACTAAAAAGTCTCTGTTTCTCTTTCTCTGTTATAACTTTCTCTGTTATAACCATCAGTACAACCTAGTAGTGTGCAGCCTAAACTAGAAATAGATTAAACAAAAAAGTAGCAACCCCAGTTATTTTCATCTCCTGATAGAACACTAACAATTATACTGTCCTCATTAGATCAATGTAATAGCCCCTTTCACTCTGAAAAGACATTTTACAAACAAGAGAGCCCTACCAGGCACCCCACTTGAAGACCAGGAAGGAAAGAAAACTAGCTGTCAGCTAACAAGACCAATGAAATAATGTTTCGGGTCAGGCAACTAAGAAGCCCAAGGACACAATTTTAATCTACTCTCCAATCTACTCTCTCTTTGTTTGCACATTGTCTCTCTTTTTGTTTGCACAGAGGCATTGTCATGCCGGAACATGTTTGGGTCTTCTTGGGACATCCAAAGACATCCAATACAATTGTGTGCCTCAAACTTTGTGGTAATAGTTTGGGGGAAGAACCACAAGTGGAATTTTTTATCCATGTACAGCAGTATACAAGTAGTAAATCAGAAAATTGGTCCTGCAGTACAACGATTTTCCAGATCCTTATTGTGAGGTGCCATATATTTTGAAGAACTGCTGAAGTTTACTACAAATAAAATGCATTTGAGAAACCCGTGAGAGGTAAATCTATACAAACACAAACAAAGAATTAGTCAAAGAACAAGAATGAACCAGAAGGTCATTTAACTGTTATGTAACAGTACAATATTTAAACAAATTTACTGCCAGAATCAGACAAATCCAAGCAAAACAAACTTGAGACAGAGAAATGATGAAGCTTCAAATAACCATTAAATAGGGTGTAATATTTCATTCCTGTAAGGAGAAACGTCTGCTGAGTAAAGGTAGAGGTGCGCACACACGCACACGCACACATGCACACGCACACACACAGATTCCAATGAAGAGTGAGAGAGTACTATCTACTCTACTGTATTTTCTATATATAATTAAATATCCTTAACATCACATACTGCCAGGAGCCTGGAGCAAACTGACTGCTACAAATCGGCTTTCAAATCAACAAACTGTGTTTAATTAGTCCATACATTTAGTAACAGAAAACCACTTGAATTTCTCTCAAAATCCATTTTTCCATGGATACAGCATTACAGGAGAAGGATTGCACAATCTGATTGCTACATATTCTAGACCAGGGGTCACCAACGTGGTAGCCCCCAGGTAGCCCCCAAGGAGCACATGAGTAGCTCTCAGGCTTGCTATAAAAAGTGCACAACTCATCAGTGAGATGCATCTAAAATGTAAAATGTAGTTAACTCTTGTTGATAGTTACTATTAGTAATCATAAGTGTATTCACATAGATAAACAAGTATCATTAATAATTAATAATAATATATAACTAAAGGCAAATTTTTATTTCAGAGGAGTATTTCAAACTGGTAGCCCTTTCTATGACTCAGTGTCCATGTAGTAGCTCTCAGTTACAAAAAGGTTGGTGATCCCTGTTCTAGACTATACTATAGCTAATAACATGAACAAATGTATACGAATGTACAATTATAGTATATTATTATTAGTATTATAATAATAGTTATATATATTGCATATATTGTATATGCACCATACTGTGTAGTATTACAGGTATAAATGATCATGTACCTCACTAATAACAACAGAGCCAATAAAATTCAAGGCAAAATCCCTTTATCATGTGTACAAGCAAAATGTATCCGAGGATGTGTGTATGTGGTATGGACTATGACTCTCAGACCACTGATATGTCTTCAGACCAATATCCCATAGCAAAACAGTAGGAAGAACAACAAAAGTCAATCAAACCTCATCAGTTCAGCTGATGTGTGGTCAGTCACACTTTAGATCAATAAAGGTTCAGATTACAGGCAAGGACACTCACCTTGAGACTTCAGTAGCATTCAATCTGCCCCTGCTACCGTGTCCGCAGTGGGCCACAGCAGTGTGTCACGCCTCATGGTTTCCACCAACCTATGAAGAAGCAAAAAAACAATAATGAATATATCACAGCCAAATACTCCTATATAACTGAAATATACTGAAAAAAGGAAAATATCACTGCATAAATCTCATACTACATACATTGTTTACACTTTTTAGTACATTTCACGGTGAATTAATATTAATGACTTGAAAGTCAGGCTCATTAATCAAGCAATGCATAGTTACCCATTAAACAAATGCTAAAGAAATAATAGTTTATTCTTATTTATTGTTATATCTGTTCGTAGCAAGCATCTAATCATTTTTAAAAAGCTAGATTTATTAATGCTTACGGGAATGTGATTTAAAGGGTGATGTGAGATGGATCCTGTGTGTCGAGCAGAATGATCTGAGATTATATTAGACACAGGCTGACCAGAACTGCATGGTTGAATCACAGTGAATCATGATT
This sequence comes from Kryptopterus vitreolus, assembly GCA_030449085.1. NCBI lineage: Eukaryota > Metazoa > Chordata > Actinopteri > Siluriformes > Siluridae > Kryptopterus > Kryptopterus vitreolus. The sequence continues at coordinate 10,340,701 of JACRUU010000004.1, forward strand.
TCTCCTGCTGCATGCAGATGGTAGGGTCAGAATTTGATGACTGCAGGAAAACATGGACCCAAGCTAACCGTTTATATTGGTGGTGCTTGAATAATGGTGTGAATGGTGTGAAGTCTTAATACTAACTGACCTACACTTTATTGAGGAAAACATGTCGAATCCACTCCTAATTACTGAGTTCTGGTGTTTTAGCCATTAGACATTACTGATAGTTGAACAAAATCAAACACAACCATGCATCTCCATAGACAAACACTGGCAGTAGACTAGACCATACTAACAAGCTCAATTACAATAAGCATGGTACTTTCATACACTCCTACATTTGCCCCATGACGAATCAAGACATTTCTGCCCCGCTGTACTGCACCAGTTCTCTGGCTTTAACAAAAACAGCTCAGTCTTGAAGCAGTAGATCTAAACTGTACTAAACTGTCTCTAAAGGCCAAAAAAGTCATTGATAGGAAAACCTGGTTTTGATAAATGCTCAGAGAAAATACTTATATCAACAAGTAAAGTGTGGTGGAAAAGAGAAACACTTTGTATTTCAAGGTATGGTCTAGGCCTCTTCATGTACACACTGCAAGGTCTATTAAAACGTGGTATGACCAGTTTGGAATGGAGGAACTTCATGGTCCTGAAGTTCCTTCTTGTGCATCATGACCTCAGCTTATAAACGATTTTTGACTGAGTGGCTCTAAACATTCACACATTCAGCTCTAAACACTTGGGAGAATTGTAGTGTGTAAGCCATCTCAAACTGGTAGCATGAACATGTCAGTGAGTTCAGTGTAGTTCGATAGTGCAGTTAAATAGTCCTCTGTCCTAATTACACATCTGAAAATAATAGAACACCTCCCAGATGCATCCGAATTGAGAGATTCTGCAAAAACACATGAATGTGGAATTATCTGATGCGGCCACATCAGCATGGACCAGAATATTAAACTAGTGTTTTATAAACACTTCATACCAGAAAGCACTGAAGCTGTCTAGAAGGCAATACTACTGTTTGGAACCTGTAATACACCCATGGTTCTATTGGGTGTGTCTACCAAAAATAGAAGTAGGAATACTTTCAGTGGAACAACAGTGGAACAGTTTCCATCACTTCAGAACTCAATTTGCTCTCTTCACAGACTTGATAAATCAGTTCCTCATACAAATAAGTTCATATTATTTATATGCTAAGGGTTTAGTATTAAATCCAATACTGTTAAAGGCAGCAGTCAAAGATGCAAATAACTAAACAATAAATCAAAGTCTAATAATGGTGCTTTTTTAACTACTTTACTGTAACCACTGTACCACTTGACACCTGGAGAAAAATCACTCCGTTGCAAAATTAAAAATATATGTAAATAAATAAATCAAAAAGGAAAACTAAGGATTAGAAACAGAAAAATAAATATAGATCAGGGCCTCTGTGTCAAATGACTGACATTTAATTACAGAAAATAGATCAGTGTCAGGTTCTTTGATTATGTTTATTTATCCTGAAGGTTCCCAGTACACAATTTGTACCATAGCAGGTAATAATCCTAACAATAACACCATAAATATATTAAAAATCGGCAGATCTAATGTGAGGTTAAATATATTCACACACTCATTATATATATATATATATATATATATATATATATATATATATATATATATATATATATATATATATATCCATATGTGTATATATATATATATTTTAATCATAGGAAACTGTACATTTTTGAGACAGAGCTCGAGCTTTGATGTCTCCAACCTAGACATGATCCGCATTGTTTGTTTTTTTTCTGAAAGAGAAACGACTTCATAAATACTGATTGAGATCAAACATGTCGTTTCTGATTCGGTCGATTAATCAGACTCAAAACCACCAGTGTTGAAGAGGATCGGCGGATGCACTGGCGGTTAGATGGACAGATAGATGGATGGATGGATTTATTATGTACGCCTGATGATGGGCGTGAGCGCAGTCTCACCATTCGATGTCTTCATGTCGTCTTTCTTTCGTTTCATACGAAAAATAAAATAAAATAAAAACCTCGTCACGTCGTCTCATTCACTCTTCTGCCATTCGATTCGCCGTCCGTGCTAAATCTCGCGTCGTAGCGGATCATTTCTTTCTTCAGAAGCGAAATGACAGCAGCTCGGGGAAGCAAAGTCGGAGAGAATAAACGGATTGGTTTTACTAAGGCGGGACCAATCTAAAACCGATCTCGAAAACGGGCCAGCGTTCGTAAGCTCGACACTCGATTTAGTACGCAGCGTCCAGGGGGCGTGTGTTTTTAATGGTGTGTACTACATCGCCCCCTGCTGTCAGAGAAAAGACACTACACCAATTGTTCTCTATACCGGCGAGACATTCTAAAACACCTAACGTTACTTTAATTCGACACGAGAGCCTTATTTAAAGATTAAACTCAGTAAAGAATCCGAACCCATAATTTTTCTCCCATAAAAATTGTAAGGAAAAAACTAATATAATATAATAAAATAATAATTTCATGTTTTGAATGTTATTTTTGTCTTCGTTTTGGATCATACAAGTTTATAGACAGTTTAAGGCCACAACACTTCAATTTGGATTTCAAGGAGAAAAAATCCAATTAAGCTCTGTCAGATTTGTATTATAAAAAAGAGATTCTTTAATGAAAACATTTTTTTTCATGTTTCAAAATGTGTACATGAGCCTGTCCTACATGAATTCCCATTAAATGGAAAATGAACTGCCTTGGAGTTTTGATGTTTCCCCTCCATATTGATATGAGTTTTTGTGATCCCTTTGGTTTCCTTGTGCGTCACATAAAAGGTGGACTGGCTACTCTAAAATTTCCCTAAAATGTCCCATTAACAAATAAGCACATTTATAATTATATAAGAAACTAGGTGCTATACAATTAGATAAACATTAATATCTTTAAGATTATTACAGCAATATTTATATTAAAAAATAAACAATCAGTCAGTGTTTGCAACCTGACAAGTGAATAAATAAATAAATAAATAAATACATACATAGGTGTGTATGGACGTCATGTAATTCCTCCTCTACCGGCTGCTACCGTTAGGGGTCGCCACAGTGGATGATCGTTTAATAACCCGAATATTTGGTTCAGCGTGGAATTAATATATGCAAATATATGTAGAGCACAATGACCTTTACGTACAGTTACATGCAGTCGATTACTGCTACAGAAGATCTGTGATCATCTTAAATTCGTTCATTGAAATAGATATGAAGAATATAACTGTAATGATGCAAAATTGTTGAAATTTACAGTGATATTAAATCTAAAATTGACTCAAATATAAATTACATTATTGAAACAAAGAATAAAACACTACTCTCAATACAACACATTCTTCCATCCAATGTACTTTTTAAAGCCGCACCCATCATACATATATACACACATTGTCAAAGACAGCAAGATGTCCTAAATAGTGCTAGTGTGGTCCTCATTTGTCAAGCCAGGAGGGTCTAATTTCTCTATTTGTGGTTTCAGTGTGTCTTTATGAACAAGTATGCTTGTGTCTGTATGTGGTCCTGGAAGAAATCTCTCTCAATGGTTCAAGAATAACATCAGTGTTTGCACTTGGAAAAAGACCCAGGGCAGGTCTAATCAACAAACAATTTGTTGAGCATCTAGTTGTTGTTGTTATTATTATTGTTATTATTACTATTGTGAAGGATTTATTGTTTCCCTTAGGGACCCATTTTCAAAGTAGTATGGGTATAACATTATCATATCTACGTGCATCACTAGAGGTGATTATGTGAGCAGAGAAGTAAGGGAAAACTGGGCTCATCTACACTCTTAGAGTTTTGAAGCACAATGTTATCCAAAACTAACAAATTATTGAATTATGAACAAGTCCAGTGTATTGCAAATAAGTAAATGATTTGCACACAAGATTATATTAATTTTCAAAACTTGATTTGACTATGTGAACAAAGTGTATTTACAGAATAAAGATAGTCATCAAGGATTTAAGGGTATGTCCTATAAACAAGCATGTTCATGAGATATTTATTGTTTTGCTCCTGTAAACTGTCCAACACTGCCACCAAGTGGATATTCTAGGGTCTGATGATAATAATTCTAAAGTATTAATAAATATGTATGACTATTATAGATATTATAGATAAATATGTCTAATTATAGTTATGCTAATAATGTACTAATTAGTAGAGATGCTGCACAGAATGATCATAAAGACACTTGGGAGACTATGTTAGAGTAAGCATAAGGTTAAAGTATAAACCTTTGCTCTCTCTCTCTCTCTCTCTCTCTCTCTCTCTCTCTCTCTCTCTCTCTCACACACACACACACACACACACACACACACACACACACACACACACACACACACACACACACCAAAAAAAATTGTTAACAGGTTAATGGTATATTTTAGAACTGGTACTACAGTCATCTATATATTGTCATCTATAAAGCTGAAAGCGGCTACAGCTTTATATAGAGAGTGTATGTCCATATGATGTGTTCATATGATTATTTAAAACTGGTTTCATATAGTTGAAATAAGTAATTGGAAATTATATATATATATATATATATATATATATATATATATATATATATATATATATATATATATATATAGCAGTAAACTGTTAATAAAAAAATGACAACAATTTTATGTTTTGTTTATGTTTTGCATTTCTTCTCTTAACCATACCAAGATTGTACTAAACATGATTTAAAAACTGAGGTACATACCAAACCATGATTTTATTTATTTATTTATCATTTGGGTGAAGCTGGCATATGCCTTTGAATATAGCTGGTTGAAAATTTGTTCATCATCAGGAATACTCTTACTAATTTAAAATATAGATATTTCTCACAAACATTAAAACACAGACAATCCACACAATTCTAGGGCTTGTAAAATACTGTATTTATTAATTTTTTTTAACAAATCTAAAATCTACAAATTGTATGCTTTTAAATTCATTAATAATGTGTCAGTACACACTTCATTTCTTTGTGTCTCTTTTTAATGTTCTGATTCAACAGTATATGATAGTAGGCTAGTTATGGCTAGTAGGCTAGTTATAATAGTAGGCTAGTTATGGTTATGCTTTATGCAGATCATTTTTGCCCACCTTTGATTGTATTAAACTGTTAAATGTTGTTATTTAGGGGGGAACTGTGGCTTAACGTTCGCCTCACACCTCCAGGATCCAGGATATGGCCATGTGTGTGTGGAGTTTGCATGTTCTTCCCGTGCCTCAGGGGTTTTTCTCCGGGTCCAAAAACATACACGGTAGGTTGATAGGCACCTTGGAAAATTGTCCCTAGTGTATGAATGTGAGTGTTTGTCTGTGAATGTGTGTGTGTGTGTGTGTGTGTGTGTGTGTCCTGCGATGGGTTGGCATTCCATCCAGGGTGTATCCTGCCTTAATACTCATAGACGCCTGAAATAGGCCCCATGACCCGAGAGAAGATGGGATATAGCGTTAGAAGATGAATGAATGAATGAATTAATGTTGTAATTTATTGAGATTGCTATTCACAGAAAGTGGGATTAATGGTTGTTTCTGGAAGAAAGGGATAATGTATAGCAGTGATGCAAAACAGTGTGTGGTGTTCATTACCTCCTGCTGCATGATGATTTTGGTCTGGCCTGATACTGCACATCTAAGATATAGGCTAAATCTTTAGGTAATGAGAGTATTGCCTAATCTAAGACCTGAAACCGATATCATTAGATAAAAACAGTTACAGTCTATGCATATTGTGTACTTAAGTTTGCATCTACCCTATATGAATGAATTTATCCTTAGATGGAGACCTACAGCACCTCTTGTACGTCGCCCTGGATAAGGGCGTCTGCTAAATACTGTAAATGTAAATGTTACAGAAGCAGGAAAGCACTGAAAATCTGCTGTGCTACGATTACTTGGATGAATGCTGTTTGGCATAGCTGTAAAATGAACTGTTTAATGACATTCGCTACAGTGCCACCTTATGGAGAAAATATATACTCAAGAAATATTTAAGATAAAATGAGCTGCTATAGACCTCTCACAGTCAGAAATATATAACAGTTCTAGTAGCTTTTTTTACTCATGAATAAAAATAAGTTGTCTAAAATAGAAACATTTTACATGACTCTCCTGTCATAAATAATGCCCTTATACAATATAGAGTGTGAAGCATCTTTTTTCTTTAATGTATGCTGCATTAAATAATTAATAAAGAAAATGGCATGTTCTCTAACTCTCATTATCTTCTTATTCAACTTAGTAAAAATGGAAATAAATAATTCAGCCTCAGATCACTCAACATTCATTCATATCTTCACTGGTCACATGACAGTGTCAGGGTCAGTGTCATGATGAAACAGTTTTGGTATTATCTAATACCAGTGAATAGAAAATTGTGAATTTATGTGTTAATAAAAAAGCATTAATTTTTTACAGTCCGTATTAATAGAAAACTAATTAAAACATTAAAACTTAATGAATGTATCCAGGATGAACAGCCATCATATAGATTCCTCTCTCATCCATGTTAACCAGATCTCTTGTTGCTTTCTGCCTTGTTCATTATTAGCTTCCCTATTCCTTATGATCTATTCCCTATTACCATATAACCCTATGTCTGTAGTAGGTGATAAGCAGGAAATGATACACCAGTGTACAAATCTGGCTTACAGGAAAAAGGTTGATGGGCTGAAAATGGTGCACAATGAGAAGAAAAATTATGTCATTTCACCAAATAGATTACAACTATTACAAAGTAATTAGTCTGGTTTAAAAAAAATTAAGAAACAGAAACTACAGATATTTGTGTACAAATGTAATGGGTAAAAGTAAAAAGTTGTACAAAAAATAAATAGTAAAGCACTGATATCTAGAAAAAGTAGTTTAGTAAGAAAATAATTGTGCTCTATTATTTCCCATATGTTGAGAACCATGCAGGGGTTTGACCTTCAACCTACCTTCAACCAACATTCATCCTTATCTTCAGCCCCTATATTTAGAGTTTGTATATGTTCCCGTCATGCTTCAGGGTCTCCTCTGGGTACTGTGGTATACCAGTCTTAAGATTTGATCTTAAGATCAAATTTCCCATAGACAGAGAGTGAGACAGAGATACTGGCTTCTGAGAGCGTGAGATAGAAATTGATGGTTCTTATAATGAGTAATAATTCAGCATCCAGTTGAAGCTGAATGTTTTTTTCATTGTTAATAAATATTACTCATTTGTAACTATCCACTGGTCCTAATTCATTATAAAATAGTGTAGTGATATTGCTATATATTGAGTAGTTGTAGTGACACTTGCAATACACTGGGTATTACTAGGGCTTTAGGAGACATTATTAGAGGATGCAGGCATTGCCACCTTCTTAAGCACTTATAATTTATAACGACTTATGAATGCTTTTCTAAGTATACACCCTCATCTAACTAAAGAGCTTTATACAGTACAAATCTATAAATCTACATTGTATAAATAAACTTTTGTAATTATGTACTACAAATGTTCCATATTATGGTACTGTATGTACAATATGTATACACTATTAAATGTGAAAAGTTAAAAGGGAAACAACTGACAGATTTTCCATATGAAAGAAAATATATTAAATATATATATATAAAAAAATATAAAAAGAATATTTCTGCCCATAGCAACATCGGTATGTAAATAGGAATGTGTTCGTATTGTGGCGGAAAACCGTCTTCTCCATCACAATTTGAGTTTAGGATGCGTGTTCATGTCACCTAGCAGGCGGAAGATGTGTTAAAAGTTTACAGCACCATTAAAAGCAAATGAAGATGGGTCCATCCGTCATTTGCCTGAGATGAAGGAGGGAGGGAGTGAAAGAGAGTTAATAATTGATGTGGCCCTGGTCACACTGGCTCCTGCTGATTCACAAAAGACATTTAGCAGTGATTGAGATCAAAGCCGTTCAGCCTCCTGCTGCTAAAGCTGAAAGGCGAAACTAGCAATCGCCTTCTTTCTCGCTCTAATAGTGTCCCTTTTATGAAGTTAATAAACTGCACATTTCAGTCAAACTACATCAGTACAAATGGCTCTGGGATCTAATAACTTGAAAGTAGAGAGCCACCTCTATCTCCCTCTTTGAACTGAACCACTAAGAGTGTGTGTGTGTGTTAGTTGGAGGACAGATCAAAGCCCTCTAGTGGTGTGTTAAAATTGGAAAGCTACACACTTTGCTTCATTTGCGACCAAAAAAAAAAGGAATAAAGATTCACAATTCCCTGGCCATGGACTTTGCAGGTGTTTTCTTTTCAAGCACTCAGAGTAGTGCCGGAAGTGTGTTATAGATATTGAGGACTTTTCTAATAAGGTCAAACTTTGTTGCACATATCCTTTTGATTCTTTACTGTAAGAACTGATAAGTGTGTGATGGGGAGGGGGGGGGGTTGATTAGATAATAATATGAAAGTAGGATATTACCGTACCAAAGCATATTACTATGCTTGGATCCTTAATGAAAATTCCATTAAAAATCAAGTGTAGTCAAGAACTGTGGTTACAATGTTTGTAGTTCACTGCTGAAATTATCGGCTATAAGCAAAGCTCAATATCGATCGTTTTTCTGGGGTGCCTCTGTTTCTAGAGCGGTTGAAATGGTCTGCTGTAATTATACAGTATGAGAGCGGCCTCTAAAGGCTAATCACTGATGTCATGTGCTATTTGTTTTGACACAGGTTTTTGGTCCAGTGCATTTGTTTCCACACCGCTGGCTCTAGGAGGGCATCAGCTGTTTTTCGGCTTGGAACGTGAAAGCGAAAGAGAACTCTGAATGACTATTCAGCTTAGCAAATGAGCACAAGTTACAAAAAAATGTAACCTGAAGAAAGCACATGATGACATGGTAAAGAGGGAATGTACAGATACTCTTGTAATTCTTGCTCTTGTCTTTGCAATTTAGCAGACAAGATTAAAACAATAGCACAAAGCCATTAGTAATGATTGTGGCAAATTTAAATGCTTAATTTATATATTCACAGTTCTAGCTCTTCCGGATTGCTGGAATCCTATTAGCCACCTGCTAATATAGGAGAGTTGTGTTCTCTCATACAAGTGCAGAACGTGCACACAAGTTTTGGGTTGTCAGATGGGCCTGCCCAATAATCTGTTTAATCTGCCAATTAATTTAAAAATGACATTCGACTTCATGATATGACATATCAGTACTTGGATATGCTACCCATCTTGTTGGAATACTAAACCTCTTCTGAAAAAGCACAGGTTGAATGTACAGAAAGTGAAACCTGAAACCTGACTGTATATACAGTAGCAACTATACTATAAGTACCATAAAAATGTAGTGTGTGTGTGTGTGTGTGTGTGTGTGTGTGTGTGTGTGTGTGTGTGTGTGTGTGTGTGTGTAAGAGACAGAGAGAGAGAGAGAGAGAGATAGAATAAAAAAGGAGAGAGACAAAGAGAGCTTGTTGCTTTGTTCAATAGGAAATAAATGTCTTTTTCAGTAAAAATTTTGTGCATAAAATAAACTAATTAATCTTGAAAGGAGCTGATAAATCCAGAGTATAACAGAAGGGTCTGCAAGTTTCTCTGTCATCATTGCTCTGCCTTCTGTTGTGATTAGTTTACTGCAAAGCATTCTGTCTATATATCAGTCAAAATTTGTTATCTGAATCCGGGATCTCTGTCAAAGATTACATTCTCTGTAGAATGTCCTCAAAAAAATAACATAATAGCATATGAAGCCTCTGGTGTGTACTTCACATCAAAGTTTCACATTGCTGATAAATTATGTGAAGGTCACATTAGAGTACTCATTGGTTTCACTGCCTACCATAATCAAAATGATTCCATTTTGGTTATATTTATATAGGTAATCAAATATTAACATTGACAAGATTATCCTGGGATAATAATTTTATGTAGGCTAGTCTGAACATGCAGTACACTCACTGTATTTTGCTTGGATGGAATTCAACAATGTTTCTGATGTGGTAATGACATAATGCCCAGCTGAGTACCTCAGAGAGAACATGTTTAATGCGTGAATGTGTGTGGCCTGAATTTGGTACGCAGACAGGATCATGCTATAAATGTGGCTTAGAAACAGTAATCAGATGTAGAAGGTGAATGAAACGAAACTTGTGAAAAAACGACATGTTTTTAATGTCAATCTCTGTAGTTAGATGTTAGACGCATACTCCATTGCTTCATCTGTGTGTACTGGGCTTTCCATTTTGTCTAAAATAAAACTGTCCCTACTGTCTAAAACATACTAGGATTGATTACACTGTACTGTGTCTAGATCCTGTGATAATCCTATTATAATTAACTAGTGTCCCTTCTAGGGCGTGTTCCCATTTTGTGTGCTATGTTCCATGCTCCAAAACCCTTACCAGATTACTGTAGATGAAGGAATAAATGGATAAGGTATTATCAGAATGTATAACATTTTGATTTGCCCAGAGATCTGCTTTTTGGCTGAAAAATATTAGCATCATTGTATCTTCAGGACTCTTCTCCCTGTATCCATTCATCTATCCACCCACCTGTCTTTGCACCCATATAGTCATCCTTCCATCTATCTATCTAATGTTTTCATCTCTCACTTTTCTTGCCATTTAAGTTCACTGCCCTTTCCCATATCTTCTCTCAGTGTACCATCCACCGTTCTAATACACTAGCACATAAGTTAGGTACTATCAACCACTCTGTCTGTTTAGCAAAAAACCTAAACAGACACATGGGGGCTTTCTGATAGCTTGCACTCCAACTTAGAATGTTGAACGCAGAGCTGCAGGGGCCTGCGGGGGCTCGCGTTCATGAACTGGGTGAAAAAGCTCCCACATTGGCTTTGAAAGGCTGCACTCCCACCATACAGCAGGATTAGATTCCACATTGTGAGTTCCCATGGAACAAACAGGGGGTGAGATCTGGGCTTTCTGGGTTAGGCCTTTTTCCCCTCCCTCCAAACCCCCCAAAGGGCTTTAGAGAGAAGGGTACAGAGAGAGGCAGCCTTGCTGGGTCTCTGGAGAAAGAGTTCGTTCTCAGCATGGCTGCTCCACATTAGAGGAAAAAGCTAGCACAGTGCAGCTATTCAACTCTCTCACCCTTACATACACACAAACTCTCTTTCTCTCTCTGCTTACTCATTTTCACTTTCTTCTCCCCGTCTTCTTTTCGCCCTTTCCGTTCACTCAAATAAGCTCTGAAGTAAGGAGGTATGGAAAAGTTTCCTACTTTGCCCTCCCCCTCTGATCCAGATGTGTCATGTTCCGTGTGGTGTCGAATCAGAATGTTTTGACAAACCACAAATATCCCAGGAATAAAGAGTAAACATTATGTTAAAGGTTAGGATTTCAAATGTTTTCAAGTATGTCCGAAATCAGCGTGAGGTAATGGGCTTCAAAGTCTCTGCTGTCTCTGAAGGCTTAATTATTTTCTGGTGCTCATGATGAGTCTTTTTGCGCATCAGATGCCTTTTTGATTTTAATTATTATTATTCCCCGAGGGAGCAGCAATGGCCAGTAGATGTTCTGAAAGCGACGGGGGCAAGTATACACAACACAGGGGATATAAGCATTACCAGGGGGTCTTTGAAACCAACTGTGATTGACAGTAAGAGTAGATCATGTGGTCCAGTCCGGCTTCCAATCAACTGGAGCGGGTGATTCATTAAAACTTGGGTCGCGGAACAGCCTCAAAGCAGGCCATGGGGTGGAGTGGAGGAAAAAAATAAAAGACTGTTTGGATCTGCATCTCATTACTTGGCGAGTATAGAGAAAGCGTGGAGATTTTAGGTGAACCCTGCACTCCTGCAGGACTACTGCCTTTCTTTTAGACCAGAAGATAAAAGGCTTCATGGGGGAAAAAAAGAACAGTGCAGTTAGTTAGTGGCATCAGATTGTAACTTTCATCTGCTCCACTGATGCTAGATGTTGACGTGAAATTAAAGGAAATGTTTGAGCTGTTTTTATTTGTGCTGCACTTCTAGATGTATTTTTCTGTAAACTACAAATAATTGAAAACATACAATGTTGTATTTATGCATGTTAATCATGTCTGTCAAATAGACAAGCTTTGGACCCTAAACAATCATATCTGACCCATGATCATATTGTATATACACTCTGTATATATACACTGTATATGTATTTGCTGTGCCAATATGTTCACTATTAAAAATGCACGCTTTGTTTTCCTCTTTCATTTTTCAAGAGTGTCAGAGAAATGCATGGGAAACAAGTGATGTTATGTTGGACCTCATTACTATAGCACGTACACATGTGTGGCTGTTGACCACATGTAAGCATTTCCAGAAACAGCCATGAGAACGGGAAGAGGGGACGGGTGTGTATCGGTCAAACAGGAAAGTCTGAGCAGGACAGATGGGAGAGAAAGAACAGGGGAAAAGGAGAAATGTGGGAAACGTTATAGCAGTGAGGATCAAAATGGGGAGAAAGAAAAAGAAAGAAAAGAGAATTTAAAAGGGGAATGGCAGTGCTGTGACTGCTACAAAAGCAAAGCTAATCCTGTACAGGTGTGCATGAGCATGTTACTGATAGAAGAGATTGAATGTGAATGAGTATGTGTGTGTGTGTGTGTGTGTGTGTGTGTGTGTGTGTGTGTGTGTGTGTGTGTGTGTGTGTGTGTGTGTGTGTGTGTGTGTGTGTGTGTGCTGAACACATCTGTTTATTATTCTTACACCCTATGCATGCAAAACATTCATCTCGACTTGCTCCTCAATAAGCACTATGGACTCGTTCAGGGCTGATGTCTACATGCACACAACATGAAAACATATGTTTGCAAACCCCTAGACCCATTAGACATGCATTCTCCACTCTTACAGCTATATACCTTATTCGGTCTTAGAAGTTGTTTTATTACTATTAGTATTATTCTACAAATAATTCTTCTTCTTTGTCTTGTTGTTGTGGTATAAATATAAATATAATATAAATACTTCTGTACTTTCACACCATCTTACTCTACAGAAAGTATAAAGTTTTGAAAAATGTACTTAGCAGACAACAGAGTGATGTGGATGTGGAAGTTGTTTCAAAATGTATTTATGCAGGATATATATATATATATATATATATATATATATATATATATATATATATATATATATATATATATATATATATAGACACATACATACATACATACTTAGCTTATAAAAGATATTTTGTCGATTTTCTACAGAAGTCCTAGGACTCCACGCCTTGACGAGTTGAGATTACACACCGGTGCCGACTCCACGTGCCTGCTGTCACAAATGGATGCAGTTATTATCCACAATGCCTCTTGTACATTCTCTTATGCTGAATACACAGAAAAGTTAAGTACTAATCACGAGGAAGCAATGTTTGTTCAAGGTCAAGATCATGAGAAAATTCATGATAACAAGAAAGCAACTCATTATGTCGAGATCATGAGAAAACTGTAAATACTAAATACATACTCCACACATACTCTAAATACTGTAGTCTGTTACAGGGCAAAAACTATGAAAAGTTTGGGTGGCAGCCTTATTAGAATGGGTTTTAATTTAAAATGCTAAAATGTATATTCTCACCTGTTTCATTTTGTAAAACTCCTTTTGAAGAAAAGTCCAGCTATATATACAAAAAAAACGAATAAGCAGATTTCTGGGAATAACCAGATTGAATATTGGTATAATTTGTAATAAAAAGGGACTTTTTTTGGACTGTCCTGATTTAGCACAAAACACTGTAAAATTATCACATTTATCAAACTGTCAGTAAAGGAAAATCTGACTGGTCGATCTACTTTATATCGACACGTCTCCTGACAGTGCGCAATGCACAAAGACTGTGAGCGCACTTTGTATCACAGTGTGTTGTATGTGCGACTCGCTGTCAATCAGACACAGTTTAATGGTATGGAATTGGCACAGACATAAAAGGGACATGAAACTGAAAGGAATATGGCATCTGGGGCAAGAGATGAGAGAGACGAAACAAGCAGGGGGGAGACAGGGCAGAGAGGAGATCACAAATCAGGATACAGGGGCGGCGAGCAGGAGGGGGGAGAAAAGTAGGAGAGGGAAGTTAGAAAGGAGAAGCGATGAGATGGGGAGATGGGGAGTAGAAATAATGATGAACAACAAAGCAGAGAAGAGGGGATAGGAGGAGAGGAACAAGGACAGATGTTAGTATGTGTACTGAGGCAAAGAAGAAGGAGAGAAGACATGAGATTTAAATAGTGCCTCATAAAAGATAGTTGTGTGATAGTTTCAATGATACGTAGAACCTTTATATATATATATATATATATATATATATATATATATATATATATATATATATATATATATATATATATATATATATATAGGTATTGTTCAATGGTTCAAGTTCAAAGGCAAAGTTTTTTACAGTTATACAACTGAATATGGGAATAAGTGTCACTAACTTTTCTGTCATAGCTAACTTACTTGGTCTCTCTTACTTCTCTCTCTCTCTCTCTATCTCTCTCCCTCTGTCCTATAGGTGTACTCTTTCATCTGTTGGAGGAATTTCCCTGCTGAAGGGATCAAAGCAGCAGCAGGACAGCAGGTGTGAAGACACTTCATTTCTGACAACAGAAAACAGAAGTGAAGGAGGAGCTGCACGAAGGAGAGAAAGCGAGAGAGAGTGAGAGAGAGAGAGAGAGAGAGAGAGAGAGAGAGATTTTCAATATTTAGAACTTACTTTTGGTTAGTGGTTTGTAAGTATTAATGTGTGTGTGTGTGTGTGTGTGTGTGTGTGTGTGTGTGTGTGTGTGTGTGTGTGTGTGTGTGTGTGCCTGTGTGCCTGTGTGTGTTTTTATACTATTTAATGTACATGTGACTATATTCAGATGTAAACCCCAACTAGTTATTACCTAAACAAGAAGGGTGCATGTGCTGTTTGTCTCACAAGCTTCATATCGGGTCACTTTTCAGTCGTTTCTCTTGGGAAACCAGTTGTGTTGCAGACCTTTGGTCTAAACCAGATGCCCTGGGAACATTCTGCATTTAGAACATATTATCTGTTCAGTTGCTCAGTAATAAAAGTGGTTCTGTCAATACATGTACGGAGGTTTTCACAAAATTAAAAATGTTCTTGAAAATACCTCATGTAAGCTTAAACACAACATATATGAATGCATATTCAGCATTCTGACATGCGAAAAATGGGCCATTTGGAAATTGAGAATATGCAACACAAGCTTCGTCCCACGAGAGTGGGGAGAAAGTGATACAGGCGGCTCTGGGAACTTTTTAGTGCTGCCAAGGACAGAGTGAAGCCCCTCATAGATCAAGACTCCCTCAAAGATCAAAGCTGTGCTCAGCAAGCCGTGTTCGGCGAAGTGGCCCTGGCCACGTCTGACAAGCTTCTATACAGGTTTAACATCAGCGCAAAATCTCTGCGAGAGTGAGTGCATCAAATCAGTTTCACACATCTAGGAAAGTGTGTTAAAGTAAGCTGCCCCACCTACTTTAAATTTTATCCTTAATTTCATCTTGTCCAATTCCTATATAGCAGTGAGGCTTCCATTATCATATAGAAACTACCAGAGTGGAAGGGTAAAATGCGACAAATGCTTTCATTGAGACATATAAAGTATAGGGAGGTGGTTATGGCATTGGGATCCAGACCCGAAGATCGCAGGTTCAAATCCCAGCACCATCAAGTTGTCACTAGGTGGCCCTTAAGCAAGCCTGTTAACCCTCAACTGCTCAGTTGTAAGTCGTTCTGGATAATGGTGTCTGCCAAAGGCTGTAAATGTAAATGTCCATTAGCAAACATGTGACTATCTTCAGATGTAAACCTGATGTAAACATTTACAATGCTGTAAATGTCTGCACAAACCCTTCAAAATGCTATTCATACTGCAGTGCAACACACTGGAATGAACACGCTGTCCACGAGCATGAGCTCACAATTATTAACTAGTGTTGATGTGATTAGGAAGTCATAATATATAGAGTATATCACCTATCTATTTCATTTTGGAACCAAAACTTTCTTGGACAATATTACTCATACGCAACCAACAAACTACTGTGTAAACTAAATAACAATCTGGAAACATTGACTAGCACGTAGTTAAATTTACCATGATTTTCTTTTGTAAACATAGAACTATAACGTAGGTACCATGTATATAAAGTATTTTTGGTAAGGTGTTTGGCCACTTTGATTAAACAGAATTGCTATAATATACCGTCTGTATTTAGTTTTCTGGAATTATTCCCGAAAGTCTGTGCTGAATCATCTTTTTCCCTGTGGAGTCCAATTGTGTTGAGGTCTGGTGAGTGATTCGCATGCCTTATGAGACTGACAGGTTTAAGCCAAAAAAACTTTCTCAAGCATGACTGGAAAAAGTGGATGGTCAAAAAAGCAAAGCTGTTTACATCTTCCCAATTAGCAAAGTATTTGTGATGTTCATAAACATTACTGAGATAAGCATGTGGAGGAACATTGGATTCTATGGCCCTCAGGCAGTGTAAAACAGGTTTAAAAAAGATGGGGCTTTTAATCATGTTTGACAGTCCAAAATGCGATTTTCCGAAAACGTAAACAGATTTTAATGGTGGGCTTAGTTATTTTTAATCGAGAACACATTTTGTAATATTTGGTAACATTCTCCTTGCGTCTTCTAGATACTTACAAGCTTTGCCTTTACATGCCAATGTCATTTCACACACTGTCTCTGATGACTGGGAAGATGTTGTTTTGGATCACAGTTAATGCATCTTCCTAATATTCTACACCTTAGGGCAAGTTATATTTATATATACGTTATATTCCTTCATTCGCTGACTGTAGTCATAAGGCTGTCAAAGTGAAGTCAGTTGGGTGTTACTATCTAAATAATGTCCCAATGTAAATTAAAACCTGCCTGAAGGAAATTTAAAAATAAAGATGAATATTACTGTCTAGCTGCCTTATAACACGAATCAAACATCAAACACTTTATACTTCAGTATAAGTGCTGAAGTTTTCCATATTAGCAAATGAGCTGTGGTTGACATTGTACAGATGCACAAGTAGCAAGTGACCAGTCTGTGTGGCCCGTACCTCTGTAGATAGAAGACAAATAAGAGGGGGTGTAGTTCAGTAGTTTAAGGTGCTGTGGTAACTGATCAGAGGATCAGGGTTCGAGCCCCGGTATCGTCAAGCTTCTGTCCTTGGGTACTTGAGCAAGGCCTTAAACCCTCCAGGGGTGCCATATCATGGCTGACCCTGTGCTCTGACCCCAGCTTCGAACACGTTGGGATATGCATAGAAACAATTTCACTGTAATGTATATGTGACAAATAAAGGCTATTCTATTCTAAATAACTATGTGGACCACCAATATTCAGTCGTAATTGTCATCAATTGCCTATTAAACAAGTCCACACAGTTCATTTATGTATTAAGTGTTTTTGGAGGCATGTTTTTGAAAAGAGGGGCTGTTTTTTTATAGCTGTTTTCATATTCAATTGAAATGGCAATTTATGGACATACACTTCAAATGCTTGTGAATCACTGGATGAGGATACCTAACATATTATAACCAATAGCACTTTGAGTATCAGTTTTCTTACTCATCCTTATAATCTCAGAATCTGTAAAGAATTTTTGCAAATCCTTTTTGGATAACGACACCTGCCAAGTGCTGTAAGTGGAAATAGAAGATGTAAACATAAAGGTAAATTATTTGTTGAAGCTGTGCCATTTGCTGTTCATGTCACTGGAATACATTGTGTGCATTTCAGCTACAAATGAAGACAGGACAACAGCCTATGACAAGACAAGGCTCTTTACATGGACAAAAAAGACAAAAAGACACATCAAAGGTGCCAAAAGTAGGCAGTCAAGTGGAGTCTTCTGTGCCAGTAATTGTGCAAGATTTGATTAAAGAAGGATTATGATTTCAAATAGACTTCAAAAAGTACTACACGACTAAGATGTTACATCTTAAGAAGTTCAATTGAGTGCCGCGCAGACATGAAGGACCGACCTAATCCAACTATTATGCTCTCCAGTTTCAGGACTCTTTCCCTCACTCTGCTTATCCAGAATGCTCACTTCAAAGCCCAGAGTGGCATTAATGATTTATGGTAAATGGGCATGTCCTAATGAAAGTATGATGAAAGCATTTACTAACCTCAATTGTTGTCTTTTTTTTAAAGGTGGCATCACTGCCTGTCACCCAATTTGACATATTAAGATAAACTATCCCTGTGTGTATCCTTGAATCAATGTGCTTAGGCACCCCTATGTGTGTCATGTGACCTCAAGCATCTGGTTAGTGAACCAAAAGAGTAAATACAAACTCCATTTCCCAGCTGTCATCTACACACACACACTGATTTGACTGCACGCAACATTCTTAGGAATTGACATGAGTGATATGACAAACTTCAACCCCAACCCCATCTCTATGTCTCTCCCACCCCATAGTAGTTATGTTTTCCAGAAGTCTTTTAAAAAGTCTCCTTTACATGTCCTTTACATCAATACATAAATTGTCAAAGGGAGACAGCAGGACTTTCAAGTGGCGGCAGATCACACAGACACCCACTGTTTACTCACCAGACCAGGAAGGTTGTCCTTGGTGGGCTTGGTGGGACAGGAGGAACAATAGCTTCCTAGACATGTAGGTGCCAGTTCAGTTCTTCCACCTGACCCCAGAGAAAGACTCATGGACAGGTCAAGGGAGAGGTCAACTCTCAGTCTGTTCCCATGGACAATGGACACTTTGAGTTCTCATACTTCTTCTCTCATCCTCTTCATCATCCTTATTATCATGTCTATTGACTGAGCGCTGACTTGCACATTACACTGTAACCATTATCCCAAAGTTGCTGAACAAGGTACAGTTGAGTTAATGTCACACACCAAAAAAATAGTGCAACAATTTTTACCACTTTTTACCACATATATATATATATATATATATATATATATATATATATATATATATATATATATATATATATATATAGATATATTGTATATATTGTATATATTTTTTTTATATATACTGTCAGTTTCAGCAATATTAACATTTAAACTAGAAGCCAGACAGCACATTTGCACTGTGGACAGAATATTGTATAACAGACCATTTATCAGCCCAGAGCCAACATCTAACCACTTTGACCACTTTCTCACTGTTAAGGCTTGCAAAAGGCCGAGACCATGACATTTATACATTTGCAGAATGGGTTGAGGTACCGAAGGTGGGAAATAAAGCCAACAGCTTCTTGTGACTCCAATAATGCATATATAATTACCTCAGCTTTGTCCAACATATTTCATGCTACAGTGCAGAAAGTATATAAGTGAAAAGAAAGGCATCAGAGCCTCTTATTTCTCGCACTGAAAGTCTAGAGAAGAAAGAGGTGTAAAGATAAATGAAAAGAAATATTACACTTTGTGTTCAATTTGGAGTGGATATAAAGGCTTTAAAAGGCGTGGCAAAATGAAAGGGATGGAAGAGAACAAAACAAGCAAAACAAATTAACATCTAAATTGTGCAGGTCCCTTTCAACAATTCTCTTGTCATCTAAATCAGGCTTCTAAAGATGGGTGAGTTCAAAGCTACACAAAACTCCCTCTGCTTCAGAAGACACTTCTATGTGTTCTCATCATCATCTCTCTCTCTATCTCTCTCTCTCTCTCAGTCCTCTTAAGTTTTTCCATGTGACATTCTTTATCTGAATCATGTCTTCTTCACCCAATTCAGTAACACCTGAAAAAAGGGAGATGGAGATGGCATTGCACGGTGTGGTTATGAAACATGTTCTAGGGCGATAACAAATAGAAGAACTGTGTGTGTGTGTGGGTGTGTGTGTGTGTCTGTGTGTGTGTGCGTGTGTGTGGGCATGTTTTTATATCTTGTTGGGGAACAATTGTCGGCAGAAGTATATTGTGTTGATAAAAAATGATGAGGGGGGGTTAAGATTTCCCTTTGGCTTCTGAGTTTAGGTATAGGATTGGATGAAAGTATAGTCACAGCATTAAGTAGGTTCATTAATGATTAATGTCAGTGGAAGGCCTTCACAAGGACAATAAGACAAGTAAGTGTGTGTATACGTAAGAGAAATACATGAGGGACAGACAAAGTACACTTGCTGCTTATTAAAAGATCTTCGATGCATGTTTTTGAAGCGAATGCATCTGTTTTTATTTGTAACCTTATTTATTGATTGCCATGCTAAACACAATCCAAAGAAGAGCTTCAGATAGATTTTTGAGAGACAATGTTGAGTATAGTTCAGTTCAGCAAAGTTTCCTGATTCTTGTTTTGTCTTCTGCCTGGAAATAAATGTTAGAAAAGGATATGATATATATCCTAGATGCTTGCCAGGATGTTTAAAAACTATGTCCAGACATAAAGGGATATGATCAGTAAGGTCAAGTTAATATGCCTTCTGTGAGACGTTTGCATCCCAGACTCCATTGATGTTTTGACAAGAATGATGAATGCATGCATACTGTATCTTGCCTAATAACTGCCTTCCCTTTGTAGGAATCTGTGTCAACTGAAGCCATGTCACTCAATGGCTTAATCGTTCAGGAAAGAACAGTAATAGTGGGGAAAAAAAAGAAAAGGAAAAAAGAATCCCCCAGATCCCTCAAGCAGAAGAACACCTTTAAATCTGGATTTCCTTGCTGGAAAGAAGCCTTTGAAATCTAATGCATAAACATTATCCCTCCCTCCTCCCTTACCTAAAGAGCTGGCTTTCCAGTGACTTTGGACAACTTTTCCTTTTTGGAGCCCCTTCAATAACTTCAATAAGGCTGAGTCTGCTCAGTCTTTGAGATCTCTTCTGTTTCATCAAAGGGAAGATGTGCGGAAAAGCGTCAGTCTTGTCCCAACGTTACTCAGCGCACCTTGAATATGATACTGATTTTTTAGAGTATTCATGTTGTAGAAACCTGTGCTGTACTAAGAATAATCATTTTGGAAAATGTACATAAAATGCTGCTAATAATGAATTTGTAAGCAAATGTCATAATGCTACTTTGTCACAGCTGGACTATAATTGCTGTTAACATCTTTCAGTGTCTAAGTGAAGACCAACACCCCCTGGCTACCGTATTACTTACCCCAATACACCTTTAATAACATTTACACACATATATAATAACATTTATGCAATTTTTCCAAACAGCCAGTAATTTAACAGCAGGACAATACATAAAAGCATCTTATGCACATTTTATGTTCACATATGGTGGAAATGGTTCATATCGTTCATATATGATGAATTTTGACCATGGTATGGTTGTTGTTGCCAGATGATCTGGTTTGAGCATTTCAGAAACTGCTGATGTTCTGGGATTTTCACACACACCAGTCCCTAGAGTTTACACAAAATTGGCTTAGAAAAAAACATCCAGTGAGTGTGCAGCTAGAAAGGCCTCATTGATGACAGAGGTCCGAGGCGAATGGTCTGATTGGTTCAGGCTGACAGGAAGGCTATGCTACTCAAATGATGACTGTAGGGAGTAGAAAAGCTTCTTGGAATGTATTAAACTCATAGCGAATGGGAAGACATTGGTTTCCACTCCTGACATCCAAGAGCAATGAGTCTGAATATATTGTGTTGGTGGATCTGTGGATCTCAATTGCAAACACTGCACTTATAGATTACAAAAAGATCAGGAAATGATTCTTTAACATAAATTATGACCATGTGATGACCTCAGCTGATTGGCCGGTTGGAAAATTTAATGAACGTAAAAGAATTCCTATTAATGTACCCAATGAACGAATTTTAAACATGAATACTAACTAATAGTGACTTTGAAATTCTAACAATCGGTCATGGAAGGCAGCAGAAGTTCATCAGACTGGTTGTGTTCTGTCCTAAGTACACCACCATTTTGTGCTCTCATTCTGTCAAAAAACAATTGATAGTTTGGATCTCGTTTCTGCTTAAATTATAATTTATAGGAGGATAAGATAAACAAATATATGCATTTTAAATGCTGACGCGGTTGAAAAGGTGTAGTATTTTTTTTTAACATGTCTCTTTTTCAGTTACTTCTGCTTTCCATTCATTTATTGTATGTGCTTCACATATCAGCATTCCTGGAATAACTTAAGCTAGCGTTCCATAGCAGCCCTCTTTCTCACTTGGCGCACTCTGTTGCCTAGAGACACTTGCAGGGAATGTGGGGATTCTTTTTTACAGGGAAAGATGCACCAACAAATCAAAGAAAGGAAGGAAAAGTTTGGGCTCCAATAAAACAGCTGGTTGCATACGTGTATAAAACAGGAATGTATGGTTCACTGCATGTTTAGAAACTTACACATAATTAGAAAAACACACAAACACATACACACACACACACACACACACACACACACATATTATATATATATATATATATATATATATATATATATATATATATATATTGCATGTCACAAAGCAGCTTTGCACAAGACACTTAATTATGGTGTGTAGGAAAGGAAATCAGTTTGTCCCTGATTGCTCTTTGAAATAGGAATTTTTAAATGGGATCTTCAGCAAGCAGATGTCCATGCCGTTGGATGTAATGTATCACACCACCAATTGTGATTATTTTCATATTACAGCTACATTATTTTATTACTTACATCTTCTCCCATAAATATTCCATTTATCACCAAAAAGAGCTCCCCTGCTGGTTCTGTGTAGAACCCTATAACAGGGGTCTTTTATTTAGAAAAGAGTAGATCTTTAAGAAAGAGCTGTTGATTCGGGATCCTATTAAATGCTAAATTGTTTACATTATTATTACATTCCCCGAACACAAAAAATTAAAATGCCCTGATAAGTAACTCTTATGAATAGTTTCTTTTTGAATCTTTGTGATTTAGGTCAATCCTCCTTCCAACTAATCCATTTGATTATCCTTTATCAAGTTCTCTCTTCATGTATCTAAACTTCTTTATTGTTTCCACAACTTCTGACTCCTGCACATGTGGGTGGGTATTCCCATTATTCTGGTCTTGTTTTGGAAAAGTTTTTTCCCCTGTATTTTCAGAAGGCCGGATGGAATCATGCTGGGTTTTTTAGACTTCAGGTACGGGTGTGCATTCAGGACTCCTAAGGTTTCTGTTAAGTACTGGCCACTCTGAAGATACAGCTCTACACACCCTACAGTGGCCTTTGTTCACTTGCTTGCAGCCTGTTCCACGTGTTAACATCAAAGGAAATTCAATGCAAACATCCTATTTCCCAATGATGTCATGACCATCGGAGGCTTTATTTTGTCTGTCAGGCGACACCACCGGAAAACAGAAATGACACAGCCTCACAAGAAAAGCCCCAATATAATCATGAAATGCCCTAACGTAGTGCTTAGACTGCCATCAAGCAGGCCCAGCATCCTGTTTTCATGTTTACACTCAATAAACATCTAAATTGTAGTTGAAAAACCAGATGGCGAATGATTTGGATGGCATGTCCATGCAATCCCATTTGCTATAAAATATTTCAAGTTCAAAACTTGTTTATGTAGATTATCTCCTGATTGATGAGCACATAATGTGGAAAGTCATTAATCATGTGATTTCAATGACATTTCAAGAAGAAGAAACTGCACTTTTTTGCCAATTCTGAAATGAGATGTTTCTGTGTTTCATTCATGGCTTTTCTGACAAATAATAGACTTTTTGGGTTTTGGTTTGTGAGTAGCCTGACAATGCATTTTTTATTTAATTGCACTTGCTTAATGAAAATGGATGTTTTTTTTTATTAGTTAAACCAAACTTAACATAGATCTTGAAGGCAATATATTCTTGTAATTTTTTTAAGTAATTATAGGACTTTAAATTACGTAAATAATCAGTATACCAAATGAAAATTTACCATGTTTCCATACAGAGAGTTTACATTTAATTTTGGTGCTTTAACATTCTTTTGATTTTATATCTGAGTAAAGAAACGATGTCAAGAATAAATGTGTGTTATGTTAAAGATTCTTTCTTTATAATAAAATGATAAATAATATGATAATAAGATAATAAGAACCTATAACTTTCCAGTGGTGGACTGGAAATTTGCCTGTCTTAAATAAATGTCTTATTAAAAAACTTGAAATCAAACACAGCAATAAAAAAGTAGAGAAGTCAAAAGTAAAGTTCAGCGTCATTACTCACTCCTTACAGAAATAAAATTTCTTTTGTGGACTCATGAATCCATAGCGCTAGCATTAGCAGCTAACCAGGAAGTGGCTAGCAGCTAATGCTATTGATTCTTTAGTTATTGATTTAGAGTTTTATGTCAAGCTTCAATAATTTCTCTTAAAAGGACGAAATCCTGACAATTCCACATATTGTGATTGTGAATATGAAGAATGAAGAATGGGATGTTTTCTCGAAGTATCTTGCAAGATTTGTTGAAGTAGAACAGTTAAGTCGAATATATCTTTAGACAATTAAAAATTAATGTTAAAACTTATATACACATCTTTACTATCCAAATTTGGACTAATACATGTACACTAGTTAATATTTCTTTTTTTCTATTTTATTACATTCTTACTATTGTAATTTTTCAAGGTGTATGAAATCGTTGTGAAAGTGCTGTAGTCCAATTGTATATGGAGATTGCTGTAAAGGCCTTCCTGTTTTTTTTCTACGACAGCACGCCCTGTCATGTTTTTTTCTTTTGCATACAGTACAGAAGCTTTATCTTGGCATACATGCTTTACATAAAGAAACCTTCTCGTGAATACCCCCTTCCCCCATCTTCAGCAGGTCCTAACCTGTGTAATCTCATCCCATCTGCCTCCCTCACCTCCATGTGCTGACTCAGGGTGTCCACTTACACTGCATATTGTTCCCTTATCCTGTACTCAAGGCCACTGGCACAAGCACACACCTGCGCTCAACAATGAGATGCTTATTCAACTCAGGGATGCGGCTGCTCTTTGGGTAATGCACACGCATGCTTCAGAAGAGAGGTGGAGCCTAGAATTGTCCTTCAAGCTCAGTAACGGTGGGCTGGAGTACAAAGACTACAAAAAGAAAACAAACATTGTAGCCGGTATGTTTGGGTATGAACACTATACTAGAGAGCACACTTAAAAAATGCCTGGGTAAACTGTCTAAGTGTAAACAGTTCCATTTCAATTCACCATAAAGACATTTTCATATAATCTTAATACCAGTAATTCTAAATTTTCGGAAACACAGAACTTGCTCTTTATTCCAGCCAGTCATGTAATTTGTCAAAAGTTGAATCATGAGGAAAAGTGATCTTTCCTCTTTTAAATCTAATGTTCACTGCCCCATAGGCTAATAAACCCTGCATACAGTTATACTTAGCAGGGATAGGGGGGGTAGCAGGACCATAACCGGGATGGAAATTTTCTAGTGAGTTCCACATCCTAGCTAAAATACCACACAGCTTAAATTGCAACAATTAGATCATTTCATCATATTCAGTTGTATGTCATGGGAAAGTTAGCGCTAGCGTTATATTGCACAATACTATGTGATGAGTTCAGTGGTTATTGACGAATACTTCACTTTGATCTTGTTTATTTATTGCCAGCGCTTTTAGACAAATCTGCTAAGTTAGCATTTCTGCATCTACCAAGCTGATTTGGATAGGAGCATTATGCATAGTCTAAATAAACATTTGCATTTTACAAACCACCAACTGGTTCTCATAAACACTCACAATTACATATAATATTTTCACATATACCCAAACATTAATTTAATTGCTAAGATATTTAATTTAATAATAATTTTAGAACTGATTTTCATTTTGTGAATTCTCGAATACAGAAATGACATCAGTTAAAATCGAATTTATCTAGTGTTCTCAAATTGATTTCAACAAAATGAAATACACAATTATGAACCCTTTGCTTAGACATTTATTAAACATTTGTTTTTAATATTTTATTATTTATGCATATTACATTATTATTCTATTCTAATTAGCTGTGTATCCATTTAGATTGTTTTATTATTTACTAATGAAGTTTAGTTGGCACTCTGAATTTTGGCTTTGGAGCTTGGATTGTAAATCAGATTCAGTAGAAATGACTTTTTAAAAAATTAGACAACGAGTTTGTTTGTGTTGTGTGTGACGGTGCGGGGTGTCATTTAGTGGTTGATGGTCAGAGTTAGTTTCAGAATGCAGCTGGTTGACCCACTGCTGGTGGTAAGGTCACCATGAGAAAATCGATACTCTTTCTCTTGAAAAACATGCATACCATTTCTTAACTTTAATTTTGTGAGTGTGAGAGATACACTGCTGTCCAAGAAAAGGAATAAATAAATAAATAAATCAGGAGTGTGTCTTGCATCAGAGTACCTGCTTTGCTAACAACAGACATTGGGCTGTGTGTCTTAGTTCTGCCCTGAGGGAGGAGAACATAGTGAATGATACAGGAATGACACCCATATCACCTGAATAAACAGGTCTGGAGACAGAGGAGAGCAATTATAGTGTTGAGTGTCAGGGAGTATTGCTAACTCTGACACCTCCGAGCAATATGTAGGAAATAATTGTAAAGATCACAAGCCATGCATATGCAACCTGGGAAAACACTCCTGACTTCCTTTATTTGTAAAGCAGTGAAATGAAGACATTTAAGCATCTGGAAACATCACATTAGCAAATGTGGGCTGTGGGTATTCAGTGGAAATAAAGAAATGAAGCAAAGCACATGCATGAGATAGGAGAGCTTGTGTGTAAAATAGGACACTAAA
Organism: Kryptopterus vitreolus; assembly: GCA_030449085.1. Classification (NCBI taxonomy): domain Eukaryota; kingdom Metazoa; phylum Chordata; class Actinopteri; order Siluriformes; family Siluridae; genus Kryptopterus; species Kryptopterus vitreolus. The sequence goes on from JACRUU010000004.1 coordinate 10,367,421, forward strand.
ACCATCGCTGTAGGTTTAAAAATATTTTAGTCAGTTATGATGGAAAGGTCTGTCTATATAAAGGTGAGAAAAAGAATTTGGAAAAAAAAACAACCTGTCAAAATAGCAGGCTTTCATAATATTAAGAATCAGGCAAAATGTCAAAAGAAAAAAAAGTAATATGTTTTTTTCCTTTTGTGGTTATTATTATTAAAAAAATGGAAATGTGTGCACACTCCTTAACTAATGCTTTGCAAAAGCACATTTTTCTTGTAATACAGCACTCAGTCTATTTGAAGAAGAATCAACAAATTCTCTGTATAAGTAATTCCACAGGTTTCTTCTAGGATTCATATCTGACTTGGCCATTGCAAATGTTACTCATTTTCGTTTTAAGCTATTTTAAGCTCTAATGATATAATCTGTATTCTGTACATATGTTTAGCATGACTACAATGCATGTAGACAGTCCCAACCACATTATCCTTTGCAAACTAATTGCAGTTACAACATTATTACATAACAGACGGGGCAGTTTGTGGGGGATATTCAAAACTAGCTATTTGCTACATACACATGGAAAACATGTAGAAACAATATATTCTGCAAATATTGTTAAATTGTCAATAAAGAAGTAAAGTCTTACTCTATTGCTCAATTTGGTAACACCTAACTGGACTTTGTGGTGCTGACCCAAAGACCAGTATCGTGAACACCAGAGTATTCTGAAATGCTGGTCTGGAATTAAAAAGAATAGAAGAAATGCTGAGACTGACAGAAAGATACAATAATATTATTCTAGCATGGGCCTCCATGGGAGATTGTTCTATATAATGCATGTTTATGTAAATATATCACGCTGGACGGCTTATATAAGAGTATCAAAAAAATACTGATGAATGAATAAAAAAGTGCAGGACATGTTTAATAAGTATTTAAAAACATAATGTAAGTTAATTAAATTGGGTACTTTAAAAAAAATTATGCACATTTGAATTGAGAGCATGTTACAAAAAATAATTGATATATATATATATATATATATATATATATATATATATATATATATATATATATATATATATATATATATATATATATATATAGTTTTTTTAGTTTAATCCACTCTGTTATATGTATATATGTTATATGTGTATGTATATATTATCTATCAAATATGTCTATATATATATATATATATATATATATATATATATATATATATATATATAAAATACATAATAGTGTCGCATCACATCAATAGAATTACATCTTACAGAGGAAAACTATGCAAAAGTTTTACTAAGTTTCGACACACATGAAATAAACACGTGAGGATAGATGGATGCAAGTACATGTTCCTCCTCTTTTTCATATAAGGATGACAGTTCTAATAGGGATTAGAGGGGCAGGGAAAATCTCATTTTTTTGTTTGTATGTTTGTTTTTAACCTATGTGACCTAAGCATATGCCAATTTGACACTGTATAGTTTTTGCTCTACAGATATTGACAGTGTTGTTGTTGAATAAATATATACGACTGTGCCTTCAAACACTGGTTTCTTTTCCAAATAGCTCCTTAGGTCCCTGCCTCCCACTTTATATTCAGCATAGCTGCTTTACATATCTGTGATGCCAAAGGCTGACATGGAGCCACTGTGTTCATTATACAAGTAACAGAGTTCACCCAAGAGCGTAGTGAGAATGATGCAGGTTGTTTCAGCCCTGCATTTTTGTGTTTCTAGCACTTCATCTCACACTAACACACATCTGTGCATATATATTTATATACACACATATAGGTCTCAACTAATCACAAACAGATCAGGACAGCTTTCTTGAACTTACCCCCCCTCTCTCTCTCACACATATACACACACACACACACACACACACACACACACACACACACACACACACACGAGTGTATACTTCACAGTCCCAGCTTGGTGTGGGGAGGCAATTTTCCTCTAAGATGAAAAGAGAAACATGGTTGTTCGCCACCCAACAGCATCCTTCCACTACATCGCAGTGCTGGTTGTCACTGATGGGCTCCGGTGATGCTTTACAATGACACCTGGCTCTGTGACGCCTCAACCTAGGCTGGCACACACACAAGCTGCTCACACACTGCTGTCAGCCTGTCCTGACAGAGCTCGCTAGACAGCTAGCGGCAAACACACACAGCGATGTCGAAGTTAAGAGGATGGGGGCCCATTATTCCGGCAGCCGCAGGGACGTGGAGATCCAAAAAACCACAGAGAACATGATGAAAAGCCACACCGAAGCGTTCTCTCAGCAAGTTTGGCCAGGCTTTGACTGTTTCAGGCTTTTCCACCTCCCCGTCTAGTGCGCTGCAGAAACTTTCCAAGTATTTCACAGGCTGTGACATAGTAGATGCGGTGGATATCATTCTAGTAGATTGGACAGTCGTAGAAAGCATTTCACTGCATGTCGTACTCTGTATGAATATGTATGTGTCAAATCAAATTTGAATTTGAATAAGAGTAATATGGAGAAATCCTTGTTTATATGGCATCTGGTGCTATTAACTTTTATAAGTCTTTCTTTTATCTACGGTTGACAATCAACGGGTCTTATTTCATTGTAATAGTGGAAAAAAAATTTTTTTTAGCCTCGTTTTTAATAAGAACATGAATATTTTTTTCACTCAGAAACACTTGACGGCACAAATCTGTGTTCCTGTGTGTTTCTAACATTAAACAGACTTTGTTACCAAGAGGGAAAGCAACTTCAAAACAATTTGCTGCTACTCAGATTTTTTTTTTTAACTCCAGTGGAAAAACAACAAAACAACAACTGGCAGAGTTCACTAACCCTGGAAAGATGACTCCAATGGAAAATGACTGTTCGTTCCAGATTTGGCACATTTCAAGCACTATAAACAAAACAATGCATGCTATAACAGACATACAGCAACATACACAGGATGTATAGATTCATGTGCGGGTCACTTAATAGTCGCCAAATGAGTTGTTTGATGTGGATGAATGAAGTGATGTTGGGTTTGATTGATCTAATCATTCATCTCTAGTAAACATTTTATCCTGAGAAGAGTCACAATAGATTCATGGAGCCTATAAAAAAAGGAGGGCATACGCACACAATCATATTGTATTACTTTCTCCTATTTATTTTTTCTACTTGCATGTATGTATGTGTAATGTAATATATATATATATATATATATATATATATATATATATATATATATATATATATATATTTAACACACACTGCATATATGTGCATGAGTGTTGGCAATAGTTTATTTATATTTACTTATATGTCTATTTAACATATAAATAGACATATAAATGTGTGTGTGTGTGTGTGTGTGTGAGAGCTATTTTATACAACTTTTGACTTTTTGCACAAAATACATAGGTATATATATATATATGTGTTGTAATTGATTATGTGAGGCTTTCGACAAGAGAAAATGCTTAAAAAGATTCAGTGGCAAACAATTGATAAAAAGACACTTATGTTCACTCAGATATGTTGACGGTGGTGTGGTGGGTCGGCTCTTGTCCCAAAGATCCCTCGTGTCTGTGTTACCTTTTGGTTACCTCCGTTTTAGTTATGCCTCCATAGTAAGCCTTGCCGGAGTCCACAACTGCACAGCTAACTTTTACACAACAATACAGCTACTCAATAATCCATATCTTACTCTCTCTATATATATCCTCTCTCTCTATCTTTCTCTCTCTCTCTTTCTCTCTCTCTCTCTCTCTCTCTCTTAAGCTGGGCGATATGCCCTATAAATTGAATCTTTGATTTTTTGAAAACAATTTGATTTTCAATTTTAATCAGAGTAGAAAAAAAATGTTTTTACCTGTTTTAGCCTGTGTTTTGGGTCTGCCGATGTCATGTTTAGCTCGCAGCACACACACACACACACACACACACACACACACACACACACACACACACACACACACACACACACATATGTCTCCTAATTCAACAGCATGATTCTGTTTGAACCACACTGCTTACTTTAGTTTGCAGACTTCAGCTGCAAACCCAAACCATTTCCATACATGTGATGAACCCTTGCTCCGCTTGGAAATAAGCTCTTTGGATTCGTCAGAGCGAGTTGCCATTTTGTTTTTCATTTTTCCCAAGTGTAATGTGATGTGGGAGGCGATAAATAACGGAATTCCGCTGGGCAAAGTGAAATTTTTAAATCGATTTCCGTTTTTTAAAATCAACGTAAACAATAAACTCGAATTAATTGATAACTCAGATGAGAATGGGTTCCCTACTGAGTCTGGTTCCTCTCAAGCTTTCTTCCTTTCCATCTCAGGGAGTCACCTTTCCACAGTCGCCACTTTCTTGGGAAAAAACTTACACGTTTTCACGTTTTCAACATTATCTGTGTAAAGCTGCTTTGAGACACTATTCATTGTTAAAAAAACGAATTGAATTGAAATACCGAACAATCTGGAAAATCTGAATTAAAAATGACAGGTTTCGACATACAGCTACATTTTAAAAGCGTCCATTTGTTGGTTGTGTTTAAAATATTTCCATGTGAATTGTGTTTTATTTCGATGGATATCTATGCCTGCTTCTTATTTCAGAGCCACCTACACTACACTGCGCCTACTCCATGATTGATTCAGACTGTCACAGCACTCCTGCCTGGTGCCTCCTCACACACCATGTAAAGAATTCCACTGTCACGCCGTCCTTCCCGAGCATTGTTTGACATCAAAGCGTGATGGGGCACATTATCATTTTTAATCAGCAGCTGTGAGCCACGCTGGCACAGGATGCCTCTGGCCCCCCATGCGCCCATTACCCTCTCGCCTACAGGAAAGCCAAACAAAACGGCTCCCTTTGAGTGCGCAAAGTGACCTGTCACTGGAAATTAGCGAGACCCCCTTTCGGCTCGCGCCGTCGCCACTTGGCACTGGCGAGTCCACAGGATCTCTTTTCATCTCATTTGCAGATGGGCAGATGGGGAGTAATGAGAGCTGGGCTCAGCTTGTTACCCTTATGCGTTCCCTTCAAACCTCAAACAATTAAAGAACACACCGCAGGAGAGGGCGCTTTAGCCAACATTACTTGTAAAGCTAGTGCCATTCATCATCATAAACTAATTGGAAGGATGGTGTTTATAGTTAATGAACATAAAGTACATAAAAAAAGAGTGACTTCAGAGGGAGTGCTGGCCATGACCCTTGACCTGGACCCGCATCTAAAGAAGCAGATGAATATCTCTTCTTTTTCAACAGACTGAGCATGAAAGCAGCTGCCGCAACACAAAGGATGAACAACAATGGCTGACGTGAAAGAGGGTGCCAGAGCACACTGAGCTAAAACAAATGTGAGTGCTACACACAGGGCCAATCTAACACACCATGCAGTGCAGCAGGAGGCTCAGACATTTTGTTTGTTTTCGCTGGCACTGTGAATATGCTCAATGAGACATGGTTCCATGGAACGAGGACTGAAAACAATATAATTCACTATTCAAAAAAGGCTGTGGGATGCTGAATTCAGCCAATCGACATATTTCTAATTCCATATAGGTTATTTTCTCTTCAGATCAGATCCACTTTTAGCGTTGTTATACCCATGAGATTTATGGAATCTATGTTGCTATATTTCATTGAGAGAAGCTCAATGGTGAGGATGCTCACCTGCTGCTTTGGATCTTAATGCCTGTGCAAATTTTTATTATACATGGTCCATGGACCCACATCCTTCCAGTTTCCTTCCAGATAGCATACCAACTTGTAGCTTTTAAGTGGTTTATATAGTCATTCACTAATTATATTCATTATATTCATTTGGTAAAGCAGAAATGTTCAGAATAATGTAATTAAATCAATATCTTAAATAAAGAGTAAGATTGTGCAGAAAGAATCATTACAACTGAAGGTTGTAAACTCCATTTTCCTTTTAACTATTTCTCAAATTGCAAATTTGTAAATAACATGCAAGTTGATTTGAACAAACTATTGATATTATTTAGACAGGATAAATCAAGACAGATAAAATAAAGCAGAGCAGCTGAAAGAGACAGAAAGAGCGTTTCAGGTTATTAAAATTGTGCCATGGCTGAATGTTTCAAACAGGAAATCTGTATGTCTGTAACGTTCCAGTAAAAATAACATTTTATTTAGACAATATACTAACTAGAGGATTGGCTTCACTAAATTGTCTTTGCTGTATATGTGAATAGGTGTGTGTGGATATGAGCATGAATGCATGGTGTCCTGAGATCGGACTGGTTCTCATCCAGGGTGTGTTCCTGCATTGCACTCAGTATCCAGATCAACTAAAACCTTGATGAAGAAATATGAATGAATAAAACTTTATATAGTACTCAACTAAAATACACATTCTGAAAAAGAACAATTCAAGTTGAAAGCAGGGGCACGGTGGCTTAGTGGTTAGCACGTTCGCCTCACATCGCCAGGGTCCGGGTTCGATTCCCGTCTCGGCCATGTGTGTGTGGAGTTTACATGTTCTCCCCGTGTCTCAGGGGGTTTTTCTCCGGGTTCTCCGGTTTCCCCCCGGTCCAAAAACATGCACGGTAGGTTGATTGGCACCTTGAAAAATTGTCCCTAGTGTGTGAATGTGAATGTGAGTGTGTGTGTGTGTGTGTGTGTGTGTGTGTGCCCTGCGATGGGTTGGCATTCCATCCAGGGGGTGTCCTGCCTCAATGCCCATAGATGCCTGAGATAGGCACAGGCTTCCGGTGACCCGAGGGAAGATCGGATAAAGCGGTAGAAGATGAATGAATGAAAAGTTGAAAGCAAATTAAATAAGGGTCAAAGTCACAACTGACATATATGTGCTGTGTTGACATAGATCTCTAACGCTGCATCATGTGAAGGACAGCTTAGACATAAATATGGTTCAGCTACACCTACCCACATTCGCTGCTCACACGTGATCTCAATTGTTCTGCTTCGAAAAATACATGTCATCTGCTCAACAGTGTGTGTCACAGGTTCATTAAAACTTCACCAAAGATGTATTTTCCTCTCTTAAAGTCAGCCATTTACAGAGATAGAGGAGCTAAGATTATTTGCTAAGATAGCCGTGTGTGTGTGTGTGTATATATATATATATATATATATATATATATATATATATATATATATATATATATATATATATATATATATATATATATATATATATATATATATATATATAGGTTAATTAATCCTAACCTTGCATCAATTATTATTTTCTGTAAACAGGAAACCCTTACCAAGCTTAAATTTTCTAATGTTTTGTTCACATGCAGCGAGCTATTGTTTTTATGGAACACATCAAAGCTACAGATTTGTTCAATTTCATAGATGCATAGAAGGAAAGAACATGCTACTTTATACAGAAAATATAACAATGGAATTGAATGGAAGGTGGGGAAGCCAGGCTGCATCATACCACTGTGGTATTTTATCTCTCGCAACACAACTCAGATCTCAACCGCAACCTCTAAAACCAGACTGCCTCAAACTGGCCTTTCAAACAGCAGCAATCCAGAGGTGCTGTATCAGTTCAGATCTTTGGAAGCTTATCAACCTCAGCCCAAATCAAACAAAGAAGTGCATATTCTTGTTTATGCGTCATTTCCTCGTATCAAGGCACTTTCTTTCTAATTTACTTTTAAACGTTAAAGCTTTGAAGTGCTTCAAAGACAAGGTATAATAGTTAGACAGGGTTGTATGATATGCCTGTTCCACCATTTTTCGATCACCAGATAGGGCTTACTTAAAATGGAAAATAATAAACAAGTGTTGATTACAAGGGCCAGTTATAATGTTCAATCCAATTAATATTTGAATTAATATATTAATTCCTATAATATTTTCAAAAATATATACTTATTAATTGTGTATAGCATAGGACTTTTTATGACCACAATACAAATGACTGTCAGACTGACAGACTGTAATTAATACACACTACTGATGAAAGACCTGGTGGATTTTCCTGTATACCTTGCTGTTGTTCCAATCATTCACTCCATTGCTTTTTCCTGTGCCATCTCACGATCTCCAGTTCCTCACACAGACAAACTGAACGAGAGAGACAGCCAAGCCAGCATCCTGCCTGTCAAACTTTAAAGCACAGGAAGGAGACTGCTTTCTCTTTATGGCCTGCAAGCATCCCCAGATAAGACCAGAAGGCCCAGGAGAAGCAGAAAGAAACCCAGCTGGACAATTTAAGGGGGGGGGATTCTAATAGAGGCAAACAAGAAAAGTCACCCACCTACTTTTACCATATTTTATTTCCTGTTCCTTCACTACTGATAGAATAATGAGGAGAATGAGCTTGCAGCAGCATTACTGATGTTTCAGTACACACACCGGGAATGTAAGTAAGATGACATAAATCACGAAATATTGGCCTGAATATTCTTTAAAAGCAGCAAGCTGAGCTGTCTTTAAAGAATGGGTTGAAAAGGCATTTCTGCCGAAGCTCTAATTTGCAAAAGGATCTCCTGACCATCACAATGGGGCTTAAATCAGGGTAAGGACCATGGCGCCGCATGGGAAGAAAGTCAAGCCTTGAACAGTTTAGCAGGAAATCAACTGTTAGTCAAGAGAGTTAACTTGTTCTTGAGTTAATGGCAGTGCTAATGCCTGGATCACAACAGTCAGTTTTTCACGGGAAAATCTTTGGCAGCTCTTGTAGCATAAGTCAAAAAGAGCATAGGGGGTCAGCCTTTCAAGCAGAACAAGAGAGAAGAGCTGAGATAGAATACCTCAGATCTCTTGTTCTTCCTCAAGCATATCTGAGAGAATACCTCAGATCTCTTGCTTTCTCCCTCACTCTTTCTCTCTATCACCCTGACTCTCCAGCCGGTCAGGGTCACGCCAGCACAGCCATCTTCATATCTTGCGATTAGCCTGTGTGCCTCAAAAGGAAGGCTTTGAAGTGTCACCAAAGTCAGCCCCTTACATCTCTCATCTAGGGGGTTTCTTTTAACACCAGAGGACCGACATTTCAAGCTTTTCTCTCTTTGTGTGCAGGCTGCTTTGAATTCTTTTTTTTTTTAAACACTAATTTTAACATCTTCAAGGCAAAGGCTAAACCTCATAGTTAAGATTCCTCTCGTTGACATCTTCCTTCAGAGCCAAACAAGAATTCAAATGTAGCAGTGGTCCGAAAACTATGAAGTAGTTTGATCATCTTTTTTGGCCTTGTTTTTATTTATGATTCTTCCATACAATAATTAAGTCGACTGAATGAAGAGGTGATAATTAACCATAGATTATATTATTCTCGGGTTGCCATAAAGAAAAGAATCGACACTTTACATATTGTTCATGTTGTTCACATTCATATTGTTTCAATTCATATTTATGTCCATATGATATGTTGGCAGTAGAATGGTTGGGCAGTATGTAGCTGCAAAAAACACTCTTCAACAACCAGTGGAATGTGGGTTTGATTCCTAAGATGCAAAACTAAGATTGATTTAGTCCTATAGAGCAGCTGGCTCAGGTTTCTCTTTTCCCTGAAACTGCTGACAAGCCCTTGAGCAAGACCTTAACCTCAAATAAGCTCTAGGGACACTACAGCCAGGCTTCCAAGCTTAAAACATTTCACATCAAGTGTTTATTCCATTTTTTGCTGAGCTAACAGAAGATAAATTATTATAACAGCATAAAGATACATCTCCAGAGAAAATATGAGAACTACACACTTCATTTAAACAAACATGTTCGCTTGAAGATATTAAACAAGATGTTTTGTTCAACCAGACAGAAAAAAAATGTGCTTTTTAAATAAATTGAAGTAGTTTGACTGAGTTTGATCATCTTTTTTGGTCTTGTATTTTTGTGATTCTTCCATACAATAATTAAGTCGATTGTGTCCAATAATGACTAGGTAATGACTATCCATAGATTATCCTAGTTATTCTCAGGTGACATAAAATCTCAAGTCTACCAACACCATCACGTGACATTGAAGGTAAAACAGAATTAGGGAAAGTTTATGAAGAAGTGTTTTTTATGTCATATACAAAGCTGTTCAATTAAGGGACCTTCAATTCTCAAGCCTTTAATTTTGTCTCTTGAAGTCATTTAATTGATATGAACAGTTAAATCACAGTGAAGTTTATCAATAAATAAATTGCGACATTAAGCCATTAGACAATTGAAAAATATAAAATCTTCATTAAAAAGCGACACAATAATATTATCCCCCATCTTGTAAAATATTTGTCATTTATCCGCTTCTACATACAAACAGCAACGGTTGATTTTCCTGTTAGATTTAACATTTCACATACTGGCATAATCTCCTGGTTTGTTTAGTCCAGCCTCCACCCTAGCAAGAACTGAGCACAGAGGTTGACTTTCTTTTCATTCTTTTTTTTTTACCTTCTCCTCCCCCTCTCTTCTGCTCACCACTATCCTTTACCAACCAGAACGCCAAATTTCACACCAATGCTTTCTCTCTCTCTCTCTCTCTCTCTCTCTCTCTCTGTACCTTCCCCTCTCTATCCGATCCTCTTTCAGCCTACCCTTATCATATAATCCATTACCACTGCCCAGATTTTGAACTTTCAAATGCTTTCAAGTGCTCTCTTTCTCACTCTTTCTTTATGTACCTCCATGTTCTGTCTTTAAAGACCAGTGTGTGGCCGAGTGCCTCATGTAAGCTGAGTGTGATTGTCTGATCTCTGTCCAAGCCGATTCGACTCAGCAGTGGGTCTGGTTCCTGCGACTAGAGGAATGGCTGGTTGATGTTGCTCAAACCCCTGAACGTTGCTTTCCACAGAGTTGTATGACATCATATACAGAGAATGCTTGAGGGGGAAGGGGGCAACTCCTATTCAATCACCCCTTCTAATAAACACATAATACTTATTTCTGAAGTTGAATTATTTGTACTGTATACAGTCCTACACATGACAGCCAGGATTGTTTTTACTAGCAGTTAAATTGTGGTCAGAAGAACCCCTTGGGATCTATGAAGGATAACCATTGGGTTTTTAAATTTGCTGTTGTGGTGGTAGAAATCCCATCATATGGTCCCTTGTAATCATTTTAGAAAAAGTGTAATAACTTAAAAACAAGTAGATGTACTGGTAGTATACTTTTAAAATCTGCTCTCTGAATATTACCTTTATAATAAAACATCTTAATGTTTACAATAAATGAAGCCAAATGTTTAGTAAAATCCTTGTTTTAATGTGTATGCCTTCCAAATTCAGAACAGTACCATTTATGACCATTTTTATTTGGGAAGTATTTACAGCACTCACAATCACTGATTGTTTCCGCATACACAGGAAAGCAGTTTGACTCTCTCACTCGCCCTCCCTCTTTTTACTTCTCTTGATCTTCCTAACATTTGTTGATATGCTCTGTCAGTGTAACCATCATGCAAGTGTGCATTTTGTTGTTTCTCTTGCTAGGGCATCTCTGCAGCCATACTGTTTAATCACCAGGAGGATGTTTAGATTTCCGTTGCACATTGCAGGGAACAAAACATAGCTGCTCCATCTCAGCCCTCCAAACAAGAACCATATGTTTGTCTCTCTTTCCCTCACCACCCCATCTTTTCCTCCCCTTCCAGAGGCCCTCCACCCCTCCCGAGCCAACGCTACCCCCAACTGGCTTTCCATGGGAAACGTGGAGGCCCAGAGATCCAGAAACACATGTGGTTAGCCATAAAAACGGCACATGGACTGTATGCTCTCCCTGCACTCAGCCCCCAACCCTTCAACCCTGCATACCTACCCTCACACAGAAGAAAGAGAACAAGAACAACAGAAGAAATGGGGGGGGGGGGGGATTTTGAGGGGGGGGGGGGATTTTGAAACAAGGGACCTCATTTATCAAGCTAGATTTGAATGTCTCTAATTGTAACTCATCTGTATGAGCATTTACATCCAAAGATCCATTAAAAATATCATGCAAGTTCACTTGTTTATGGAGAAAGTATTCATAACATTTGTTTTAGATTATTATCGGTAATAAAAAATTTAAAAAACAAGAAAGTGAGGCAACATAAAACCAATCATTCAATTAAAAAGAAATATCTTGATGGAGTGTTTGCACAGAACCATAAGATATAAACAAATGCCTCAGATTGATTAAGGAAAACTAAACAGCATGAATCTTAGAAAGCCATCAATTATTAATAGACATGAAATATAGCAACATCCCACAATACACAATACCCAAATAAACCTGTTAGCAACACCATAGCTACCACCTGCAATATCAGAGCTACCAATGAGTAACAAGATAATCTGCAGAAACCTCCTATAAACACCATAGTGTATACCACCTGGATCACTGCCACCTCACAAGCAACTGGATTGACCCTTATAGCAATTTACTTCCTCGCAATCTGCCAAGGTTTCTTAGCAACCAACTAGCTACAAGCTTGCAACTAAATGGGGTCATACTGAAACCACTCTGAACTGCCATAGCAACTGTCTGGGTCCCCATAAAGCCTACGCAACAATACAACCAACTATTTACCTTACAACCAATTGAAAACATGTGGAAACCTCCTAAAAACACTACTGCCACCACACAACAATCAATAACAGCAATAACCACCCAGCAACAGCAAGTAACCAAGTGAAATCATTTCGAAAACACGTACAAACAGGTTGGACCCCACAAAATAGTGTATGTATATACTTTAAAAGAGTGTTTTGTCTGTCGTTTAACTGAAATTTTAAGCGTATTATCTTTTTCATTTTTTTTTTTACATTTTTACAGTTTTTGAGTTTTTTCTTTACACCTGCTAGTAAAAATAAATGCACCTCATACCAAGCAGTAACATTTATTGTGCCATTACAAACAAAACTAAGTATACTTACACATAAATGTAACAAAATATTGATAATTGAGGTCCATTGAGAAAGGAAAAGCTGATGGGCAAAAAACCCGGAAGCATATTGGCAGGAGAAAACAAAAGTGAGTGGTCACATGATGCTTCAACAGGATGCTTCTCCAACAATGGGGATCTTGTTGCAAGACAGTTAATCTCTTTCACTCCATGAGCCTAAGACAAACATCACCAAAGGAGGAGCTTGGCCTGGGTGCGAAGATTCTGCTGCAACCCCCCACAACATACAATAAGTATCTCCAGAGACACTGTTTCAATACCTGTCTGTCCTGTGTTCTGCCTTGTGTTAGTTTTGCCCTCAAGGTCTGAAAATCTGTTGTCCTGTTCACAAGGAAGATGTATGCAATTTAAAATCCCATCTGCATGTTTATTCCTTTCTGTTTTGCCATGCCAAGGAGCAATGATTTACAGCTGGATGACTGCAACAAGCGTCAATAATCCTACCAAATCTTCCTTTCGAATTCACAATGAAGATACTGTAACTAGGAAACGCTTGATATGCCATAGAAAAAGATTCCCCTATTACCAATCAAGTTCCAGTTTTTAATTGCTAGAGAAATAATTATTTATACTAATCTATTCTGGCAGGTGATCATGCTGTCTGATTACTCCACTACCATCTAAAAAAGCAAGCAAAACCAATGGTCCATTTATGGAATCTCTGGTAATTAGCAAGTCTTGATTAATCGATTACTCATTAAAGGTAATTAGCAAATCAAATTAATAAACGAATGGATGATAACATCCCCACTTACCCAGTATGCATGAGCCATTACTGCTTACTACCTAATAACTGAATGCAATTGAATTTTCCCAAATGAAATCGGTATAAAATCTGTATAAATACAGATTAAAAACAATGTTGGCGAAAAACTTTGGTGAAAAACAAAATCCAGGAAGCAGTCGAGCAATCTTTAAATAGTGTGAGAAGACTGGAAGAGAATGGGTGACATGAAAGATTTGCTTTTGCCATTCTGTCGGTGTCTGGCTACAACCCAGACCAGGCCTGGCTCACCACATACTCCATGCTGCAGTCTGCAGAATCTAGGGTGCGGTGGACAACTATGCACAACCATGCATGTTTGCACTCAAATTGCGGGGTTTGAAGAGTAAGTAGTGGGGCCCCAGGCGGAGTGAGGGAAAGTCTGTGAGCAAGTTCTTCAAAGCCCGACTGGTGTCACATCCTATCAACTTTGTGTTCCGCCATCATGGATTTATTTCCTGTTTATACCGTTGTTTAGCTGTGCCTTTGATCAGCAAAGTGACAAGCGTCACAAACAGGTGCTTAGAGTTAAGGTGCCACAACTGGCAGACAAAGATTGTGTCACACTTCATTTCCAGCTAGTGTTAGCGCATTTAAATAGGCATATCTCTGTGGCTGCTCTTGTTTCTGGTTTTGTGGAGGAATGTGAAGTGTAGTATGAAAGGAAAAACTGTAAAGCTTTATTTTTATTTTATTTTACTTAATTGGGCAGTGACCTCTTCAAGGTCAGTACACTCATCTTTGTGTAAATAAAATTTCATATATTGATCGGCATTTCTCAACAGACTGAAAAAGTATTATGCAATACAGTGTCAATGCTAGTCTAGATAGAAAAGTATAGCGGTGGTGAAGCGCTACCTTTAGTTACGAAAGGAAGAATAAAGATTATTCTTTATTCATAAGGAATCTATACATGTTCATAGAGACAGAAGTGAATACAAACACATTAGGGAGGTTTTTACTTTCCTATGAGTGCCATGGCCAGCGGTCCAATAGGATACTTGAGGAAATAGCACTTCACATCTGTCATATTTAATTAAGAGCAAGAAAAGCAGACAATGGCATTCCAGTTCAAGCCATATCCAGTTCAACTACAGATTTGGAGCAATAAACAAAAACTGAGAATGCTTTGCATTAGAACCATAATGCACATGTTGTATTGGCAAGATGAACGTTTAGAATGAGCCATTTCAGGAACAGGTTTGGTTTTATAGCCCAGCTTCTATTCAAGAGCGAGATGCCAAACAGACATCTACTTCAGTGTGCAGCAGTAAATGGGGATGAGAAGAAAGGGACAGTGGCAGTTTTTGAAGGATATTCAGGAGTAATCTCACATGAAAGACTCATCTATGGCGTTAAACCTCATCCAGCTCTTCAAACAAAACGTGGCATCTGACTTAACGAGGGCTTGGACTCGAGCGCAGCGGCAAGCAAAGACACGATACACTCTTTTGCACACTACACAAATTCAGCCCAGACACCTTGGCTGTTTTGAATTGTTCCAAACCTTCATGCTCTGTCAAATCTAGGAAATTGAATGAACACAAGAAACATAAACATGTTTAAAAAAAAAAAAAAAAAAAAAAAGACTATCATTCCACACACAGTCAGGCTGAGATTCAGCCCAGCCCTGAGGCACTGAGTGCTTCTTTAGCTGTAATCATAACCTGGCGTTGGGATCTGCCACTATCGCCACACCCCAAGCTTTCCCTTCTTTTCTGTTTTTAGAATGTTTGTGCCCTCACCGGGTTTTTGCTGCCTCTCATTTTATTACTTTTCTCTTATTTTTGTGCGCGCGACTTGCATTTCTTTTCCTTCCGAGGCTATTGGAGACAGTTTTGCATAAGCATTACAGGAGTGCTTTGATGTGTGTCCTGGCAATCGTCCATCTGCCCGGTCCCTATACCACTTCTTCTCTCCCATTTTTCCCCTGCCCTTATTTATCTTTTGCTTCCTTTCTAATCAATTTCCCCTGTTCCTTTTTATCCACTGCTTCTTTCACCTTCCTTTCACCCTCACCGACCTTGTCATTTCAGGTTGTTCCCGCTTTTCAGTCCAAGCTCTGGTTGCGTTTTTTCCCCTTTTTCTTTACCTGCCAAACAGATCTGTCAACAGGGTTCCATTGTGCGGTGGGCCCAGTCTGGAGCTGTGCTCTACTTGGAGCAACAAAAGCCTGTGGTACAATAGTCAAAGTGGGAATCAGAGTCACTTTAGCACTTGCTCTTCCTCACTCAGCATTGCACCCAGTGTCTTCTTAAGCTTTCCTTAATACTCATTGCTGACCTCATATTAAGTGGACAAATTGGTTATAGTTTATAGATATAGCCAATGCTTTTAACTTATTAGCTGCTGGGTTAAGCTACAGCTAGGGTTTTAGATAATGTTAGTGTTAGGATCAGTGTTGATTATCGCATGCAGGTTGTCGCATGCAGGTAAAATCGCATTGGGAATTTAAGATCACTCGTTCAGTGTCTTTTAAATGAAAGGGTTACATATGTAATGAGACTGACATGCTTTTTAATTTTTCCCTTGGGCCCAATAAAGTGAATCTATCTTTTTTTTTACCAATGGTTCCACCATCATTGCACAGGAAGCCATAAAAAATTGAGCAATGCTGGAATGAGACGCCAATTAGAAGGAACGTGAAGAGAGGCAGGTCAAGCTTGATTCATTCTGACCACAGGATGCCAGAGTTGAGCCTGGCATTCCATTCAAGCGAACCTTGGCAGAGCATTACGAAAGCCAGGAGAGCATTTTACAACTCCCCCCACTTTCTCTGTCTCTCACATACTAATATGTACAAGCAGACAAAACAGGGCTCTGGCGGCCAAATTATTGCTGCATTTATTAATTTTCTAGAAGGAAGCTCATTAAAAGGTTGATAATGGGGATATTATGTCAGACATTTCTCACCAGGGTCTAAAGTGATTCATTAAGACTAACACATTGCCTGGCTTGTGTTTCAAGGGATGAATTCAATCTTCCCAATTATCCCTAGGAAGAAGTCCAACTGGTAAGTACAAGGGCAGAGCTAGGGGTTGGTGAAATATCGCTGGCCACCCCAGGGGAAGAACTGACTGGTTGTTTAATTTGAATTTTCAGAAACAAGATCTTTTTTTTTTGCACATGACTCCGTTTAGCAACCATGCGAGTCCCAGCAACGCATTCATATTTTACATAGAGGGAAAACATTACATGCACCTTAGCCTGGGGAAACGTTAAGCAAGGTCATCTCTATAATAAAAATAACAACGTTTACAATATAAACACCATGTTATTGTGGACATGTCAGGATTTCTTAATGGCAAACCGGACGCATCAATCAAAACGCATATTTAGAGGAAATAGAGGGTTGCCAGATCTACATTTAAAATGAATAATATACACCAAAACGGATTAATGGATATGGCCATGTCGAAGTGTGCATTTTTTTAGCAAGCTTTGCCCTATCAGCTACCAACTTGAGAAGGGTAACGGTTAACATGTAATTCCTGTGAGATCTTTTTTGAATCCAGCAATCATATCTGCTGCATTACAGAGGACATTCAGAGTTAACGGTTCTCTTATTAGCTGATGTCAAACTGACTTACACATAAACAACTAAAGTCACGGCCAGGTTTGCTCATTGGGATTTCAGGCTATGGCTGGTTCCTGACACTAGGATCTCGAAGCAGTATGGATACCTGATCCAAGCATTCAGGAGGCCACAGGAGGAAAAAAAATCTCCAGTGGAACTTCCTTTCTTGTCTCTCAAGTAGATACTAAAAAGAGTGATCTAAACTCTTTCCCACAAACTACAAAGCGAATGTGTATTCTAATCCTGCCAAACTGGGCAACGAAAACATTTGAAAGCTGAAGATTCCCACCTGCTGTGGAATGTTTAAAGGCCTGGAGGTGAAATATGGGGCTTTTCTCTGGGAAATAGTTACTGGTTGGGAGTTTTCTCATGGTGGTGGTGCTGGTGGGATTTACAATTAAAACAGAGATGATAAAGCAGGTCTAAAGTTGGCTTGGAAGACCCAGCTAACAGTGAAATGCAGTGTAAATATACCTTAATGAACCTGATTAATGACTACTCAGGGAAGCCTTTTAATGATGACCTCCCTGTGTTGATAATCGCAGTTTTCTCACTAGGAAGAACAGATATTTATAAACTGGAGGTTTGGATTTCACAACGAACCAAAAATGCTGGTACTAGAAGTGATGAAGTGATCGTCTATGTGCTATGATGAAACATTTCTATCCTGAGTGAAATTTTTCCAGGATGAAGGAAAAGGAAGCCAGTCACATGCTGGGATTCTATAATTCCCAGATGTTTCCCCATAAGATTGAGCATTTTAATAGATATCAATCAATGTATCATTCTATTAATACATTGGCATGTTAAGAGTAACAATGTTAATAGTCCTTGAATTGATTAAGTAAGCCAAAAAATTACAATAGGAACATTATAGCCATTATAGTACTTTGGATAATCTAAGTATATTTGAAAGCAAATACCTTTGTACCTTTACTCAAATGCAAGTTTAAGGACTTTTACTTTTTTTTCTGGATTAATATTTCACTGAGTATATTTCTACTTTTACTCAAGTACATGAAACATTTTCTGCGATGTAACAACACAATCATCACCATCATCATCAACACCCTATTCAGGAGATATTTACTGGCCCCAAAAACCTTTGTGACTTGTGCATATATTTTATAATGGCAGCTTTAACAGTGCTTAACAGCACAAAGTACACAGTGATTTGTATTGCACCATTCACTCTCAAACTCAATTTCATTTAGAATTTAATGATCAACAATTTGTGATATTTGTCTTTGATGATTTCATCAACATTTGTTAGGAATTTCATAAATTTTAATGTCCTGGTATGGGGGTGTTTTTTCTGCCATTTTTAATATCAATCCAAGCACTTTGTTATTCTCGTTCTCAACAACACAGTGAGTATCACATGGTGATGTGTACTTGGTTTCTAGACATTACTAGGAGAAGGCTAGTTGACTCTCAAGTCAGATATGAATTATTGGTGAAATATTTTGGACTCATGTTAGTTTTGTCTAAACCTAAATCCAGAATACTGTCTTCTCATATGTATTATTTTGTAAATGAAGTCTAAGTGAAAGCTTGTACTTTTACCCTCATTTTGTTAGTTAATTTCTCTCTCTCTCAGACACACACACACACACACATGAAAGTACTTTGCATGCAAAGTAAACAGGCAACCACAAAAATAATTCATTTGAAAAATATAAACATTTAATAAAGGCTACATCTCTTCATAATTACAATAATTAAAGTACCAAGTCATCTTTAAAATGATGCTCTATATAATGCATAATTTACCTTTATGTGGAACAGAAAAAAAAACAGAATAGATAAGATCCAAAGCATTAAAAAAATCTTTGCAACATAAACCCCTTTAGAAAAGCAAGGGAATATTACACCCTGAAGCAGGGCAGCACATGGCATGGTATCCATGTAGGCACAGGTACTGCAGTCTAAAACACTGACATTAGTCTATACTCCTTTGCTGATGCCAATGCACAACTACACCCTGTCCAGGAGCTCTGTAGTTCTTTGTAACTTGTTATAATCTCACCACGTTGGAGAGAACTTCCATGATGGGTGCACCTAACCTCTCAGTTTCCTGCCCTTTCTGCTTAAATGGTGCTGAAATGAAGAAAGGCCACGATTTTGATTTAGTGGGATTAAGACATCAACAGTGCTGCTCAATTATATCAAGGATGCATGTTTTTTTCTTTTTTCTTGAGGGGGGGGGGTTGTTTTACGATTATGCTTCCTCAAGGCTCCTTGCCAAGGTGGTTTGATCCTGTGCAATTTCCTAGGCTCATTAAATCAAAGGCACTATGATGCAAAATGGGATAGGGCCCGGGAGGCATGATGGGCAGAGTAAATATGAAAACGCCAGAGAGGGTTGAGAAAGCTGGGTGGTCCCAGCATGGAAGTCCTCTCCTTATTGGACAGCATCTGAGACTCCTAGCGTTTATTTATAAGAAAGGGGGAGGGGGAAACTCTAGCATTATGACCATGCATGTGTTACATTGGAAAACAAAATCTCCCAATTCAACTAAGCAGCTTGTCCATTAAGCTGGACATGGGGCAGGAGGGAAATGACAGTTAAATAAATATTAATATTCTTTTGTTGTTACAAAAGCACAATATAATGTGCACTTACCTCTTTATAGACATACACACATTCACACACACACACAGTTACAAACACCTGCAATTAACACAACTAAACCTTGGTCAGCAGTCCGTGGTGCGGGACGCACCGGCTCTGTAGCGATCCCTCGAAAAAAAAAAATAAAATAAAACCACATACAGTCACCCGCATCTTCAAACAGTGGTATACTCATAGCGTCTCTTCACCATTCCAATTAATAGTTAAGGTGCCTGATCTCCCAGGCTGCTTTGCTGGAGTCCACCAGTTGGTATACTTCATTGGCTAGTATTCCTTCAATAGCTTGATGAGCCAAAACAAATCAAAAAGAGTTTCTGTGGATATATTAAACTTTCTTTATCTTTGAAAATACAGGTCGATTTGTGCTGAAGTCCATTTCTTCGGCTTGTTGGCCTCAAGTGGCGTGTTAGTGGACTGTTCACATGAGGACGATATATATATATATATATTTTTTAGTCCGTTCGTTCCACTTTTCCCAGGATTTTGCCCTCGTATATGGGAAGAATGGTGCAGTCGTCCCATACTTCTTCGAACACGGCTCCGCACTCAAACTCGTCACTGGCCTTCTTGAAGTAGTACCTGTAGCACAGAACGTTACGTGTTATTGTCATATTGTCAAAATGTGCTCTAAACATCTGTTTGTAAATAATCTTTTATGCACCACACCCCCTACTCTCATTCATTTGCAATCAGCAGGGAGCCTTGGAAAAGAGAAACCGATGAGAGGCTCGAGGCAAACAAATCGGTAGAGCGTTGACATACACAGGTCAAAAAGAAGCCCCATGCTTTCCACTTTCATATGTTAGTCAGCGCAAGAATAACGCTTCTGATCTTTCTAGGCAGAGGTATGGTTTAAAAAGCCTGAAGGGTAATTAAAATATCCTCTACCCCCCCTCGAATGATTCTAGTCTTGGGTCTTGCATTGTTGTGTGGACCAGAAAGGGGGCTTGCTCTAAATTAGAGGGCGGCTTAAATCCTGACGTCCCTCCTCTCTCTTGCTTGTCGCCAGTGTTCCTCTGTCTACTGGTGTCTAATTGGGGCCGCTGTCAAATGAAGGGCTTCTTTCACAAAGGTTGATATTTTGGGTGCCGGCAAGTCTGCATGTCACCACACACACACGCACACACACACACACACACACACACACACACGCACACACACACACACACACACACACACACACACACACACACAATGTGTGTATACACAGGCTCTTGCTTTCTCCTCTTTCTTGTCCAATGACCTGGCCGGGGTTAATAGAGAAGACGGCTCTCAGGTTAATAGTTTTGTGACCTGGGGTGAAGGGATCATCGTCATCTCTATGAGGTCACATGCTCCAGGCTCTTCCTCTTCACTCCATTCCGCATCAAACGGAAGCAGGGCGAAAAAAGGGAGGAGTGGAGCAAAACGATTGTTACAAATAATTCGCTTTGTAATGGAAAATGGCCCATTGGCTAAAAAAAACCTATGCTGTAGTGTGCACTTGAATTCCAAAAGCAAATCTTTTCATTTTACGAGCGGACCAAGCCATAAGAACAATGCACATAAAACATCTAGAGGATGGAGTTGGGCCAGAAGCTATGGCTACTATTAAAATGAAAATAGGATGTGCTTGCCATACAGGAAGGCTTCTCTAAACAAGAGTCCTGTGGCATCGCCCCCCAACCCCTCCAACCCCTCCCCCAGCCCCCTACAACAGTCATCCATGTACAATGGTCAACTCTGAAAGCACATGAGGAGCAGCCCTTACAGGCTTGAAAAAAAGGGAAGAAGTTGGGAAAAGAGCGCAAGAGAAGTCTTTCCATTGGAACACATTTTATGTGGCAAGATTCTTCTCTGAGCAACATCTGGCACCAATATCGTCTGGCAGTGCTGGCAAGTACTGTTCTTTGTTGAAATGCTGCCATGTCCCAGCTCCACACATTTTCTGCTATTAAAACCATCAGCTTTGACTTCGCCTGGCCTTGAAAAAAAAATAGTATAAAGAATGTGCAAGGTAGGAGAGCTTCAGTGTAGGAAGAGGACTGTGTATTACACCTGGGACACTGAGTCAGGCGATAAATACTGTAATTAAGCACATATAGACCTCTTGCAGGAAATGCTCGGGTTTGAGTGGGCTGTTAAAAATGCCATTCAACTTAAACAGGACAAAATCTAATCTGTTGTTTGATGCGAATGAAAAATTCAAACTCGATAGCTTATGTAAACACACACACTTATAATATGTATGTATACACACACACACACACACACACACACACACACACACACACACACATACAGTGCATGACAGCAATGTAGCTTGATACAATCGCTGAAGAATTTACACGAGTCTTAGTGCATGAAATGAAAGACCTGGGCTTCAAAGACGTGCTTATTAAGTGTGCCTTACAAAGAAATCAATACCAGATGTGACCGAATGGCTCCAGTTAAAATTCCCTCTTTCCTCTTCTGTACACCCACTGCATCTCGCTTCTCTCTCTCTCTCTCTCTCTCTCTCTTCCCTCTTACCACCAACTCCAGTAAACAAGCAGCAGTAAACATTCTCCTCTTACACACAACAGCAGAGGCTGTTCTTTGAGCGCCTAGCTAGAGCATGAACCCCTTCAAGCTCCTGAAACCTTTCAAGGGCGCCTTTCTTCTCGGTTACCTTCAATTACATACAAAGGAAACACATGGCTCCATGGGCCTGTCTACTAAAGGGTGGCTCAAATTCACCAATCACATAGAGTCATCAAGGCCCGGGAGAAGGAGCGAGTGTGTACCTGTAGTTGCCTTTCTTGCGGAGCTGCTCTTTGAAGTGGCCTAGGGTGAGGCTGTGTGTCTTCATCATGCGCCTGTAGGGGATCTCCTCACCACAGAAGAAGTATGTGACCACGGTTTCGTTGGCATGGCTGCCAGGAGGCTTCTTTGGCTCTTTTGGGCTGCGGGGGAAAATGGAAAAGAGGAAGACGGTGTGAGAGTGGACACGCAGACACTCGCTACGTAAATCGTTCTGCCAAATCTGAGAAAAACAGAGGGGTGAAAATAGCGCCAATGCTTTTCCATTAAAATTTGTGTGAGTGTGACGAGACCAGTGGAAATGTTTACTTTATCCAAATAAGAGAAATACATTCAAATATCAACGCAGATCAAATACATTTCAACTAGATGAACTTTAATATGCAAACACTGGAAATCTGGCAAATAATAAATGAAAACTGTTTTATAGTATTTTAGTACACAATAAGACAAGATCACATTCCAAAAGCGCTTTTAGAATACTTACTGCTCTGTTAGAACTTGGCCCTGAAGAGAAGCAGCTCCAGGTGGAAGAGGCACTGCATGGCTCTTTTCTCTTTGAAGGCCTGCCGTTGTATGTCTGATAGAAAAATAATTGGCGATAAGTATACTTTACATGCACACTATCCTCACAGTCAATCCCTGAAATAAAATGCTCAGGAAATAAAATGGTCCTCACCTCTGTTTGAGGGGTTTGGAAACCTCTTCTAGACGTCTGCATGCTTCCTCTAACTGTGCCAGGGTGTTGGGTGGAGGTAGAGGGGGCATGGCGGGGTCCTGGATGAATGGATGAGCTGGCTGGTGGGTGCGAAGGTGCCCAGAAATGCCTGCACCTCCCCAAGTGTGGCTGCGTGCTGACTCAGAGCCATAAAGCTTTCTTGTGCTCTGAGTGCTGTGGGAATTGCAAGTTATTAATTGGTTATTATGAGTGAAGTGTGGTCGGGTGAAATGATTTTTGAGGTCGGCATGCCTACCTGTGAGGCTTGTGCTTGGCCTGACGATCACTCTCTAGGATCCACTGCCAGACGTTCTGCGAGCGGTCAGCGCTGTCAGTGGGCAGCAGCAGACTGCTACTATCTGCACTCTCACTGTTCACCTCTTCACCTGACCTACACATACGCTTGCTCAAAGCACTTGAACATCTGGATAGGAGCAGAGAAAAAAAGAGATGTTTAGATCAAATCAGAAAGAATGTCATACCAGTGACAAAACCATATCGAAAAGAAAATAGTAAACTGTGATTTATAAACGTAGAATAACGCACCCTTGGTTCGCCTCGCCAATGCCGTTTCCGTGCTCAGGGCCCAGGCTGCGGCTTCGGATGTACGGTGATGGACACATGCCCTGTACCCGCCGTGCTGCCTCAACTTCAATCTGCTCCTTGCTCTTAGGGATTGCGTGGTGATGGATGTAGTGGTGATGGACATGTTTGGAGACAAACGTCCGTCCAGACGGGTAGGCAGGCATAGGCGCGGCACCACCCGCAGGCCTGTTCAAAGGCCGGGGTTCAGGCGAGTGAGAGCGTGGGGAGTGGCGGGCAATCCCAGGGGACTGACAACCAGGTGTCCTGAGAACACGGGAAAGGTGCTCGTCTAAGATGGCCTGTGGGTCGTCTTCGCTCGAGCGCCGCTGCGAAGCTGAAGAGAGCTCGGACTCGTCACGCTCTTCCTCCTGCAGGATTACACAACCAGGTGCAGAACACGGGAAAGGTGCTCGTCTAAGATGGCCTGTGGGTCGTCTTCGCTCGATGCGAGCTGAAGAGAGCTAGACGCTCTTCCTCCTGCAGGATAACATGCATACATTTAGACAAACATTTTCCATACATATGTTGTGTAAACCATGTACAAATGTCAATAAGAGTGAGAAACCATTACATACTAACCTCCTGGATCTGCTGCAGTCTCTCTTCCAGTGAGCTCATAGTCTCTTGTTCTCGCTTCAATCTTTCCAGTCGGGCAATGAGCTGAGCAGCGAATACTGCCGGATCCACTGGGGTCATGTCCTTTGGTGGCCGCTGTGGCCTCTACCCATGATAAAAATACAGCTGTTATTGCTTTATTTGTGCCATTAGGACCATGTAATTGCTTCTGGCGTTGCCACATATGAACGCGGTTGCGCCAATAACTCCTATTAAACTAGAACTAAGGAAGAGAGAGCCTTGATTCACACAGCTGCCCTCTACCTGAGTGCCTTTTCCATACACACACTGCGCCCTTCACCGCTGGTGTGAGCAGTTGGTCACACTCTGAGGAGCCTCAGCTTGCTCTCTCTGTAGTGCCACCAAGCCACTTCAAAAGAAGCTTTGGCAAATATCAAACGCACACCAGGGCTGGGAGCGACAGTGGCTTTACATCCAGGAATAAAAGTCACATATCAACAGGAGAGGAGCGAGAGAGGGGTAGGGGGTAAAAAAAAAAACAGAAAAAAAGAGAGGATTAAAAGAAGGGAAAGGAAGATGAGGAGATGAGTGGTGGCAGTGGGTGGGGGGGTGGGGTGGGGGGGTTTATGGACCCCTTTTTCCCCAGGGGCCCCCCCCCTGGCTGGGTGGGGGGCTCTCTTTGCTTTTTTTCGAGGGGGGGGGATCTTAGGGGGGGATGGATAGTGTGGAGTCAAACAGAGGGAGATCAGAGAGGCAGAGGTAATTTATTTTCCCACCACATGCTGGGCACTTCTGAGCTACAGTAGCCACATTATGTGTCTAGGTTGGTGTATATGTGGACAAGGTCCCATATATCTGTTCATTTATGATGGCTATTTTTGTGCTCTTCCATGGTGTTGTGGCCACATATATACATTTAATTACTGTGAGGAGACTTAATTGTTGGTTCTGCTACAAACAGGTAGAAAACTAACAAATGACAACAGATGGAGAAGATTCGGCTTATGAATTGGTGACATATACAGAACTTTAAAGATTGTTCAAACTCTCGCTAGGGCTCATAAGACAAGGCCGTTTAAAGCTGCACAGCGACACCAGGAGTGTCCTGTCTCAGAAAAGAGTGTAGTAACCCTGCTGGTGGTGTCGCTTTCCTGCGAACTGGTTCAAATCACAGAGTGATCAAAGCGAGGGAGTGGGTTTTTAGACTCATTTAGAAACCTCTTATTTTATAGCATTGGTCATTCGTCTTGTCGATGCCTTTTTCCAGATTTATTTTCGTTCGGCTGTAAAATAGCTGAAATTGGGGAGGCGTAAATATACAGAAGAGGTAACTTACAGGAAATGCAGGTAACGAGACCTGGCCGTTCATTCTCATGTTCCGATGCATCTCTCTCTGAAGCTGCTTCTTGCTGCCCATTTTGTACGGTGGGATCCCATCACTGCCAGGAGATAGAATGAGGGCGAACAGATTACATACACTCCATTTACCGCAATGTAAGTTTTGACACAATGTGCCAGGGCTAGGCTGAAAGGAGGAATTCACAGAGCACAGATGTAACACACACTGCTATGGCAATGTTAGATAAAGAAGAAGAAACAAAAAATAAAATAAAAAGCTCCATGTGTCGCAGACGCCTTTGAGGCCATCCCACGCCAAACAGGGTCGTTTCTTTCTCATAAAACTTCAATGTCTTTATAATTTTCAGTGCGATTTATAAAAAAAAGCTTGGACACTTTGGTCCTTTTACAGCTTTTCTTCCCCCTCTTGCCCACTTGGAAGTGTCTGACCCAGCCCTGAATGCTGCGTCCAGCATGGCTTTGAAAGCTCACAGTCATGCGCACAAAGCCAGAGCTCCAATCTTCATTTGGCAAGCGGCGCTGCAGTCAGCCTCTGATCTCGGCAACATCAAAAGGCTGGTTTGTAAGATAAGGTAATGTTTGAAGTCGGCGCAGAAGCATTCCCTAGTGTCCAAGCAAATCCATAAATAAGATATAAGCAACCCCCACACACACATTCTTCCCATGCTCCCTCACTCGCTCCTTATCTAGAAATGAGATTCAGATTTGCTTTGCCTTTTAACTGAAATAAAAAATGAACTTTTGCAATCAGAACGGTCCCCAAACAAACAGACGTCTGCGTTTTCCTCGACTGCTTGCCTAACCCGCAGTGATAAAAGTTAAATCGGGAAGAAAAGCACCATAGCTAGTGGCAAGCAGGATTGAGGAGAAGGATGAAAGAAGTGAAGATATGGCGTATTATCAAGTTTGAAATGATCTACTGAACAAACCAGCGTGATTTTCATCGACAGGTTTAGGAGCGTATTGGGATTTGCCGTTGCGAATTGGTGTTTAGAAGTGTTTGTGTAGATGAAACACAACTCAGTGCTGCATAATATGACAATAAGTGTCAAACTGAAGCTAGGAGAGATTATGATGTGAACAGCAAACAAATAGTTGAAAATATTCGACACCTCTTGTCATAAGAATGTGCAACCAAGTAGTAACGTGACCTGTGCCAAAATATTAATCTTTCAAGTTTAATCAGCCTGGCCTTCTCACACTCACACATACACACTCTCACAAGCTGTGTGTTGGCCAGCTCTTTGAGGAATCAGGGGAACAGAAGCTGGCCTCTTTCATTGGCCTAGCTTTATGGGGATCGCCTATTCACTTGGGCAAGTAATTTTCAAAGCAGCCAGCCACCCTCTTATCCCCCTAAGCTCGCCTTCCTTAACAATGGGCTGAAAGCGATTCGCTTAAGCCTTTCATCCACCATGCACTTTATTCCTCACTCCCTGCACTTAACTATGCGCGCGCACAATCGGCTCCGCAGCTAACACGCATGGGGGGTGGGGTGCGTCGGGCTACAAGTGTGTATGGATGAGGGGGTTTAGGGTTGGAGTTTAAGGTTCAAAGGGTGGTGGAGTTTGCCCTAAACTCAATGGATCCCCGGAGACAGTCTTGCATGCCAGAAATGACTAGCATCTCTCCTGGATGCCTCAATGCCAGGGATGATCAAGAAACGCACGCCAATGCTAGCCAAACTTGCTTTCATTTAGTGCCAGCTCATCTCAATGAGTATCTTACGGTCCACATGGCCAGTTCTCCGCTTCTCTTTCATGCCAGGACGACAATAGGGATGGGCGGGAACAAGAATTAATGGTGGCCACTAGGTTTGAGCAAAGCACAACAAGTGAGGTCTCTTTGAGTGTGGAGAAAAACCCCTGATGAACTGAAAGCAATCGGAAGAGTGGGAGGGAATAATAAAAGTTCTGTTTCCTGTGGTCGATTTCGCAGACATTGGTATTATTTAGCATTCAAAATGGAGCAGGCTGTATTTTCCCAAAACTGGGAGCAATGGAGTACTGCAGTACACCAACGCATAGACTCTGCACATTCCTATTAATAAACATCTAAAGAGCCCTTTGCCAAGCGGGGCATTACCTCTTTTTTTACCAGCTTCAAATAATATACCCCCCCCCCCCCCCCCCCCAAAAAAGCCCATGTTCTTATTCTGTCACACAGCTACGCTCTTTGTATGTATACAACCACAAGCATCATACACATTGTGTGGCATTATTTACTATGCCATGGACTTTTTCGCTTGTGACTATTTACAAAGACACAAAGTCGGACTTACACGCTGCTGTCTGTCATTGACATGGAGTCATCTGTCATGGTGTCACTGGAGATCTCGCTGTCGTTGGCACTAGTGGTAGGGGCGAAACTGCAGCCAGACGCCACATGGTTGGCAGGATCACAGCGCCTATACGACCTGGACAGACACAAAGGAGGTGTTAATATGTTACTGTTGCAAGCACCCTTTAAAAAGAACAGACACTTAATTAGAGCTTGGCTGTCTTTGGAGATGTATTTAAAAAAAAACCTTCCAAACAAGTCAAGCGTGTGCGTGTAACTTCTTCTTCTAAGTAAAACACCAGGGTCTTGGACAAAGAAGCCACTTCAGTGGCTCATGTTGATGATGACTGAGTGAGCTGGGTGGTAGTGAGTAATGCAGCTTTATAGTGTGTATGACCTCAGAAATATAATCTTTGGGCCTTTCGTAGCAGTCAACCACTTGGACTGCTTTAGAAGAATCTCAATCTCTCTCATTTTATTTTATCCCATATTATTCATCCTTGTGTCATTTCTTTCTCATATCTCCTTTAAACATTGTGGTAGACTTCTTCCAAGTACCCACCTAGTGCCTCCCTCCCTCCCTCTCGCTCACCCTCTCCATTCCTCTATCCTGCTGTGACACATTCTTGTATCGTTGAAGGAGGACAGGAAGAGAGCCTGTGCTTACTCCGAGAAGAAAAGCAAAAAAGACAGGGAGAATGCAAGAGAGAGAGAGCGAGAGAGAGAGATGGAGGGAGAGCACAAAACTCGAGGGAGAGACACACAGAAAGAGCACATGAGACAGATCTAAGAAGTCATAGTGAGTAAAAGACCATAAGAGAGTGGAAAGAAAGGAGGAAGTGAAGAAGGGGGAAGGAGGGCCTCCTTTATGAGAATGCCTACTGGCAGGAGGGCTGCGAGGAGTTAAACAGCATGACTGCGGACAGAGGCCCCAAGTCAGACCTGACCTTTGGAGGCTCTCGCAAAGAGTCAGGTATTTAGCACAGCTGGGCTCGCATTTCCCCCTCCCCACCTCACCCTCTCATTCATCCGTTCTTTCATGAGGAACCCCCCCCTTCCCTTTCTCATCTTCTTTTCCGCTCAGAAAGTATGCTTGAGCTTCTTCTGTGGGATCTCCCCCTCTCCCCCCCCCCTCCGTCTTTGGCAGAGAAATGAGATAAAAGTGGAGAGGGAAGTGAAATCACTGGATGAAAAAAAAAATCAAAAACAGATATGATGATGGCAACTGGTTCAGCAAAGCGAGTTGCTGCGGCTTGGTTTTTTTCCTCTGTAAATAACTTGAATTTGAGGGGCGATGGAGAAAGAGTCAGAAAGGAAGTGAGAAATGAGTTCCACATGGCTCAGATGAACACAACCCAGATGCTGAGAGTTACAGGGAGAAAGAAAGAGAGCGAGAACTCAAAGGCAATCCTAATAAAGTTTTTAAAAAACTGGATGTACACTATGTGGTGTGTTTTTTATACAACCATGTCTTATCAATCAGTGATATGAGATGAAAAGTTCCTCCGGATTCCTCTCCAGAGCGGATAAACAAGAGTCTGGCACTTCTCCTTGACACCTTTCCTCATTTACAATAATCAACCACGGAAGACTTTACACACAGAAACTAAGCTTAATTAAAGTGTAATAACTCACACAAGCTGATTGCAATCTTTGGGTTGAAGGTTTCCCAGTCCACTGGACCTTCAGCATGGCTCAGTTGTTGTTATTTAGTGGATCCGCACTGCCTACCTTCATGCTGAAGTGGTTATTAGTAAAGCACGCATAATTTGTAGCTTGCTAATAAAAATAAATAAATAATCTGAGCTGTTAGCATTCCAGATATGGTTTCGTGTTTGGGACGCATGACACGATCGGCTTCAGCGCTCTGATGTCCAGAGGCGGATTTGCTCTGAAGCTCTATCCATCAGCGGAGCGATTTCAAAGCGCAGGAAGCGAACACGAGCCAGCAGAGGGCCGAGTGCGCGCGCGGGCGCATCATCGCTTTGGAAAAAGCCGCTACTAATGAGAGCAACGCGAGCAGAAAGCTCTGAGCAGTTACACAACTATACACACGCATTTCCCAACGTTTCTCATATTCTGTTTTGGCTGAATCAACGCTTATACTAAGTAGAGAAAGACAAGCAACTTTTTTGGGGGGTAGAAAGACTTTTGGCGAGGTCTCACCTGTAGTTTTTGTCCAACACGTCTACTGTCCTCAGAGCCGGAGAAGAGCGCAGGGCTTTCGCCGACAGTCCGACCACAGCCAGCGCTTTGGCTTTAAAGTCGTTACAACTCCATTCCTCTTCTTCGTTCAGGGTCGGTAAGTAACCACAGACCAGTTTTAGGCTCCCGAGAGCACCCGAGTTGGTGTGTGTGGGGTTTTCACCGCCACTGCGCACGTACTCAAGGTATATGTCGGATTGCAGGAACGTCTGGTACGCGTTTTCCTCCATGCTGGTCTGGATCTCGGTCTGCGCCTGGTCGAACATGGAGGAGTCGATCTGCTGTCGCTTCACGTTGTCCCGTATAAAAGTCTTGGTGGCCGGCTTGAGGCGCCTGCCAACCACGCCGTCGGCTTCCACGTAGCGTTTGTAAATGGCCTTCGCCACGCGCAGGGTCTTGCCGTCCTTTAGGTCCATTTGGCGGAAGCCGTTGCACGCGAACCAGAAATCGAGCGCGTCGGCACAGCGCTCGCGCTCAAGGAACACCCGGAAAAGTCGCGCGCCGTCCTGGTCGCCCAGCAGCGAGTGCAGGGACTTGGTCCAGCGCGCGAGCGGCGAGTCCGGTGAGGCACTGCCCTCGGGCTCCCCCAGGCCTTCGGCGTCCCGGCGCGTCGATCGCACCGTCTCCTTCCCTCTCAGCGCGCTCATTTTGCTCGGCAGCTTGCGGCACTTGGCTTCGCCCTCTTGGCCCGGCACGGGCGGACGGGGAGCATCTTCTCGGAAGCTCGTGGCCACGGGGTCCGAAAGCGCCCCGTTCATGGCTGCACGGCGTTGTAGCTCCGGAGCTCAGCTCTAATCTCCCTCAAACTCTCGCTTGAAGTTAGCGGGGGAGCACCTCTGTCCGGCTTCTTTCTGAAAACACACACACACAAAGTATTGATCTAATCAAAAGCAGATCCGCCCCAAACTTCAAAGGGAGAGAGAGTGCGCTCCCTCTCTCTCTCTCTCACACACACACACAAGCACCCGCGCACGCACACAAGCTTTCATGGGTGGGTGGGGGACGGGGGGTTCAAGCTTCACAGAACTTTATAGAGCTTCATATTTTACCATCAAATGGATACGATCCTACTATAATCATTTTCTAATGCACCTAGGAAGAACCCGACAGTACAGCTAATCACAATAAACACAATATCAACACCGTCAACTTACAGCTGGAGTGTGTGTGTGTGTGTGTGTGTGTGTGTGACAGAGAGAGATCTACTGTAAAAACCTAAGTTTCTTACAATGAAAAACATATCCCAACTTTCTGAGCTTCTCTCCTGCTACCCAAAGTCTACATGCACCGAGTAACCTCGCATTAAACCCACGCTTGAGTTTTAATACTAGCAGGAATAAATAATAAAGATACACCTCCAATCGCACTTTGTAGTAGTTTCCTACAGAAAGGCGGATAGATCTGTCCCGGGATAAACCTGGAATACCGGACAACAGCAGCACCGCCACCTGATCCACTCGGTCAGACCAGAGTTACAGAAAAAACAACAACAAAGTAATAATATCAATGATTCGGACACGCGATCCACCACTTTCCGATTAAAGTTAAGTCAGTGCATTTTCCCCTCCCGGTCTGCATTTCATGCAACTCGGAAACTCGAAAAATAACATCAGTCATATGAATAGAGTCAATGAATCAATCAAACGGCCATTCAACTTCAAACCCCCTCCATAAAATCTACAGGGAAAGTCTAATATCTCAGTAGCACAGCGGCACACAAAGTTCTCATGTTCGGTATAATAAACACACCGCAAAAGCAGACATTACGTTTAAAAACACAACACACAGTGTTTGTAGATAAAATGCGTCTTTCAAAGCAATAATAGAGGATCTGGATCGGACACAGCCGCGTTACTTCAAAGCGAGTGGAAAGAACATCAAAAGCGGCCCTGTGGGGCCAAAGCGAGGAGAACTTACCATCGACCCATGAGTTGTGTTTCCCCCAAACTCGAGCGTTTTCCACGAGTCCACACACACACACACACACACACACACACAAAGAATTAGTCCACAATATCCAATAGAGCGGCGCTCCTCTCTCGTTTCCCGATCTGTTCTTCTTCTTCCTTTTTGTTACAGTCGCAGAAAGTAAAAAAAAATGTTCACAGCGGTTCCCCCCGCGTTTTTTTCCTCGAGTGTTTCACGCAGCCACGCCGCACAGCACACATCTCCTGTAGGCTATTCCAACACGTACTGGGCTCAGGGTTTAAGTGCGGACATCAAAGTAAGAAGCCGACTGCCTGGTCCCGAAAGGTACATAGAAAGAAATGCGACTGTTGGAGAAAGGGGAAAAAACGTACACGCCTACTAACAAGAGCGAAATCGCACCGATTCCGTACAAAATCTTACCCGGAGTAAAAATGGCGATAGTTAGGATTTTTTTTTCCTTCGCGTGTAATTTGCTGTTATAAACTTTTAGCACAACAAAAAGTTACTACCAAGTTGCAAGGACCTTATCAAAGGCAAGCGATCTTGCGCCAACTCCCCGAGGCTTTGGAGCGTCAGAAGTAAGTGATCTGCCGCCCCAATAGCGTTCAATCCCCGCGATCCTTCTGTTGCTACAGACACTTTCAAAGCGCACAAGTTTACTTTAACCCGTTCAGCACCGCCACAAAACACCTCTACTGCTTCTGTGTGCTGCAGTTCAACTTTTTCAGCTAAGCACTACCACGAATAACCAAACAATCAATTATAACACAATGTACCAACTAAAACAACAATCTCATTATTAACACGTGTTTGCCAATATGTTCTTAATTTGTATTTTATTAGAGCTATAGAGATGACCTACGATGATGTTAATAGGTATGTAATGATTTCTAGCATTTGAATAAAAAGTGTATTATTTTTTAGATTATGCACGAATGTTCAGTAACTCCTGTAAACAAACTTCTGAAAAAATCTAATTCAAAATGTATTTGTCACATATACATATATAGTACAACATGTACAACCGTCCAACATGTAAACATAAGGGGAAAACTAATAGTTCAGACATAAAACTATTAGAAAAATAAAAATACACACATAAAAATAGTGCGTGTAAAAGAAAATATGAATGAAGTAAGAATAAGGATAAGATATATATGATGGATAATGGATGGTATGTGGCAGATATGGCAGTGTTAGTGTTACAAGGTTACATAGCAAGTGTTACAGTGTTACAAGGCAAGGTTTGTAATTAAATAAATAATGATCAACATTCAAAAGGATTAGTCTAAAGTCTGGACTCAAGTTTGAAATTCACCTGAAATAAACCTACTTGACTTTTTAAATCTATAAAAGTGCAGTTTAATAAAAAATGTAACAATTTAATAAAATCTTTGGTTTATTAAACACACAATTAACAACTAAATTTCTGATACTTAGTAGTAAATACGTCATGCCTGCAATTTTTTTTCTTCATGTTTACATGTTGGATGGTCTTAAAAAGCATTTCAACGTGTATGTGACAAATAAAAGTTTGAAACATGTCAGAACTTACCAGTATAGCTAAAAAAAAAATGGTTGCATTTAAGCAGAGCTGTGTGCTTACTGAAACTGAGTGAAATTGATAAGACTTGTGAAAACTCCTAAAAATATTCAGCTACACCTTAGCTACATTAAGATTACAGTATAATTCTGCCATTTTCTTTGTATTGAGCATACATTACATATTCCAGGATCAAAACATATCAATGTGGATGACTTGTAATGAACCTGCTATGAGTGCCATGTCAATAGACATTCGAGGCATATCCTAAACCACATATGGCATAGTAAATATTAGATCGAACTGGCAAAAATGTAATTTCTGTTAATACAAACAGACTACATATTGTTTATATGTAGTCTGTTTCTCTATTTATTAGTTAGCTAGAATCACAGCTTGATGAAATTGATCAATAATTTGAGTAATTCTTGTAGCAGTTAAATGAATACACATTGGAGCACGATGGAATAATTCTGCAATAGTCCACACTTTAAGACCAAAGGCAGTTGGAAGCACAGAATATCATTGTATAATGTATAATATACAACAAACTGTCCTATCATGCCTGCATGTCTGGGTTTTATCTCTGAAAAAGTGAAACTACAAGAAAAGCCTGTCCTGCATTTTCAAATCCACAGATAAGATGTCCTAATGATCTCACCCTCATCATACTTCAAAGGCCTCATTGTCCCTTTCATGTTGAACATTAACAAATAGGATATCATAAAAAAAAGACTGAATTAGCGCAATGTGATAAAAATTTACCACAGTGTGGCAGAGCAGCGCACTGGTCCATACATTCCCGTGTGATGGCACACTAACCAGCATGAACAGTGGGCATGCAACTGTTTACGATTTCATTTCTGCACAAACCGTAGCGTCTTATCCAATTCTGAAACAGATAAAACATCCATAGCACATTTTAATCGTCCTGAGCAATCGTCACACACCTGAATAAAGCCCTGTAGTCCATAGTTAAGCGAATCCACAAACAAAACCGTGAACTACCTCAATTCCACTAGCAGCTGAAAGCCACATTTAAGGGATTAATAATCCAGCCCATTTACAATCCAAATGCTCATGCATATAGACAATCGGTATGAGCTTCTCTTGACTTAACATACCATAATGTGGATTTTTCTTTTGTGGACATTATGTGGACAAAAAGAGCATTTAATTATAGGAATCAAAATTTTTGAAATTTGTAAAAAGGTTTATGACAGGATTTTGTTCACGCAAATATACTGAAGATATTTAAGCAGAATCTAAAAATAGATTTATTTCCAGCTCATACTGATATGCATTATTATGTACGTAATACTTATCTAGATTGTCAAAAGTAGCACAGTGTGTATGTATGTATATATTTAATAATATATTTATATATTTGTTTTGTAGAAATCTTGTCTAAAAATGTAGAGGGGTTATCTGATTGAGACTAGATGCACTCACTAGGATTTCCACAGAATTTTGATCACAGAAATTTTTACCTACAAGTGGGATATGGAGCTCAAACATTTACCACACAAACATGCGGGCGTTTTTTTGCTAATTTCTTTGTATGGGTTACAGTGGTTGAAATTAGGCTACTAGGTTGATTATATTTTGCACAATAGAGGCAAATAAATTGTGGGATGGCCATAAGCAAAATTAATCATTTTACATGGGCCAGTCTCACGCACATCTCTCTATTTGTGAACGTGGGCGGTGTAGCTGTGGCTGTGTCACTGTCAGAACCAGATTCACATGCCATGAAAGTGTTTGCATGTGTTACTTGACCAAATCTTTTTTTTTTTTTTAATATTTAATTGCAACCTCATTAAATTTTTTCATGACCACTTTAATAGGACAAATTTGGTATGAACTAATCTCTTATATAAATGTAAAAGGACCTTAAAATATCCTAAAAGTTCAGGAAAAAAACTGTAACCACCCTTCTTTTAAGAAAGTCATTTAGCAAGCCAACATCTAGCCTTTAATCCAAGGACCCCACACTCAGTAGCAGTAGCAGTCTGGGGCCCAGAACACCAATAAAATTAAGTATGTTTGAGGGTGTCTGCCTCTCCCTCCACACCAAGCCAATGATCAGTAACTCTTCTCAATTACTGTATTGTCCGCGGCTTCTTTCAGCTCTGGGTTAAACTCTTAGCAGGTTGCTTTGAAGTGATTGTCCCTTTATCTCAAGCCAGACCAAAGACTTTAGGGAGGACAATGGAAAAAGAAACCAAGTGGGCGGCTTATGGCAATTATCACAGAGGTCCAAGAGAAGGGGAGAAAGACTGTCCATTTTTACCACTGCAGAATGCTACTGAGTGAGTGAGTGAGAGAGAGAGACAGTGGGAGGGGTAAGAGGGAAAAGAGAAGGAAGGAAAGTGAGGCAAAAAGCAAAAAGAAATAGATAACAGGAGTTTCTGTTTATAATTTGCATGGCATATACCCACCAAGGGCAAGGCTTTTAGAGGAAGAGATAGCTTAGGCAAATAAACATCATCACATGTCATTAAGGAAGCCTAGGGTGACACAGTTGCCCTGAATAGAAGAGAGAGGAAATTAATGTGATCGTTAGCAAATTCGGTAGGCACGTGGGCTGCTGAGAAGATAGAATTAAATGGGTGCATGTGTATCAGGCTTTGAAGTAGACATGGTACTGTAACCAGTGAAAGAATAACTGATTAACTTTTGGGTGGGTTGAGATGTCGATGTTTAAAGAAAACAAAATAACCTTTAGTTTAGTATTATTGCAAAAAAAAAAACAACAGAAAAAACATATCCATTAAAATTCAAAGAAAACATTTGCATATTTGCCACGACCCAGTCATGGCTCATTTCAGCGTTTGACAGTCTACATAAATCCAGCTACATCTCTCAGAATTATTGATCGACTTTCTTGATGTCATGCCACATTGTTCGTTCCACCACATTGTGCATAGACTGAATCAATATGTTAATACAAATGCACTAATCCCATTTTTTGCCATATCCAAAACCCAAACATCTGAGTTGACATTTTCATTTCTCTATCACTAGTGATGGCAGACGACTGGGAAATGTTGCTACATGACTGGTCTTGTGAAGATTGGTTTGAAGTGAACAGATCTGACCCCAGGCAATAAAATGATTATTAGAGTGGACAGGGGCACCAGTGGCTATAGACGCTTTGAAGTATCTCAATCACAAACGTGTGAAAAGTTTTATATGTGGGGTAAGCCTAAAGCATACATATATACTGTAGATCTGAACGACTTTGCCTAGGGCCAGATAGTGATGACTAGATGACTGGGTGAGAGCAAAAAGGAAGCACAACCGGTGAACTGGCAACAGGGTCATGACAACCATGTCTCAGTGATTAACTGATATATATGGTCACTTCTTGTCTCTCTCTCTCTCTCTCTCTCTCACACACACACACACACACACACACACACACACACACATGTATATATAGTGATCAGAGTTCCCACTGAAGAAATTTGCCTTCTACATTCCCAAGATCTCAGTCTGATCGTGGGCCTGAGGGATGTGTTAGACAAACAAGTCCGATCCTTGGAGGCCCCACCTTACTACCTACAGGACTCAAACAATCTGCTGCTAACGTCTTGGTGCCAGATACCACAGCACACCTTCAGAGGTCTTGTGGAGTCCATGCATCGACGGGTCAGAGCTATTTCGGCAGCTAAAGTGAGGATATATTATATAATATAACATCAGACAGGTCACTTTAAGTTTTAACTGATTTCTTGTATGTCTAACAGCACACAGAGATGAAGTAAGAGTCTGTGAGGCTGGACTCCTGAAGGTCATAAAGTCCTTGCCTTTTTAAATCTATAACACTGCGCTTTTGAAAACAATTCAAAATCAGGCAGTATTCAGGAAGACAACAATCAAACAAAGTAACAGCTCAAACAAGCAACAGATTAGCAAAACTGTCCGAATATTAAATATACAATATTGGAAAAACAAGGCTAATAACTGAAAAAGTGGGGAAAAAAGGACTCTTTGAAAGACTGCTAGGACACAAACAGGAAATGAACAACTGATCAGAACCCAGTTGTTGCTAGAACAATCTAGATATGTTTAGTGACAATATGACAATAAATGTGAACTTGACCTCAGTCAGGATATAAATGGAAACTTCCATTAGCACCTTGTCCTTGCAGTAAGCACAGATTTCAAAATAGAGGCATTAGACTATGGATCAGCTGTCGTGTCAGGTTGCCACTACACCAATTTGAACTGTGACTGCGTGCTCCCTAAAGAATAAGGAATATTCTCATGCAACTACATGCCAAGTATCCTTCCTGTGCCGGACAACCCTCTGTAATGTGTCTACAAAATGACCTGGTCATATGTTTTTGTGGGCAGATGATGCTAGGGTCATCCACAAGCAAGGGCATGAAAATATATCATTTATATATAGGGAATTATTTAATCCTATATTAACTATGTACCACGGCTTTATTTTACAGATTTTTACGTTTTTATGAAAACTGTAAAACCACCGTAGTGCCAATACACATTCAAGTACAAGACCTGGACCAAACAGGAACCTGAGAGGCAACTAGAGCATTCATAATGATAACAGTGAAAGCAACTTCATTTTCATTCTGGCATAATGGCAAGTTCAAGTTGAAGGAGTGCGTAGGTGAATCAGTTAAACGCTCAGGAACTGGCAGTGTGTCTACACATTTCTCAGTGCATACTTTGTCACTGTTCCCTTATGTCACAGTTAAAATATATAGATAAAGAATAAACTAAGAGAAGTGTTTAAACACAGTTCTTTCATTTTATTAACGTATAACTGCGTATAACCAATCATTAACGATTAAGCGTTTGACCGAGGCTGAGAAATTTCTGGTACTCAAATGGTGGGTGCAAAAAGTTCCAGTTTTTTAGCACCAAAGATCCTGGTAGTGTGTTCTGTTAAAACAGACTCTTATTACAACCAATAGCATATACAAGCTGTGACAGATGGATTCTTCTTTATACTGGTATTCAGGTGGTGAAATTGTAACTAAGTCTGTTCAACTATACATTAAAACCCTTATTCTTCATTACATGCACATACTTCATATTCTTCATAGCACTACTACTATTTCTCTCTCTCTCTCTCTCTCTCTCTCTCTCTCTCTCTCTCGCTCTCTCTTTCTTTATCTTTATATATATCTATATATATATATATATATATATATATATATATATAAAAACAAAAAAAAACAAACATACCTTCTGTAGTACAGTGATGCAAAAATATGATGTGGTAATTATTATCATAAAAAAGAGGATCGATTTCCTTTTCACTCTGCTTATCCTCATGGTCTCCCTGTTATTTCAGAGTGTGTATACTTCCAAGCATCACCGTTGACTTGGATCTCAATTAAAATGTCTGCTAGGTTCTTTGTGACAGTTTCTCCTGTTAAAACAATGAATTAATTTAAACAAATGCAAAACAACAGTCTATAAAACTATTGTGATTATTTGATAGAATTTCATCAATTTAAATAAAAGAATAAAAACAGCCTCATCCAGTGTTCAAACACATCGGCTCCATCAACAAGTCTTCTATAGAATCCCTAGATGGTTCTGGGAGATTTGCAGTGAGATCTAGGCTTTGCACGAGCAGCATTTCATATAGCAAACACACCCCTGACCGGGAAACCCTCTGCCGTGCACAGATACCGGTGGCGGCTGAGTCACAAAAACAAGGGTGTGAAGGGCATCTGAACCTAGGAAAAATATTGACTATGTCAGTCTTGTCAGCTGATCTCCCTCAGCCAAACGTCCAACTGCACTATCCATCATTTGAGACATTTCCAGGAAAAAAAAGATACAACAGGAAGTATTGAAATTATTACACGATGTTTGTTTTATCTCTGACGGAAATTCTCAACTAATGATCTCACCGTTATACGCCCTTCTGGTGTTCAGCACCCGCAATGGACCAAGCCCAGAGACTACCACACTTATCCACTAATCACATCCTTGTGTTATCGTCTTAAGATGCATACACGCCTAATATTAAGCAATATTGGCACCTGAACAGCGCAGCACATCAAACGAAGGCCAACTCCACCTATCAAACTGCTTCTATACTAAATGAGTCAAACACACAGATATCGGTTGCAAGTTTATGCACAAGTCATCAATGCAGAAACATTCAAAACGGTGACTGTAATGGAAACTAGAGGATCACAGGTTTAGGATCAGAGTACGCTAACCCGTCTAACACTTTTATTTCAGACTTTTAACATTATTACTTGTTTTGCTGTATTAGACGCTCCCAATAAAGTGTGCGATGCTCTTTTGAATGATTATAACCATTTAACTTCACGGCATGTTCTCCAAGCCAGATTATAGGATGAAAATCCTTTCATGATAGAAATGTGATTAAAGAGAATTACACTCCACTTACAACATCAGTCAGCGTGCTTCTAATAGGAGGAATGGTAGACCTAATCAGTAAACATGGTAACAGAGTAAACATGCTATAAAGGGAAAAGATGATGAGAGAATGTGATCGTGGAATGCTGAAGCTAACTTCAAGTTATCTTGAACTACTAAGGAATATTTGCTGTAATAATGGATATTTCCTCTCCTTTTCCTTGTGGTAGATCTTTATATGAAAGAACAGGAATGAAACATTGCACTGACTGTTTTGAGGTGTGGTATGCCATGTTACAGTTGTTGAAACAGCAGTAACACATGCTCGAAAAGACAATCTGAATACTATCATTGGCTGCCTTTGGGCTCATGGCATTATGTTTGCTGATCACTCAGCACACAATGAAAGATTGCTTTTAGATTAAATGTCAAATGCAACTGCAAGACTGTACAGTGTAAATATGAATACAGCCAGCGTGGGACGTTTACTGGCTGTAGTCCATCCTGAGTATCAGTTCCCATAAGAAGGTGTGGAGAAACCTTTCATCCACCCTGAACAGTCACACGGCCGACAAAACAGATAACATGGAACATGTGCCATCTTAAGCTCGAGTTGAGGTGTTACACAAAGTTCTGTCGGACTTGTGACTGGAATACTCAGCATCTCTCGAAACCATCCTGAAAAGCTTAACGGGCTTGCAGACTGTATAAAGGTTGGCTCTGTTTTTAGCAAGACGACGGATGAGTGAGCGAGGAAATGAGGGACGAAAAGAAAGGTAAGATGAAACATTACCATCATGCAAAGGGCTTCTTCTACTGATGCACATTCAGGCAAATAATGAACAACATAAAAATCATAGTGCACCAAGCAACAGTATGAAAACCAAACTAGCTCCCCTTCAGTGAATTGGATTTTGGTTGGACCACAATAATAATAATTCAGGTTTTATTTGTGTAAGGCTTTTAACAAAATTTCAAAGCATCTTTTCCAAGATAATAAGATTATGAAGTTTAGTGCCTGTATGCTTGTTCTTTATACCAATAAGAAAGCCACTGGTGAATGTGGCAACGATAACACTCAGTGAGTTAGCATTGGGGAAAAAAAGAATCCATTCTCACCTGGATGGAAACTAATATCCAAATAATGCTACATGTATCCCTTTCTGCACATACTGGCTCATACTCCCTCAAAAAAGAGCTGTTATTCCTTTTAAAATAAACCCATAGACTTGTGCCTGATATAATACAAGTCAGTAGGCTAGGAGACGAACTCTGTGCAAGCAAAAAAAAAAAAAGGGGGGGGGGGGTCTGCCCTTTGTGCATTGGTTCCAATCATAATAGTCCCTCCAAGGCCTTTTCTTCCAGCATGAGACTAAACTCCTTTGCGCTCAGGTCCCAGCTTGACACTCCGACTGTGAAATCTGCACATCAAATAAATATCTGCCAGGGTAATGTTACAAGAGCAAACGCTAGATCACAGACAAAGGAAACTGGAATGGGTAAACACAAACGTGGCCTCACAATAACGTCTTCCTGGAAGTGGAGGGAAAGAAAATTCATTTATCAAAGCTTATGAGCTAGCTTTACATTTTACATTCCAGTGACGAAGCATTTCTGTACACTCCGGGGTCTGATCACATCGTTACACTGTGGTATTTGATAAACAGGAACTTTCTGCATCTATAATAGCAGTGTACAGTATGTGTGTGTGTGTTTTTATACTTTCCTACTCATTTACACTAAAAGCCAATGATTACCATGTTAACCACAGACCCATTTGCAAGAGGGATATTCGCAAAACAAAAGGAGGGCGATTTTAATGGAGCTGAGAATGCGTCGGTCAACCTTCTGGTTTTTCAGTGGAGCCACTGGTTAACCAAAACGGTCACGGCATGTCGCAAGACCATCAGAACTACAAGACGCGGAGGACAAATCGGACTGTTATTCAGGCTTTCAGGGCACCGCAGCCTACAGCAATCGCCGTGCACAAAGCAGAACGTTTAAAGAAACAAAACTGATGAAATTATACACCACGGTAAGATGTAGTCAAGGGAAAAATGTACATATAATCATAGTGACCACCAGAATTGGAATTAAGTTTATGATTTGGTCACATTCTAATTGCATTTGAAAGGATCCCATACAATCATTGAAATGGTGATGGGAAAACCGGTTCTGAACCTATAAACAATATTACTATATTTTCTAGTCGACATGGTTTTGTAATGCAGACTGATTGAAGACAGATTATTTTCTTATCCCGAGTGGTTTTGTCATTAAAAAAGGAATTCGAACTATGAGGAACGTTCTTGCCAAAGGTTGTGGGCTATGAACATATTGGGGGGAGGGGGGGGGCACACACAACAACTTGAGTGCTGAAATAAGCAGTCATTAAGTGACAGAGCGGAATAAAAGGCTTTTTACCTTCGTAGCCTTTGGTGGAAAAATTAAGGTACATGAACTGAATGCTACATTGAACAAGTTGGGCCAAAAAAATGTAGCGGGAGTGCGAGCCTGAACGTGTGCTCATACACGCACACACACACACACACACACACACAATGGAGCATTTCAGCAGACCTTTGTTTAGCGCACCACCTTGCATACACTCAAAGGATCAAAGGGCACATTTCTGTCAAAGAGAATCTTTGATCAGCACGCGCCAGGTCAGCTGACCGACACCAGCAGCACAATCAAGTGTAAAGAGGCTATTTGACACCATTAATAATTGTCACATTAGATGTGCTTAGATGCATGGATAGAGATACGTGCACAGGCATAGAGCCGACACAGCGTGACCCACTCCGGTGCTGTCAGGTAACAGACGTTTGACCTAAAACAAATGAATTGGATGAACAATGATTTTTGCACAGAAACTGAAGGAGTTTACAGGTGAATTTGTAACCAAGTGCATCAACACAAGCCCCTGTTGCCTACGGATAGAAATATGTCTATCCATTAATAGCTTTATATTCACACATACTGTTTTTATTCATCTTGGTGCTGATATATTGCAATTTATCCACCTGTCACGGATCTACTTTAACATAAAGAACAGCAAGAGCCAGATATTGTTTATAAAAAAAAAAAATGAAAAAAGGTGTCCCAATATTTTTGCTCACTTGTTGTACGTATCACATTGGATAAAAATGAAAGTTGATTATTGATGAAGTTCTTTTCTTCAAAGAATTTCCATCTGTGAAAATAAATCGTATAAATC
This sequence comes from Kryptopterus vitreolus, assembly GCA_030449085.1. Classification (NCBI taxonomy): domain Eukaryota; kingdom Metazoa; phylum Chordata; class Actinopteri; order Siluriformes; family Siluridae; genus Kryptopterus; species Kryptopterus vitreolus. Next base: position 10,410,831 of record JACRUU010000004.1, read on the forward strand.
GAAGGAATTGTTTTGGCCGTGTTATTATTTAATCCTAAACCTCAGACTAGAGGTGGATCCATAACCTATGGGAGTGAGACAAGAGTTTAACACAAACGTTCATTAAACATGAACGTTCATTAAACAAGAGCATTAAAGTGTAGTCACCCTGAAACTGTGAAACAGCGACGATAATAATAAATGTACTTGGTTTTTTTTATTCTGAATAATTATATTTTCAATCTCAGCTGCATGTCTATTGTACCTGTATTCCTTTTATACCAGTTAAATGGCAAATGAGCGAAAAATGAGAGATGATTAACTGAGCGCAGATAAAAAAAAATGGTGCAAACAGATACACAGGATTTACTTTTACTGGTGGAAAATAATGTGAAAATGTAAATGTCATAGAAAAGCATAACAGAAAAGTAATTTGAGGTCTTTGAACCGAACATGAAAAGTCGAGGATGTGAAAAAGATGTAAAACGACAGCGTTTGATAGAAAAAAATGTATTTAATAAAAAAAAAAAATTGAATGTGACACTTTTTTTTTTCTTTCATAAATCAAATAAACATGGCCGAACAAACAGGATGCAACATTTGTTGTGATGAATAAACAGCATTAGACTGAACTCATTTGTTTGCAGAAATGTAAATAAATATGATGGTTCACGGCATAAATACATAAAAACCGTTTTAATTCAAACTTGACATACAAAACATGAAAGCAGGCCATGGTCCACAACACAAATAGTGTGGTGATGATGATGATGATGATGATGATGAATTGGGGGTGGGGGGCTGAAATCCTCAGTGCTGAATGTTGCGTGTCCTTCATTACCTGAGAGAGAGAGAGAGAGAGAGAGAGAGAGAGAGAGAGAGGGAATCACATGGTGGTTTTGAGCTGTGAGCGGCAGGTCAGGTGGGCACTGGGAGGAAGTTGACACTAAAAAGGTGGAGAGGCGTACATTCCTCTTGACAGATGGCACTCAACACAAGCACTTAACACAGCAGGGCGATTTGGTCCACTAGAGACACAAAGGTGCTGCCTTGCACATTTTAATGGTCAGGGAGTAAATCATTGACTTTATTTGTTCTCAGATCACTTCTACGTCCTGCCTTTCCTTCACCTCTTATTCTCTCTTTACATCTCTCCCTTTGGGTGCTCGGTTCATCTAGGCCAATATTTGAATAGGCAACGTCCAGCTTCAAACACAGAGAGAATGAGGAAGTGAGGATCAATCAGCATGCTCAAAAATACTGCCCATTTTTCCCTCTGCGTTTAAACAATGACCTTTTTTTTTGTTTTGTTATTTTCTTTTGCAAACCTGGGCTCCTGGAGGCCCTGAACAAGGCGTATGGGTTTTCCAAGTATGTCTAGGGTGTGTGACTGCAGGTACTTCACAATGAAGCTGATTACTTTTAAAAGCACTTTGTAACACATAGTGTGTGACGCAGTAATTTGACAGACAACTCACATTTATTCTATTTAATCCACTGCTTTCTTAAAAACATTTTAAAATGACGCATTGAGCTTCATAGTTATTCACATCAACGCGTCAGTGTTTGAGGGAGAATAGAATTAGGGATCAATTTGACTCCCTGCTCAGGCCACACCCACTTTGTCATTTTTAAAACTTTTTTTTTGTTTTTTGTTTTACTACAGTTTACGGCCAAACACCCCGAAACACCTGACCATCACTCCCATTTTGTCAGCAGCTGCCATAACGTCCTTATAGAAATACTTCACTATGCCAAATCACCTTTGCACAACGTATATTAAAGGACATGATCGGCAAAGCCTGGTGAACTCAAATCGCCCTAATCTTAATCCTAATGAACATGTTTTTGATGATCTAAATCACTCGTGATGAACTAGATTTGTTGTGAGAACAGCAGAATGAACTTTAAAGCCTTACAGGTCATTTACTGCACAGGATGTCTAAGAAAAGTAAAAAAAAAAGATATCACAGCTGATCCCAGTCACCCAGCCTGTTCAATAAACTGCCATCACTGAGTACCGGAGTATTCACTACCGAACCAAAAGGACGAAGCAGAGGTTTTCACCCTCAGGCTATCAGAATCATCAATGAACTGTAATACAGTCTTAGCGCAGAACACAGCTGCGTGGGCGGTGGGAGCTCAGTGGTTAAGGCGATGGCCTCTGAACCGAAAGATCGCAGGTTCAAATCCCACCAACAACAAGCTGCCCCTACTGGGGCCTTGAGCAAGGCCCTTAACCCTCAGTTCCTCAGATGTAAGTCCCTCTGGATAAGAGCGTCTGCCAAATGCTGTGAACGTAATGCAATGTAACTGCCAGATGACTCTGTTATAAATTCCATATATATTTGAACTGTTTAACACACTGGGACAAAACAATTCCTAACTCTCACAACAATTAATTCCAATGCACTCAGTACTGTTACACCTTACTGGCACAGTATGTACCTTTTTGTGCACCAACTGTAATATATTCTACTTGTTATATTATATATATATATATATATATATATATATATATATATATATAATATATATAATATATATAAGATATATATATATATATATATATAATACATATACACACACATACTGTTATATATTCTTTTTTTTTCTTAAATTGCTCATATATATATATGCAGTTGCTCATTCCACTTATCTACTGCTCTACATACATCTGCATATTTATTCTACAAGCTGTACATGCTAAACTACTAATTAGACTATATATATATATATATATATATATATATATATATATATATATATATATATATATATATATATAATATATAGGTCCATCTGCTGAGCCATCATGTGCGGAAAAATACACTGCAAATGGATTGTTAAATAATTATTACTTGACAGTTTAACAGTGTCCTTAATCAAATACCATTTATTTTAAAGATAAACAAATAAGCTTTGTGTGTGCATCCAGTATTAAAAGCCACCATGATTAAATGGGGATATACAGTACTACAAGACGAGCTAACCGACCCACAAAAACTGCTGCTGTTCTCACAAATGTACAAATTTCACTGAGAGATTAAACCCAGGAATCTTGGAACTCGGATATGTCAAATCCCTATCGTTATGTACATTATCTACATCATTATATACATTAATCACGTTTTTACAAACGACCTGCCGAGAATTACATCACAAATGAAAGTGAGGGTAAATAGCTGATGAATTTCAACATAAATACAAAATGCTGGTGGTGATGAATGACACATGCATGTGTGCTCCATGATCAAATATCAGTGTAAATGAGAATGAGTATTGTGCGTGTGTGTGTGTGTGTATATAAAAGCAGTACACCGGATCTCTCACCTCCTGCTGCGGCATGCATCCAAGTCTTCCTGTAAAACGCATGCTTTCTTCTGGAGGAAACTGACCTGCAGCCAACACGTGCACACGCACACACGCACGCACACACACACACACAGTTAATAACATCTCAAATGTCTGAAAAAATTTAGACACATTCCACTCCTTCCACACATCACCGTACTAGATACTACCATTCAAAGCACGGGAAGATATGTATTTATTTATTTATCTAGCACACAAAGAAGACTTCAATTGCACTCATGCCAACTTTGTTCTATTTGCTCATGACCTTCTTGATGAGATAACAACCGCCCTACGTCTTAGAAGGTCAAACGAACACCAACGACTGAGAAACTAATTTCCTTTCTCCAATAACATATATCAGGCACTACATCGGCTAGAAGTGTGGAACACGGTACTGCAGTATATCAGGTCCCTTTGACAGCACAGCATGCTCTCCCCGGAGTCCTTTTTCCTCATGATCCTGACCTTTATAGTGCAATTCCCCTCTTAACTTTGCCTGAACTTTAAAAAAAAAAAAAAAAAAAAAAAAATGCCTGGGATTATTTGGGCCAGGTCGCTCCTGGGATGAACACACTCCACAGGAGACATCAAACAGGGTCTAGGGTTACAGCAGCTCTGTGTGTACACACTGCTTTTTTTCCCTTTTCTTTTCTTTTTTTTTTTGAAACTTGCAGTCAAGTGTTTCACAAAATTCCACTGGGGCCTTTATAATCTTTCAGGAACATAATGGATTACACAAGAGTTTTTCAATAAATGGCAAACTTTTTTTTTTTAAATAAATAAATAAAACCGGACTAAGTTAAGATGTTTGAATTATTGTACTTGTTCTGAGTCACATACATTTTTCAGTTGACTTACACAGTAGGTGTGGCCTAAACTGGAAAGGCTTTTGAACAGTTATTCAGAATGTATTCACAAAGACACATCTTTTGCTTAGACAAAGAAAAACAAAGACATTGTGGTATAGATTTTTGACAGTTGACATCCATTCACAAGGTAATAATTGCATTTCTTGTCATAATGTGTTATTAGGCTATGATACTGAAGACAAAGGTAATCACAATTCCGGAAGGAACTAAAGATGAGTCTGGATGAGAATCTTTGAGCAAACATGCACCGCTGATCTGATCTGAGTCTAAGATGAGTGAAAATCGGACACTTGTTATAAAATTTTAATTAAAAATTTGATTCCTGGATGCACTTTTTTCCCCCCACATCTACCAGGACCTCATATTCGTAATCTAAACATCAGTTTACAAGATGGACTGTGGGAAGTGTTCAAAAGTGTGGCTACACTTGGTAAAAACTGAAGACAAAACTAAGTGTAATTATTGTAATAAACTGATATTCTGCAAGCAAGGTGTCATAACCAACATCTGCGGTCGGTTCACCATGTCAAAATAAAAGAATGCACCTTTATTAGACGGTACAGTGACTAATAGCAAAGAAAATAAACATTTGGCATATTAATGCTTCCCTTATGTTGTTATTGGTTTTTACTACATTGTAAATGAAACTGGGAATTGCTAAGAATCAGAAGAATTGGAATCGATAAATTAAAATGATACCCAACACAATAGATGATTTGGATTGGATAATGACCTACAGCTCTATTTAAACCACTTATTTTACATATACAATGGAATTGTAAGAAAAAGCAGAAGAGGGTCAGGATTAGAGCTTAAAACATGATCAGAATGAAAAGCAAAAATTCAGTCTTATGTATTTAGTGTTTTTTCCCATAGAAGTACTCACACCTACGGAAAAAAAGATCGTTTTTTTGCCCATCAACGCAGATGAAGGCAGAGTGAGGTCCAGTGTAAGTAATAAGCATTTGGCTGGAGCCCTTGAAGCCAGTATTAATGTGGTTGCTGGGTATAATTGCGAATGAGGGAAGATGAATCAGGCCTGGCACTTCAAAGCCCCATGGCCAAATTAGATCCATGTCTACGGAAGAACTCGCACTACTTGTTAGCTTCCCCCAACACTCGTCCCCAGAGGAATCAAATAAACAAGAGACACTCCAGTTCAAAGCTTTGGGTCTTTGGTTCTTTGTAAAGAAACAGCTGAGGGTGAGCAGTTGTGGTTGGAGAGCGGAGGATGAGGCTACGATGTCAAAAGAACGAAACTAATGTGATAACGTTTAAAGGCAGTAATTAAAAGACCTAAAGACCTTAACGGGACAGAAAAGGCTGACCGTCTTTAAAAGAGTTTACTTTTCGTTAGTGCCATTTTAGACTAACATTACACAGCACATTAACGAATGGGAATGATTGAAGAGATGCTGCTTGCCTGTGACTTGAGAGAGGTGATGGTGTCCTCCAGCTCCTGCCTTAGCTCAGCGGGCATCAGGCCTTTAATCTTTAACTCGTATTCCTGGCGGATGCGAGTGATCTATTAGGGTTGATACAGAGAAAGTGTTAGATGTTCATAAGCTCCATAACAGCGCCCCCACTAGGCTGCAAGAAATACTAGTTCACCCAACTACCCCTAAGATGAAAGTAACAAGCTGTATACGCCTTAAAATATTACTCTAACTAATAATTTTTTTTGGTCGCATGTTTGTTGTGTTGTATAATTGATTGATTTTCTGGGTTAGCACTGTTTTATATTAAAACAGCAGGAAAGCAGCGATTTAAAAACAGTAATAAATTGATGAAAGTCTGTTATCAAAATGAACTGATAATAATTGATATCTGGACTTAAACATCCAAGAGAGGAATTCTTGTAATGGCTATTTTACAAGTCAATCACAAGTGCAAAAGCACAGTGCAAGCCGAAATACAAACCATGACGCTTCGTCTGAAATACAAATGCATTCGAATGCATAATTAATACACCGCATCCTTTTAAGGGAAATTTAACGGCGAACGCGGGCGTTTTAACATTTTCTTGTGCGTAAGGGAGAGAAAGTTTGATTTAGTGAAGTTCTGGATGTCTGTAATGAATCTTTCTGCATACGATGAATGGACTTGGGAGACACTTCAAAGAAGAAGCGTACAAATCTTTCCTTGTTACCAGGTCAACATGTACCTTAGATAAAGTATTTCTCACATAGTTAGAACGCCAGCTTCTAAGCATTTATGGCAGAAAACACACAAGGTGATAATGAAGATTTTATCTATCTATCTATATATACACATACATACATACATACATACACACACACACACACACACACACACACACACACACACACACACACACACACACACACACACACACACACACACACACACACACACATATATATATATATATAGAGGAAAATCCCCTTTTCGCCCCATAAATATATGTCCTGGAATCCAGTACAACTCGCAGCAGATGAGGCCTTCTATGCTGTACTGGCAGACCGGCGGATAATCAGAGTGACATTCCATGATTATTTGCCTCCGAGTGTGGGAGGCAGAGGCATCAAGAGTGAGAGAACAGTAGGGTAAGAGAGCAGTCTTGCTGGATGACTCTCAAGGAAAAGAGCTGTGGAACTACACAGTGTGTCTGGCTACAGGCCCAATGTGGACAGTTCTATTAGCTGAGGCTGTCTGGCCAGGGACTTGTCAGAAGCCATAGCAGAGAATGAAGTAACTTCCTCCTCAGCAGCTGTGTGCAGAGAGCCACAGGTGGACAAAACTGCCTTGGTGTATTACAAGTGCTGTGCGGCTCAAACAAAGAAAGCTGGAGTTTGTGTTCGGATGCCAGAATAAAGGCATGAGCATGAAGAGGCAAAGGATTCCTTGACAGCTGAGTTTATGTCTGGTGTGTATACGCCTTTGGAATGCGGTGTCGCACATCACAACTCATAAAAATCCCAGAGATAAACCCAAGCAAACCCTTATTGCTCACCTACCTTTTATTCATTAACACAACCTATATTGCAGGCTCACTTGTTTAGTCTTGTGTCTAAATAGTGAAGAAGCAAAGTGTAATTTACTACAGATTCATCAGAGGCCAAAAAAAAATTAAATAAAAAACAATTCGTTCTCTATGTAGCGTCTCTCAATCTACTCTTTCACATGCTGCTAGATCAGTTGCAGAAAGTCAGTTGTGCATTTTTCACCTGAATGAAATACAGCTTTAAGTATAAAAACCTGTGCAGGGCACGTGCAGGAAGGGGAGGGCCAAACATTATTTAAATTAAACTCAGATTGTCCACGGAGCTATGAACGTATTAGTCATTTTCAAACTGTTTGCAGGCCAACTCTTTATTATCCTCTCACTGGAAGTGTTACAAGTGAAATTTGCATGATCTGATGCTGTATGCAAACAAACATTTCTTGTATTCGATGGATCGCCCCCAAAGCAACCTGATGATCCAATAAAGAATCATTAAAGCAGGGCTGTGTTTTAAATATTAAAACAAAAATCTTTGAGTTTTTTTAATGAGTTAAGTCAAGCATGATGGCTGGAAATTTTTTTTTTGCACCGACACAGGGTTAACTGCACCAAACTCAGCTTTCAAGGTCTTGGCCGCAAAGATCACGACCTCTGGCAGACTTCAAAAGTTAGGCTCTTTGGATAATGTAAATCAATGGGAGGGCCAGACATTGATGGTGAACTTAGCATGGAATGCCACTGACAAGCCTTTCAGAGAGCTCCCTATCGTCAGAGATAACTATCCTGCGTGCACAGAGGCCTTTCTCTGCTGCAGTGAATAGGAGGCAATGACAGCTCCTGACAAACACCAGGGACGGGGGTGGAAGTATGGAGAGGGTCAATTTGAGGACACCGACTGATCAAAATGCTCTTAAGGCTTAATGCTGGTTGATGGGACAAATTAAACAGGCACTACGCACCACCGTTTACCTACAGTACCAAACAATGCAACTATCGTGTAAAGTGTCTCTTTTTCTGCTCCTCATTTGAATATAAAGGGGGGAAAATCCTTCCCACTCTTCATCTATATATAGCATTCCGTTTGACTTTATTTGGCACAGAACGGCACACACCAGGGTTTTTGACAGCTGCCAACGGAAAGGAACAAGACCTCAGTCATCAGAACATTCAAATAAAGTTTGTCAGGCTGTCAAGAACTTGACGCGTGTTAAAGGAGTGAGCGAAGCTGCAGGATTTGAGGTTGTTTCATGTTGCATGAGCGGTGTTTCAGTGACAGAAAAAGGCAGCTTATCATATGCAAAGGGGTTATATCAAAACCTGCACCAGATCCATCCTTCATGTAGAAAAGGTGAGGACATAGCTGCTATTGTAATTTTTCTAAACAACACTTTGCTCTTTTTTCTCGAGAGCAATAATATGGAGTAATGAGAAATCAGAGGAGGTGCTTCATGACACTTACAGTATGAGGCAGACATGTGGCTTATGAGGTGTTGGTCATATGGAAAGCAGCTCCAGGTCCAGCTTTGGAATGGGCTGGTTAATGGGAAGTGACTTCCGCCCGCTCACGGGACCTGCTGAAAGCTTCTCTGACAATTCCAAATGATCTCAGGTGAGGTTTTAGGCTTCAAAGTTGAATTCTGTCAAATGTACTGACGTAATACCGATCACATCTCGCTTAAAGATCACACTAAACATACAGTACAGATATACAGTATAACCAGGGTCATAGGGCTCGCTTTTACAAATTGCTTTGGTTTAAGCAAGAAAAAAACCCTGATGTGAAATGAAATGCAGGGGTATGATCTCTATTCAAAAACATTTGGTTATATTTTCAGCTTTAAACTGGAAGTATTTGTGGTGTCTTTCTGTTTTCTCTACTGTGACCTGAAAACAATACATAATTCAACTTATACTCCTGAACCACCTTCCCTGTCATCCATTGTAGCTTTCTATGGACTGATTGTTTTTCCATGTCAAGAACAGTTATTCATACTCCACCAAAAAAAAACAACAACAAACATTTTATCCAGTTTCTTTTTCCTTTTGGGTTACAATCCAGAAAGATCACACATTTTTGATGGACAAGTGATCTAGATCTATTCAGGGAGCCTGCGTGTAAATGCCCTGTAATTCCTTAAAACTCTTTATGAAGAAAAATATCTTAAATGCTCCTCCCCATTGTTGAATAAAAATAAAATACCAAAGTTAGCATCCAAATTTGTACTTTTCTGTGCCATAATACGCAATTTATTTTTCTTATCATCTGCATCAAATGTGCAACAACTTTTTAATCGTTTTTTTTTTTTTCCATTTCCATCTTACATTAAAAATGTGCAAGTGGAAGCTTCAGTCACCAAAACAAATTCCTTGTAAATGCAGGAATAAAACTCTTCCTGATTCCGGTTTTCATAGAAGACTTTCTTCTCAGGAAGCTCTGTAAAGCAGTGTTTGGGTAGGAGTATTGGCATAAAGCAAACTAGAAGGAAAAAAAACACAATTGATGCAATATTTATTTGCATAAAGTTATTGAATTTGGTTACTGTCCCACCCGTCCGGGCATAACGTATGTATACATCTGCACATACCGCAAATCAGTAATGATCGTGTGTGACAGTTAAATCGTTTCCCAGGCAAAGAAGAAAGATGCGTCTACCTTTTTCTCCTATGCCTGAAAACTTTTGGGATCGCTTCAAATCTTTTAGTGTGTTTATTGAGTTGGGAATTTAGCTGAAACCTGACAACCCACAAGCTTTCCACAAGCTGTCCTTTCAAGCTCCACGCGTTTCATCCTGCAGGATCCCAGTCCTGATACACACACACACACACAAAGTCTGAAGTTTTCTTGCAAAAAACAAACAAACAATAGAGTGTATACACTCTTCGTATTTGTTTCGTTCAATTAATTTAAATAGAACATAAATCAATCTGTATAAACAGACAGAATATATCGGAATATAATAATCGAGCACTGTTTTTGAATGGAATGCCATCACCTGGATTGTACGTTCATCTTCGGCATGAAACAAACCCAACCCGAGATTATATTCCTCCCTCCAGTTTAAGACAACATAGCGTAAAGGAGGACTGTGTCTTCCTGCAGCGTGCTTTATCAAACATCTCTCACGCTTAATCTCTTTATTTAAAACGCCAAACTGCGAGTGTTTGTACCATTGTATTAGGCTGTTGTCGACATTTTATGCCAAGCAGGCACGGAAAGGCCTGGAAAAGACTCGCTGAAAGAACATCTGTTTGAAGTCTTGGCAAAAGAGCTTTTTTTATGCTGTGGATAGTATTACAAAGACATGTCTTGGAAGATAAACTGAGACCATATCAGCATGGAAAATAGCGAGTAGGCCCTTCTGCCTCTCTTTCCACACATATTTACGTGGCTGGATACACACGCAGGCACACGTAAACGGAGTGTGTGTGTGTGTGTGTGCATGATGGCCTGGGGAGGGATGTAGACTGGTATGCAGGTTTATGAGGTGGGAGTAGATGTGCTTTGCAGGCTTTCCTTCTCGGAGGAAGGCTGCAGAGTTCATTCGATAAAGAGGGGAGTCTCCCTCGACAGATGTTAACACCAGTTCTGGAGTCGCACATTGTGGTGTCGGAAGACAATATGAGGGAGTTGCGCAAGCCTTTTTTGGTAATGCTAAAGGTCTCATCCTTCACACAGCGTGCAGATGCTATAGGCAAGTCTAGCCAATCGAGCCTAATTATCTGGTGTCTGGACTATGCTTGCTATAACTCATCCAGAAAAAGTCCGTGATCTATTAGTGTTCCCTTAGATAAAAGGAATTTTTGGTGCTCCATGGAGAAAGGAAGGTGCCAATTCTCTGCAGCTGCTGTGAAGTGTGAGCCAGATTCTTGTTCAGCAGATGCTTTGAGTGCTCTCTGTAAAGAACTGCTCGAGATAGCAAGACGCGCTTGCTGCAGCTACAGAAAGACATTAACAGATCTGCTAAACTAATAATGAGTCTCGCTCATTCTGCTCTTTGCTGTGTGTCAAGGTCAAAGTGGCCCTGTTATTAGCCGTGTGTTCCTGTGAAACCAGGACAGACGTTTTTGCCCCGGAGTGCCGTCTCTTGAAGCTGGTTCTTCAGTAATGTGAGGAATGTACGTGGGTGCATATCGGTGACTTTGAGCAAGACCTCATCTGGCCCTGTAGGACTGAGTGGTTGGGGGTGGGGTCAGGAGTCCTGAACATTGGGAGACCCTGTGGTTTAAGTATAGAGGGGGGTGAGAAAAAAAAACACGCACCTGTTCCTGGGTCTCCAGCTCCCGGCTCATCAGTCTCTTCTCTATAGTGCGCAGCTGCCTCTGCAAGCTCTCCACCCGCTCCTGGAGAGCCTGCAGAAATGGATGGAGGAAGTGGGAAAGGAGAACAAAAAAAAAACAAAACAGAGAGAGGAAAAGATGTGAGTGAATTCAAAAGCATCAATCAGTGTCTGTGTCACCTTTGTCAAAGTAGTTTCAGTCTGGTCTATAATAAAATACAGCAGTAGGAGATCGAAAGAAATGCACACATCTGTCTTTCTTCTCCCCCCGAAAAAACCTGAAACGCATTTTAAGAAATATGACTCATTTTCTACTGTGAGGCCACAGCACAGATCAAGGATTCCTCTCCAGCTCAACGCCTACAATCAATAGATACAGAAAGACACAGCGTGGTTCCTGCCTGGCACAGAAAACCAGATGTTTCCAGCACACATCTGTATGCTTCGGGGTAGGATTACGCCCCAGAGGCTGCACCACATGGGTTGATCAGTCACTAGCATGTAAATTGTCCACTGTGTATGATTTTGATTGAAATAAGGCTGATTGAAACAGCTATTAAAATTAGTGTGTGAATGCTGAGTGGTGGGTTTTTCTCTGCTTTGAGATTTAAGTGTGTATACACTATAATGTAAACACTCATAATACTGATATAACAGTAGCGTTAAAAAAATGGTGTTTGGATTTTAAGTAACGTGATTTACGTGGCACACACAATCAAGTAACATGGTTTACAATCAATGTATCCAATCTATTGTAGACAATAGACAATATATATATATATATATATATATATATATAATATATATATATATATACATATATCATTCTGGCTTGTCATCATTAAAAAAAAACACCTATCAAGATAAATTGCACCATCTGGACAGCGTGGATGAGATATAAACATATACCATTCCGACAGTATTGGTTTGTAGGCGATCCATCGTACCTGCACACGACACAAATTAAGCCACACTCCAGCACGGACGGTGTTGGGGTCGTTAAATTTCTTAAAAGTGATTCTTTTCCCACTACAGGCGCATTTATCAAACGGGTGTTTTCTCTACATCCTCCGCAAATGAAGTTTTTCATTAACCTAAGTTTTTGTCATTAATGGCTTATTTTTCTCCTTACATTACTTTTATACTTTAAGTAGTTTTAAAAGCAGTACGTTTACACTTTGAGTTGACGCTTCAACGTCTACAGAAGTCTTTTTAAACCCCAGTATCTGTAATTCTACCTGAGTAATGAAGGTGAATACTTTTGACACCGGTGTACAAGCCGAACCTGGATGCATTCACTTGAATCGCTGTGAGAAAATCCCTCTTTGATAAAGTGTTTGTTACAGTACAAGCAAAATAGCATGGCTCAGTGATGGCAACCTCCAAAAGTGCAATACAGTGCTGGTGTCGCACTACTTCCTGGAAACTTCCTGGCAGCCATCAGGAGGAATCCTTTCATGTGGTTTGTGCTGGACTGATCAAGTGAGCCAGTTTAAGCTTGAGAGATGATGGAAGAATGGTTCTTTCCTTATCTTAAAGAGGAACATCATTCTCTGCCTGCAGGAACATGACATTTGTATGATTCACGTTCAAGCACCGAGGTACAGTACATGTAGGGGCTTTGGAGGATTGTACTATTCAGAGCAGCAGGAGGTTCTTCATATAACGTAGAGAAACACGAACTTGATTGACAGCTGCTTTAAAAGAAGATTAGTGGTGTTTGCTCGTTGGGCTCTGGCCTGCACGGACTGGTCCTCCATATTCTCTAATACAATTACATCTCTCATTTGTGCTCGCAGATCCACCATCTTAATGGTTTTCTCTTTCTGCATTACCCAGACTTTCCTTATGGGCTGAGGTAAAGGTGCTGCACTCATACAGCTCTCGTTCCTCTCGGCGTGAATGGAGAATTTGCCATGGAGAACCTTTCCAAACAGAGTCCAGATGGCCAAGACGATATGCAGAATGTCAGCCTGACGGTGTTGGATCGATCTCAATGAGAAGTAAATGGGAAAGGTTCATTTTTCCTGGAGGGGGAGCTAGGGTTGGGCTTTATGTGCATGGATATGAGCTTTATTCCCACCTGTTCTCATACAGGTTGGCTTCTTTAACAACTGTGTGCTTTTTGAAGATTAATGCAACACACACACACACAATATAAATATAGCACACCTGTACAGACCTGCAGGAATGCTAAGATGTAAGAGATGATATTTAAAAGGCTTCAAATACTCCACCAACCCTCCAACACACACGCGCAATGCTTACATACTTTAAGGTGAGATCCAAATAGCCTTTCCTGGGTGGTCCTTTTGTAAAGATAAGGCAAGTATGTTTCCATTGGGTAAAGGGGGGGAAAAAACAAACCAAAAAAAAAGAAGAGAGAAAGAGGGGAAATACTCTCGGGCCCCTTTTAGCACACGTTTTGTTAGCACTAGATTTCCCTCCATGTGGAATTTCTATTTGCTTCTCAAAAAAATGTCGGTTAGAGCCTTTAATGACAAGAGCCTCTAATGACAATAAGTATGGCTATTTTAAAACCTTAAAAAATCCTTACACATGAGCAAAGCGCGCACACACAAATTTAGAATCCAGGGTTAGGCATACCGTTGTTTAATCCAGATGGGATTATTGTTTAAAAGTAACCCCAATTAGACACAGAAGTGCTCCTATATCCTCCTATACTTCTCTCCTTCATCTGTCTTACTGCAGCACTACTAGTGCCAAAGAATTACTAAATAAACAAATAAATGAAGGCTGAATAAAAAGCAGCTGTCAATCAAAGGTCAATTGCAAAGCCAGTTCACTGCTATCTCGGGCAGCTAGTGCAACAACAGCTGCAACATTGGACGTTCGCTAAATAACAAAGGACGGTGGATAAGAGGAGTCCAAGAGCGTGAAAGAAAGAGAAAGGAACAGCGCAAGAGGTGGAGGGTGCTGGAAGAGATTTAAAGGTTTGCTTGGTTTCTCCCCTTGCACAGCTGGATATAAAGAAGGGATTGGGTTTGTGTGTCTTTAAAGCTTTCTTTCTTCCTTCCCTCCTTGCTCGCTCTTTGTTTTGTTCTCTGTGGTGGCTCCGGTGCTGTGAAGGCCGCTTACATGCCTTGCCTTTCAAACAATAACAGTTCAATACCCCCCCCCACCCTTCACCCCTCCCCGCCTTCTCCCGCCAAGGCCTGTGCATGCCAGCACGTCCTTTAGAAATCCTTGAACAGACTCAAAACACAAAAGACAGTTTGTGGCAAGTGGTGTGTGTGTGTGTGTGTGTGTGTGTCCATGTACAGCGTGATATAATTAAAGTAGACCTGATGCTATAAAGCTATGCAGCAGGAAAAATAAAGCCAGCGGAAACTCATTCTGGCTTGACTATACTACAAACGAGCCAGCATGTAACATACAGCTCAGGCGCCAACAAAAAAAAAGGTGGAAGGGGAAAAACGCTGAATTCATAAGAAAACGGGAAAAACTGGAAGGTGTGGTGGTTGGTACAAGCACTAAGTGATATGAAGCAGGCGGCACAGTGCGCTATTGTCCTAGAAAAACAGAGGAAGACGGTGACGAGTTTCGAGGCTTTTCTAAAGCAGGATGCTGGAATGTTATCTCATGCCGCTTCCTGTGAAGTTGGACATTCAGACATCATTTTCTTTGCTGGGATTCGCTTTGAACACTCATCAGTCAACAATTATCTCTTTCCCACACACCCCATTGCACACGCGAGGCTCGCACAGATGTGGAAAACATCACTCTTATTCGCTTGCATCTGAATAAAAGGCCTCGACTGCATCAGTGTATCACTCTCTAACAAACAATGAATAATTTATTAGCAGTGTTGCAATGCAGGATATTGTGTTGTAGCTTTTGATGCAAGCACACAATCGTTTCTTTAAAAATGTGAACCATTGATCTCAAATCAGATTAAATCGGGTTAAAAATACTGAGCACTCTTTGCTAAACACACTGAACTGACACACCAGCATAGGAGCAGCCATGTTTGATGTGAACATTAGCTGAAGCTCTTGACTGTTTTTTCTTTAAACTATCTATGAGTCAGTGAACTCGAGGAGTCCTCTTCAGGCAAATTGACTGAAGATTGGACTAAAGATTTCCACATGTAATTGCATGAGTTTAGTGGGCCATTCATAAAACTAACAAAGAACGAACATGTGTAGTATATAACATCACAAGAATCCATTGAGACGGATTAATGGCTCTGCATGAACGCCATACTGTGAGAATATAATGGCAAATTAATCTGGGATTCATGCCTTCCTGCTTGTGCTCTTAGGTATAAATTCATGTTATTGATAATGTCATCTCTCGCTAATGTTACTGTGACTTAAAGATACTAGTTTATCATCTTTACCCCCGACATCCAAGGCTTTTGCTATAATCTGGATGTTTGTTTTCTGATTGTTCCAAGAACATATTGCTTTATTTACATGTACCTTGATGATTATTACTAGGCAGAACTGTAACATTTGTTCCATATGCGTACTTCTCCAATGGTAAATATATATATATATATATATATATATATATATATATATATATATATATATATATATATATATATATATATATACACACACACACACACACACCACACACACACACACACACACACACACACACACACACACACACACACACAGTCCCTGACAAAAGTCTTGTCGCTTGTGTACAAATTGACCTGAAGTGCCGCTGAAATATATTTCTAATCAAGAAATGGCTCATTTTAATCCCAACAGCTTTTGTAATAATGTTTCAGTGCAAAACGAAACTGTCAAAAAGTATTCTAATATTCACAGCTTGGTAAAGCCCATTGAGTCCATTTTTGCAAAGACATAAGTGTTGTCGCCTTGTCATATGAGCTTCACCTGTGACTAATAATGGATCAATTAGGTCTCAGGTGTGTATAAAAAGAACCCCAGTACACTAGACCTTCACCTCAACTGCAACTAGACCTCTGCAAACATGCCTAAGATTCACCCTGAGACTAAAGTGTTGATTATCAAGAGGCTGAAGACCAGATCCACTGCTGATGTGGCAGACACCTTCAATGTGTCTCAGCGTCAAGTACAGAGGATAAAAAAAAGATTTGAAGAGACTGGAGACGTTTTTGACAAGCCCAGGTCAGGCAGACCCCGCAAGACAACTGCTCGAGAGGACCGTTTGTTGGCTCGAAAATCCAAGGCCAGCCCATTTTCCACTGCAGCAGAGCTCCACGAGACCTGGTCACCTGAAGTCCCCGTGTCAACCAGAACAGTTTGTCGGATTCTATCTCGAAATGGCCTCCATGGTCGAATCAGTGCCCAGAAGCCAGCAGTAAACAAAAGACGATTGAAAAACCGTGTGGCATTTGCCAAGGCCCACAGCCTGTTAAAAGGATGGACGCTGGAAAAGTGGCAGAAGGTGGATTTTTCAGATGAATCTTCTGTTGAATTACACCACAGTCGCCGCAAATATTGCAGGAGACCTACTGGAGCCCGCATGGATACCGAGATTCACCCAGAAAACAGTGAAGTTTGGTGGCGGAAAAATCATGGTCTGGGGTTACATCCAGTATGGGGGTGTACGAGAGATCTGCAGGGTGGAAGGCAACATCAATAGTCTAAAATACCAAGAAATCTTAGCTACCTCTTATATTCCCAACCATAAAAGAGGCCAAATTCTGCAGCAGGATGGTGCTCCATCGCATACTTCCATCTCCACATCAAAGTTCCTCAGGGCGAAGATCATCAAGATGCACCAGGATTGGCCAGCCCAGTCACCAGACTTGAACATCATTGAGCATATGTGGGGTAGGATGAAAGAGGAAGCATGGAAGACTAAACCAAAAAATATTGATGAACTCTGGGAGGCTTGCAAGACTGCTTTCTTTGCTATTCCTGATGACTTCATCAATAAGTTGTATGAATCCTTGCCAAACCGACAAAACTTTTGTCTTGCCAAAATTTGACCTTTCTGTTTTGATTAAATGATAAATCTTTTTTCAGTGAAACTAATTTATTTCAGTGCATTAAACATCATTTGGGAGGGTTTTAGCTGTTCATACGAGCTATTACTAACACCAATTGATTACCGTAAATTCTGGACTATAAAGCGCACCTGAATATAAGCCGCATCCGCTCTATTTGAAAAAAAAACCCCCAAAAAAAATCATAAATAAGCCGCACCTGCATACAAGCCGCATCCGCATCCGCATCCGCTTTTGAATTGTAAATGTACATGTATGTACCTAAATAGATCCTTTCCTAACCTGTATTTTAACACGGTGTAACGGTGGACGCTGCACAGAGACGCGGAGATCCGGAATTCATACAAAACAGGATTTATTAGAATAAAGAACTCAGGAGACGCCGCTCATACGGAGCGGCCAGACAGGCTAGGGAGCCTTGCGCTCTGCGCGCCGTGGTACCGGGAGTACCGGAGAGCAGGAGTCCGTGAATCGGGAACAGACAAAGGTTAGGCATAAACATATATCGAGCGTCCGTGTCCGCGACACTAGGTATGTGCTACGAGCCCGGACGGGGATTGTAGGGAGAACCGGGCTTATATCGGGAGAGGGAAAATCAAGAACAACTTTGGCTGATTTGTGTGCGTGTGTGTGTCTGTGTGCGTGTGCGTGTGTGTGTGTGTGTGTGTGGGGGGGGGTTGGTTGGGGGAAGAGCAGGGGAGGAGAGAGAGAGAGAGCACCGAGCAGCAACTTTGCTGATTAAAACGGGACAGAACCAAGAGAAAATAAGCGCTATTTACAGTATTTATCTTCATTTCTCCTGTGTGTGAAATGACGTCACCTTAACCTTGTAAAGATAGAGTTTGTCCTCCTTCTATCCGCTTCTACCCACTTATATCTGCTAAAGAGGAACTAGCGCATTCTTCTTCTTTGCATTTATTTTGTCTTAGTTTTGATTCTAATTCCGGTTAGAGCCCCTAGCGGTCGGGAAAAAATCTGCAGAATAGCCGCACCTTATTATTAGCCGCATGGTTCAAAACCTATGAAAAAAGTAGCGGCTTATAGTCCAGAATTTACGGTAATTAAAAGTCAATAATAGCAAGGTTAATAGCAGGTGTTTCTACAAAATAGATAAGCGACAAGACTTTTGTCAGGGACTGTGTGTGTATATATATATATATATATATATATATATATATATATATATATATATATATATATATATATATTTCTACAGACGATTCAATAAATCAGATTGGTGATGAGCTCAGACTAGCCTGTTCATTCCAGTACCCAGGCCTGTTAGGTCTCACACACTCTCTTCTGCCATATCAAGTTGTCTGAGCTATGCGACAGCCCTGTCATTTAGCACCTATCAACAATAAGATTTCCAATAATGACGTTACTATCGAACTCAAACCAAAGTCAAGAAGATGGATTTGTACCGTAAATAATATAAACAGTTTCCATCCAACTCCTGGCTCATTTATTAATAATAAATATTCTGGATGGATGGATGGATGGATGGATGGATGGATAGATACTGAAATAAACTGTAAATGCTCTATAAAACTGAATAATTTGTGATGGTGAGAGATAGAGAGATAGGTAGAGAGATAGATAGAGAGATAGGTAGAGAGGTAGATAGATAGATAGATGCTGAAATAAACCGTAAAGGCTCTATAAAACTGAATAATTTGTGATGTTGGTGAGATGGGCTCAATACACTCTAAAAATATCTAAGCGTATAAAGAAATAATATAACGTGGCTTAAAAATAAGGCTAAACCGAAAAAATAACCATGATTGTATTTGTAGCTATTACTACACAGCACTCATAGTGTCTGTATTGTTTCTGTATAAAGCCCAACTTTGTGTTTGTGCATGTTGCTTGCTAGAGTTTTACTCCACTTCCCTAGCAATGTTGTATTTACCACAGTACATCATCCAGAGTACCAATTACACTACATCGCTGTCTCTGCTCTCTTGTGAAGGCAGGAGTTGGGGGGCAGGCAGCCTTTTCTTTTCTCAAATCTGTGAGTCAGAGCCGCAGTGCATGTCAGGACGCATTTTCAGCTCAGGCATGCTTGAACCAGAGTCCGTCTTTCCCACAGATCCTCTCTACTACTGCCTAGAGGAAGCTGGATGCGACCTGAACCCCGTCAGGTTCCATCTGCCTGAGTAGACATGTGGGACCTGTCGGATTACTAAGACTCCAGGTGAGTCATAGTTTATAGTGCACCGAGGAGAAGAATATCAGCATGTGAGATAAAGAGGGATGAGTGTGTGTGTGTGTGTGTGTGTGTGTGTGTGTGTGTGTGAGAAATGAGAGTACTGTATGAAAAAAAATAGAGGACAAAGTCTACATTTTCACTTGCAAGAAAGCGTGAAGGATACCATTCCATTTAATTTTGGATGTTTGAATGACACAAAACAGCAAATATTGTGTCATATGCACATCCTGGTAATTGGCATCATTGTAGAATGATCTTTTTATCAAAAACTGCAGCAAGTGTATAAGGATTGTTTATACATAACAAAAGAATACACGACAGTTTCTTGGACTGTGTCTTATGGCAAATGCCGTAGGAACTATACATGATGACAATTATTTTTTGAATGGCACACAATCTCCCCATGTTTCCCTTGTGTATGTCAGCATTGTATTGTATACCCCTGTTGTAGCCTGTTCTGTATTATAGAATATTCTCTTTTAATATTATATAATCACTCTAATGTTGCTGTCATTGTAACATGTCCCATCAGAGTTTTCAAATTCAACACACAGCAACAAAATGTATCTAATCCTAAAGCCATTTTAATTCTCTACACAGTATAGTCATTCATGGCATTTGGATTAGAATTATCATGATTTGTTTTATACAACTGAGCAGTTGAGGGTTAAAAGAGTCGTACTCAAAGGCCCAACAGTGGTAGTTTGGTGGCGCTGACATTGGAGCTCACTAAATTCTGATCAGAACTGATTCATAATTCATAAATTATTCATAATCACACTGCTGTTCTGTATCACTCACAATCACACTTTTAATAATACCCAGATGAGGATGCGTTCCCCTTTTGAGTCCGGTTCCTTTCAAGGTTTCGTCCTCATCCCACTAAGGGAGTTTTTCCTTGTCACAGTCGCTTCAGGCTCTCTCATCGGGGATAAATACACATAATCATATTTAATGTTCTGTGAAGATCTCCTTCTGTAAAGCTGCTTTGAAACAATGCACATTGTGAAAGAAGCTACGTAAATAAAAATGAATTGAAATTCAAAATCACTTAGTCTCCATTCAGTGTTCAAAAGTTGAAAAGTAACATTAAATACAACATTTAGTCTCTCTCTCTTTATGAATTCTCCAATTTAAGAAACATGGATTCATCTTATCAAACTATGCATGCTAAAGGCTCTTCAATTTCAAAGCACTAGAGTGTGTTTGCACCCTTTCCCAATTAATTACCACCGAAATCCAGCTTGCGTATAAATAGAGGTACTAAACATTTGATTTGACCTGAAAGAGACCACCAAATTCAACTTTAATCATATCTTCCATGACTCAACATCCGAACTCGAACTTCTCCAGCAACTTCATTCCTTCCATCATCTGCTAAATTAAAGTTGCAATAAACAGCTGGCTTGAAAGAGACTATTTAATTAGACTCAAATAGCAAAAACCACTAGGGGCTTTTAAGGTTATTTTAATCCCAACTCCTACATATATAAATAAAAAAAGAGACATACAATGTAATTAAATCATTATTTTCTTTTACCATATAAATATCAAAATATCAATGACGTGAACTTGGTAATGAACATGTCTTGAACATTTCCATATTGTGATATACACCCATATATAGAGCCTTGCTGCTGTTCAGTGTGTTGACATTAAATCTAAATAAATGCTTAATCCTTCCCATGAGTAATCATTAATACAACCACCTTTACAACTACTGTTGTAGCTGGATCTGACAGACTATAACCATTCGGGAGGGGAATAATTTTATTGGCTATAGGTGTGTATTAGTAGTGAAATGAGGCTTAATGTTTGGACTCTGAGGAACTCCCCAGACTAGACAGTAAAGTGCTGACAGAAGGCAGTACTGGATCAAGGTACGCAGTTGAGCATGAGCTTATTAACATCTCATTCTCAAGTCAAACTAGCAATGCTTAGAGTAGTGTGCTTCATCCCAGGAGGACTGCAAGGGTCAGCTATAATGCCTTGCCTTGTTTGTGTCTTACGTTGGTCCTGCAACTGCAATGACGGTTTGCACACTCATTTATCTAGTCATAACTCCACACTTTGAGGAGGCAGCACCTGCTAATGCCAGTCAAGCTGTAAAAAAGAAAGGGACGAAAAAAAAAGACATTCTGCACAAAAGAGTCTTACAGCGTGTGTGAGACTGGAAAAATCGATTCAGCAATTTGGAAATGACTGCTAATCTGGCGAAAAAATAAAAGGCCGGAAAGAGAGGCTGAACAAGGAAAACAGATATAAAGCTCTTACACACTTCATCATGAGAAGCTCGCATTGTGAGAACACTGACAAGTCGTCAGTCGTGCAAAGTTACAAATTGAAAGGCTTAACAGGTGGAGGAGCAGGCCATGCTTCTTGCATTCCCAGTCAACGTAATCCTGCATGCCAACTGCCAGCATATTTGCATAAACCCTTTGAGGTTCCCTGCTTAGACCATGCATGAAACATTTTGTTAGATTTTTTTTAAAGCAGCCGATCGGCCCACACCTTTTATCTCCGCAGAAAAAACGAATGCTGCGCATTAGGTCATTTAAGATTTGCGCTGCTGTTTTGGGTGAGTGCGAGCGAGCAATGGGTGGGGAACGACACACCAGCACAATTTACATCCACTCGCTACTGACGAGTACCTGCTTCACACGCCGCGGCTTTTTGTTCTCCAGTCATGCGCTCAGTATGTTTGTTAAGTCGTCTCGACTCGTCATTCCCCTTGCTTTTGTTACAGTCATGAACTGGGGTAGGAACGAACGACAAATTCAAACAAAATATTTGAACTTTTTTAAACACTTCACTACTGACAGCTCTTGGGCTTGGCTGCATGCTACATAATGCACTCTGTGAAATTTTAAATTATATTATTTTAAGTATTTTATGTTTTAGTGCTGTGTGTATGCTTTAGCTGGACCTGACTTGCGAAGGAGTTTGTTTTTGAGTGATCTTCAATCTGTACGTAATTGGCCTGAATAATTGCTACAAGCCTTTTTATTTAACAGTGTTTTGGAAACCATCTTAGTCAGAGTGTCGTATATGCAATCTAACAGGTTGAACTGTTTTTATTTGAATTACTTGTATTTATAAAAAAAAAAAAAAAAAAAAAAAAAAAAAAAAAAGGTGAATAATTACCTTTAACGTGGTAAAAGTATTTGAGCATTAGCAGTTTTTTTAATGCTCGGTAAAACTGTAAGCTTACAGGTTACACCAAAACCATGTTAGCTTGTGTGACAGATTCATCAGATTCATCTTAGACATTCACTCATCTCCATTCACTAGTGTATTCAGAATTTTAAAACAATCAATGGAGAAAACTTACTAGAACTTTTCTATATTAATTAAATTACTATAAAATTTAGAAAATTGACAATTTCAAAGGGATTTAAAAAAGGGTGAATGAAATACTTACTCAATTCACTCATTGTAGTTACTCATCCACAATCTCTTAAGTAAGGAATTATATGTAACTAGATCATGAGCATATGATCACTCGCTACTGGCTCATGTTTAAAGTCTTCAGGGACTGTTAATCCATCTGAAGCACAAACAAACCAAGACTCTTTAAAACCAATGTTTGGGGTAACACACTTCCTAGGCTCCATTCTTCGAAGCCACCTGCTCGGGCTCATAATAAAGCAATGTTAGAAGCGTAGCCCAGGGGTGCACCAGGCAAGATGATAGTATGTCAACAGTAATCGAACTACAGTGTGCTTGTGGGCGAGCCTGGTGTCTTCATGACATAGAAGGTTTTTCTTTTTCGACATGGCAAAACACTTCAGACCTACATTCTAGTTCAAGAAAACATTGTTGGATTGGTGTTTTGGGGGGAAAAAAGCTGATAACACATAATAAGCTCAGAGTTAGCAACGGTGAGTCCTTCCAGAGATATTTCCTTTCACCTTATATACTGTGCTTTTTAATTACACATAGACACCATGTGCTGTAATAATAACCCCCACTTTGTTAAAAAAAAAAAAAAAAAAAAAAAAAAAAAAAAAAAAAAAAAAAAAAAAAAGATCCCACTAGATGTTTAAGGAGGTTTGTGTTCATTCAGCTACAAGGTTGTTGGTAAAGTCTGGTGCTGATGTCCAGTGAGGTATTTGACTTTATTTCTGAGCTCTACAGCAGACCAACAAGATCTTCCACTGAGCTTGCTTTGTGCACAGGGGCATTAGCATGCTGGAACAGGATCTCTAGGAGACCCATGTGAATGAAAGGTTTAATGCCACCACACCCAAAGACATCTTTTTCAATTGTTGGCCTGTAAAATCGTAGCAAAAAATTACAAACGGCTGGAAAAGTTTTCGTGGCATTTCGCTTTGTTTGTAACCATGTGTGAGAGAAATCGATGCAAATAACATAGTTCCGCGCTAAGGCCGGTGGGGTGTGAAGTGTAGCAACCACAATGGTGCCTTTTGTTGTGCCTTAAGCAGCTTTTAGAGAAACGCAAACGATTAAAGTAAGAAGAGGAGCTACAGCCGCCTTTCTGGAGATTTAGGTTAAACACCAAGGAGAGAAAGGGACATCTGATAGGAGTTGCTTTCCTCACAACAAACATTTAAGGATTACTGCACTAGACTTTGATGTTCATGTTTTTTTCCCCCACCCCTTTCATTTTTCTTTTTTTTTTTTTTGTTTTGTTTCAGGCCTTTGGATTTAATAATCTGCCTTTGAAGTGAGCAGTCTGTAAATAATATCAGCTTGCAATGGTTTCACTAACGGTGTAAGATTGTCTAATGTTTTCTGATCTCCCTTCTATTCTTACTCGACCTCCCCCTTCTCCTCCTCTCCCTCGGTGTGTACCAGTGGGGAATTTAATCAACGAGTCGGCTATTAATTTGAGTTCCATTAATTGAGCAGTTAACTCATGGCCCGCAATAATGAGGCCTCTGAGTGGTTTGTGCACTCAGTACAAACACTTGAGTGCTTTCTGGGGTAATTAAGCCAATATTTTAGGTTGAGAGAGAGAGAGAGAGAGAGAAAGCTGAATCAGTCACAGTTACACTCTAAGACTGCTAATATCCAGCCGACTTGCTGGTTAGGTCTGGGATAGCTACAAACACGCTTTTCTCCAGCTACAATGGAACCTCAGATTGCTTTATAGGACGAGCAATTTGAACATTAAAATTGACCTTGCATTATGAGCAATAGCTTGCACTGAGCATTACACAAACAACACGTGAATGGATTGCACTCAACCAAGATGATGGTTCAGTTCAATTTCTTGTGTATTTGTCCTCATTAGGTGTGTATCGCTCGTTACAGGCAGCATTCACTTCAACGTTTGGACTGTTAGTTCGCATGTAATAAACCTCCTCCTCCGCCCCTCCCCCCAGCTATGACTCTTTTGAAATGTAAATTTGAATTTAAGCAAAGTTAATTTATTTGATTTATTAGGTTATTTTGACGACTAATCATTGTTGTTTGTTGCAAATGCATCCTGGACAAAAACGTGTATATAAAATACCACTAAAAATGATTTTTATATGAAGATTTTTCAGTGTGTGGAACGGGTTATCCGAGTTTACATTGTTTCCTGTGGCAAAAATTCACTTTACATTGCAAATAAATTGCATGACGAGCACTTTTTTACGAAACGAAATAAGGTCACAATCCAGGGTTCGCCGGTACATGGAAATTTAAATGGTTCTGTTACGTTAAAAAAAAAAACATTAGACATAAAAATACACTAACAACTCTCCAAATATTGTGGATGTACAGCAGCAAACCATTACCATACAGTCTGTGAATTTTTACATATTCAAGAATACTGGAAACAACAAAACAGGAGGCTCTTGAAAATGTTTACAAGAGATATACCTCTAGACAGCATATTGCGATAGATTGACTGTGTGTGTGTGTGTGTCTGTCCAGATATAGATACCAGTATATAATAAATATAGCAGCCAGTATAAACGCAATCACAATACAAATGGTTGAAACAAGGGACACCAACGTTAGACATATGGATAGATGGGACCATAAATATTTATGCCATGCTAAAGATTAACACAAGGTCATTGTAGGTTATTTTGGATATAACTGACTTGAACATGTTCTCACCCTGTATGTATATTTAATTTATGATCAAATTTATAACGGATGTTTATAGTAACATTTATACTTCAGAAAGTATAATTATACATAAACACAGATGTCATTATATGACATAATATAGCATTGAAATATGCTATATTATATTATTATGCTCCAGTAAATGTTTGGAATAAACAACGTAGAAAACGCTGAGAAGTTGTTCTGAGGACATCCCTTTACCTACTTTTAAATTCACCCTAGGCTAGTCTATCAGGACCTGCCCAAAAAAAAAACGACAGGAATGTAGACAGTAGGACACGCTTATTAGTTTATTCTAAAGCCATTTCTGTTTTTCGCTCTATTGAAGGTTGTTACTTGTGCTGTCTTGTCTATTTACTGCACTGGGAACAAAGTTCAAAATTAACCTGTCTATCATCTCGGACACGATGAAATAATGGCCTTTTGTTAGTTTATGGATGCTGCTGGCAAGATATGTGGTTCGACTGGGTTATGACCAGTTCTGAAAACATGCCACATTTATTACATGAATCACAAATTATAGTTCTTCAGAAACGCCGCAACAATCACACTATGAGCCGCTGCGCTGTGTGGAACGTATGACATTTATGTAATTTTAAATATTTATGTAATTTTTACATTTGTATTATGTAATTATGTATTTTTTTATTCACATATATTCACAAACAACATGATGCATCAAATGTAGTCACAGTTCTAAAAACTGTCCCGGACCAGTCTGAGGTATGTGTGCAGAGCTAAAGTAACAAATTATGCTAAATACATCTTATGTAAACATATATCTGTTAAATATATGTTAAATTCATATCTATTCTATAATATACTGTTCCATACAACTACGTATATAATCATTATACTCATGTCATTCCTTTGCACAGCTACATACTACATCATGATGTTTTATACATACACACACACACACATATATATATATATATATATATATATATATATATATATATATATATATATATATATATATATTATATATATAAACTGTATACATTTTCTATCAAAATCTCTCCCTTTAATAAAGTTAATGATTACTCTGTAAATTATTCTTTTATATGAATTTGTTGTTAATTTTTTAGTGGTTACTTCAATTGTAAAATATGGTACGTAGTTATGTTGTTTTCCATATAAACTGGTGATATGTTTAGGTTACATATGGAAGAGCATTGCATTCACAAAAGAAAAACACACTTCTGTAATACGTATTTGGGAATGCAATGTGCAATGGTTATATACGGTAATATAATGTGTAGCACATACCTGTTGTGAATGCGTGTATATATATATATATATATATATATATATATATATATACACACACACACACACACCACACACACACACACACACACACACACCATATATATCTTGTAGTGAACCTTATGTACATTAGTCACTCATCTCTGTTATTATGAACTTCATTCCGTTACATATCAGACTTATTGTAAATAAGCCACTTCTGGCTAGATGTTGACTGCATTCCGTTGGCTCTGAACATGTACCTTGCACTATGACAATAAAGAAGAATCTAATCTAATCTAAATGGCTTAGAAAAAGGTCTAACAATGTACCGTAAATTCTGGACTATAAGCCGCTACTTTTTTCATAGGTTTTGAACCATGCGGCTAATAATAAGGTGCGGCTATTCTGCAGATTTTTTCCCGACCGCTAGGGGCTCTAACCGGAATTAGAATCAAAACTAAGACAAAATAAATGCAAAGAAGAAGAATGCGCTAGTTCCTCTTTAGCAGATATAAGTGGGTAGAAGCGGATAGAAGGAGGACAAACTCTATCTTTACAAGGTTAAGGTGACGTCATTTCACACACAGGAGAAATGAAGATAAATACTGTAAATAGCGCTTATTTTCTCTTGGTTCTGTCCCGTTTTAATCAGCAAAGTTGCTGCTCGGTGCTCTCTCTCTCCTCCCCTGCTCTTTTCCCCACACACGTACACACACGCTCACCCCCCCCCCCCCACACACACACGCACACACACACACGCACGCACACACGCACGCACACGCACACGCACAAATCCCGATATAAGCCCTGGTTCACCCTACAATCCCCGTCCGGGCTCGTAGCACATACCTAGTGTCGTGGACACGGACGCTCGATATATGTTTATGCCTAACCTTTGTCTGTTCCCGATTCCCGGACTCCTGCTCTCCGGCAGAGCGCAAGGCTCCCTAGCCTGTCTGGCCGCTCCGTATGAGCGGCGTCTCCTGAGTTCTTTATTCTAATAAATCCTGTTTTGTATGAATTCCGGATCTCCGCGTCTCTGTGCAGCGTCCACCGTTACACCGTGTTAAAATACAGGTTAGGAAAGGATCTATTTAGGTACATACATGTACATTTACAATTCAAAAGCGGATGCGGCTTGTATGCAGGTGCGGCTTATTTATTTATTTTTTTTTGGTTTTTTTTTTAAATAGAGCGGATGCGGCTTATATGCAGGTGCGCTTTATAGTCCAGAATTTACGGTAAACAGAAAATTGCTGTTGAAATTGCTGGTGTGAATTTTGCTATGGTTTGATGTGTGTATATATATATATATATATATATATACTATATATATATATATATATATATATATATATATATATATATATATATATATATATATATATGTGTGTGTGTGTGTGTGTGTGTGTGTGTGTGTGTATGTGCGTCTCCTCACTTTGTTGACACGGTCAGCATCTCGGCCGTTCTGTCTTCTCTCCTCCTCCCAGTGCGTATGTGCTTCCTGTAGCTGGCGTTCCAGAGCCTGCTGGGTTTGTTTGCTCTCTTCTTTAATGGATAACAATGTCGTTTGTAGTTCTGCCATTGTCTAAAAGCACACAAATGACGACACACAACATTACACGCACCTCAACAGTCTCTGGTTCGTAATTGGAATTGCTGAAAAAATAGAACATGCTCATTTTATATTTTAATTTCTTCACAATTTTTTGTTACATTTCTTTTTTCGTGGTTAAAAACCTTTTAAAAAAGTGTTTTGATGTAAATTTAGATCTATTTTTGTTTTTGTGTACAGATTTCGGATAGAATTTGCAAAAATATGCGGATTTGCTTTTTTTCAAAAACTGAGTCTGCTAAAGACAAAAAGTTCTCCTTGAGTCCATAAACATTTGGCATGGGGCGTTGTTTAAAGGGGAATAACTGTTCATCTGTACTGCTACCGGTCCAAATGAACATTTTATTTAGACTGGAAGTTGAGGAAAGGCAAATGTGAGCCAGAGGCGGTTGCTTTGGGCTAGACAGATAATTGTTTATCGTGCGCACACTTTCATCAGGAACGATTCGCTTGAAATCTGCTCATTGTGTGGGAGTAGGGAATGAACACTTTAGAGCAGCCGCAGAGTGAGAGATTAGGCTTATTTTGTCAGTGGGTGGACCACATGAAAGCAACAAACGGTCCATTATTATGGTAACATCAGTTCCCTCGGTAATAATTATTTTGCCATATAGATTCCCGCATCTAGTCTTCAGCCTCGAGGTGTGTGTGCGCGCACACACACACACACACACATCCCTGCTTTCTTGTTATTCCTGTAGCTTTCCTCTGATATTTAGGCCCTTGCGAGTGTAATTGCCCCAGCTTGCCTTCTGTAATTTCACAGCCACTGTTTAGGCTGGGAGTAAGCACACTTCCTGCTGAAGCCCAATGTGTTTGGTTGTCACTCCACAGCTTGATGGATTAGATAGTGCAGTTTAATGCAGCCTAACCAGGACTTAATAGGTAGGTTGGTTTATATAATGACTCCTGTTAGTAAAATAATCAAAGGACACTTTGAAATTGAACCTTCTGTTGCTCTCGGTTGCATTCTAACAATTTCATATGCACCTGAAAATCCCACTGTATCTGAGAAATGTCCTGGAGTCAGAACCCAAACAGAGCCGGTGGCCTGTATGCACGCACACATACATAGATGCATTTTTGCTTGGACTGCATTTTTTTTTAGCCTCATATGATTGCTAATCATTAGCCAGAATGTTGCAAACTGTGGGTTGAATCAAAATATGGCAACTAAGACACTGATTAAAAAGACTCGCGAAAGTTAAGTGCTTGTAACGCAAGCCATGCCGCCCTTTACACTAATGTACAGTGTACATGCAGCCTGGTGCATGCAGCCTGGTGCATGTTTAATTGGGTCATTACACATGTAACTGTATTGCCCTGGGCAAATAGGAAAGCAAATTCCTGATAAGGGGCAAATGTTACAAATGTCGGTTAATGGTTCAAAGGTCAGACAAATAATCTCCAAAGAGAGCGGAGTGCATCAAAGCTTCCCTTCCAATAGTGCAAGTGAGTTTCGTGGCAAACCCCAACCTGGGTGTGTTAACATCAGATAATAAGAACAGGTATGCTAAATCCTATCTAATGTTTAGTGTGAAGGAGGTGCGTTTAATCAGACTTTAGCCAAAGCCTGCTTTCCCACAATGGTGCAGCAGAGGGGAAAGAGACATGTTTGTTCAGCTTATGACAATTTTGACTATTTGAGGAGGGAAAAAAAGGCGGGGGGAGGGGAAGGGGTATAATGGCTTGTGGTTCTCTCTGCAGAAACACAGTGTTAGACAAAAGATGGGCAAGTGTCCGCAAACCCCGACTCGTACACACTTGCACATTTTTTTTTTGTTGTCGTCCCCTGTGCAACTTAATAGGCCGCCGATTTCACACATCTGCTCGTCAACCTTACTTTGAACCCTGTGTGTTTTGGGGTGGGGCGGTGGGGGGTTCCTCAAGTGCAGTGAAAGAGGAGAAGGAGGGGACAAAAATACAACAAGAAAGGGTTGGGAGTTGGGTAATGAGGGGGCAATTATGTCAGATGAAAATGCAATTGGAGTTTGCAGCCTTTGCAATGGGAAGAAATTACCTTTTTCCCCCCTCGTCTTTGAAACATAAACAATTCGCAGGAGTTCATCCAGCGTGTGTTAACCCGTGCAAGCTCAGACACAGAGGATGAACGAGTAGAATGAAAAGGGTGAGGAATAAATGCGGAAAAATCTGACAGAGCCCAAAGCATGATTCATGAGCCGAGAGAAGAACCCAGGATAAGGTTCTAGTGATGAATAATCTAGGGATTTTTATTTTGAGCACTACTATACTGGATCTATTATTGCATATCTGTCCTAATCAGATTAGATTAGACGATTGGGAAGGGGGCAATTTAGACTGCAGGGATTTGACCGTGATCTGAAATCAAAATCATGTTTCCGTACACAATGTGCATGCTCAAATATGACGGGATAATCAATGGTTTGTCATTTCATATATTTCTTGCTGGGTTTTTATAAAGAAAGATGGCACCGCTTGGGAATCTCATATAAGCCACAATCATGGTGAAGGAGCTTCTTAAATTCGACACCATTAAACAATCTTCCAAATCAAAGTGCTATTGAGACTTGGCAAAAACCTTAAATGTCCAATATCTAACAACATGCTATTCAACAAAGCAGCAATTTGCATAATCAGTGGTATCTGAATATGCATGTCAATTTTATGTATATAATTTTATATATTTTTATATGGGATATCGTATCCAAACTCAAGTTTCCATTACATCCCTAAAAGGAAAAGTGGTTGTGTGGGGTTTTTTTTCTTCCGTATAAAGACAAGCGCTGACAGATTTGCATTAAAATCTACATCTAAATAGCACACGCGGATTTTTTTATATTGCACACACGTGTATATCATGATAGATACTTTCATCGACGTGATTTATTTATATGGAAGTCCTGTCTGAGAACAGCATTTCAGGAAACAAAAAGAGAGGCATGGATAGGGGAACTAGAGTAATCGTTTAATAGCCATTATCGAACTATTCTGTATTTAAATATAGTGTATATACATTTTTTAGCTTCGGGGAACAAAAGGAAAAAAAATCCAGATGATTTATCGATCACTTGAAATACAGGCATGGAAAAGAATGTTTTACCTGTGCAGACTTTGCAAGCTTCTGGGTGTATTCCTTCTCAAGCTGCTTCAACCGGCTGTTCGCCTAAAAGGACAGAGGTGGGAGAAGAATGTGGGTCGTCGGAGAGACAGACAGAAAGCTCATGAGAAGGGTATGAAACCTAATCAGCTGGGAGGAAATGAATGAACAGCACATAGATGTGACCTCTGAGGCTAGCGGGTATGTAGGGATCTTCCTCTCGCGAGCTCTGACCAGCTTTAGCCTGAGGAACCAGGAAGTCTTTGATCCTCGGCTAACGTTTTTCCCCTTCACACAACAAAGAGAATGAAACCTATGTAATCTACCTGCAAAAACAACACGAGAAGCCTAAGAGGCACGCCATACGGGCTATCATGCGAACAATGACCGTCCATTATAGAGGTTACAACAAACGCACACTGGCTGCTAGAGGTGATTGTACATCACCTTTTCAACATATTAGCATGTTCAGGAGGAAAACTGGAGGAAAATCGCCTGGTCACAAGGGAACCACGTGGAACTCCAGACAGAAAATATTGAAAGATGAGCAGAGAAAGTCACCCTGGAGCTACGGGGCAGCAACTGCAACCACTCCATCTATCGGGAGAGAAAGTTCAATGATTTAATTGAACATTTCACATTGAAAGAGGGCCTTAAAGGAAGGATTCAAATCAAATCAATCAAATAAATGTCATTTACACTGTATTTTGCTCTTCAGAGCATCTATTACTGACTGGAAATGATTGGATCACATACACCACAGGACGATTATTAGCATTGCCATTACTTCTGCTACATGTACGTGCCTCCTTTTTTAAATTTATTTATTTATTTTGGTTTACATTTCCACCTGCATTATCACACTAACTTTAAAGAGAACTTGACACACAATTTAAAGTTTTCATTTTATATTCATTTTTTCACTTTGCCTAAGGAGAAGTATCAACACCTTCCTCATAGTGTGTGTATGTGTGTATTTAAGAGAGAGTGAGAGAGAGAGACATGTCATGTATTTACAGGCCCATGAAGGTGTGTGTGTGTGTGTGTGTGTGTGTGTGCAGCTGAGTGTCAGCGGTGATGCCCTGCTGTCAGAGCTGCTTTCCGGAGAGCTGCTGAACCACTGACAAGACAGACAGAGCCTGCAGCAGGCATCAACACCCGAACCAGCACTTACACAAACATTCGCGCGCGCGCACGCACGCGCACGCGCACGCACACACACACACACACACACACCACACAACACCAGCAGTGTAGCTAAACCTACTCGCTCCCACTCTTTTCTCTTTTATCCTCCTCCTTTTTTCGTCACTATCCATCTGTCCCATGTGGCTTTTCTACCTGATGAGAGGGAACACGAAGCATAAAGGGAGACAATGAGGGGGAAAAAAAAAAAAGGAACTCGCTGGACTTTCTTTGAAGCCTGTCAGCTCCTTGCGTTGCTATAGAGACTGCAGTCCTGCCTGCTGTTTCATTAACTATGCTGCAAAGGTAAATGTGTGAAAAATGTATGTTTGCAGGGGCCTTTGTGGATTTTTTAGAATGAAACGGCATACCGTAGTGCTGAAAACGAACACCTGGTTTAGTCAGGGAAACTTTTGTACACTTTGCTGTAATCACTGGTTAGTATAAAACAAGGTGCACTGTACACACGCTGCATGAACAGGAGATTGCGTCAAGTTTACACTTAGCTGGACCATGATAATATATCTACAATTAACACTGACACAAAGCAAAAAAGAGTAGATTTAGATTACTAATGAGGAAAAAAGGAAGAAACAATGTCAAGAAAATTCTTTTAAATGATATGGGGAAGAAACTTTCAGAAGAACTCCATCTAAAACCATCATCTGTTGGGTTCACGATTAGGGTTGGGAATCGAAAATCGATCTGCCAGGACCTTGTGTGGTAATCTAAACATCAGTATACAAGCTGGACCACAGGGAA
Organism: Kryptopterus vitreolus; assembly: GCA_030449085.1. Lineage (NCBI taxonomy): Eukaryota > Metazoa > Chordata > Actinopteri > Siluriformes > Siluridae > Kryptopterus > Kryptopterus vitreolus. Next base: position 10,444,449 of record JACRUU010000004.1, read on the forward strand.
GAGCTCAAAATGTAATTATTGTAATAAACTGAAATGTTGCAAGCAAGGCGTCAAGATTGGCATCTGCTGTTGATTTACCATGTCGTAATAAAAGAATGCACCGTGTTTGATTTATTGCGCACCCCGACTGCGCTTCATAAATGCATGGCAAAGACAATAAACATGTTTGATATATTAATGTTTCACTTTTTGTTGTTTTTTTACTACATTGGAATTGAAACTGGGAATCGGATTTGATCAAATCAAAACGATACCCAACCCTATTCACGAGTGAATTTTGTTCATCTGCACTTGAACAGTGTATTTAAGGCAGTTCCATCATACTGCAGCACAGGAGATGAACATGGAGGATGTTCTATTTGCTCCATACAGTCTAAAACCTGTCCACTGTTAGTCTAGTGCCTTCTGACTTAGCGACAGAGAATCACAGCCAGTAGCTTAAGTGTGGAATTAGCTGTTGAACAGGCATTTTTCGCCTACAAGGCAGAACAAACATTGGAATATACACAGGACTTATCCCTAAATTACCTACAGAAGTTTAATTTCACTTCCTGGTGCAGCTTTCACATCACTAGATGAGCTGACAACATCGCTGACGAGGAAATGGCCGCAGGCACTGAGACAGTAAAAAGAATGCTGGTAGACGAGAATTTTTTTCCCCCAGATGTTTTTAGCAGCGAAGCAGAAGTGCAATGTGGCTGCAACTTTTGCCGTTTTTAATAGTGATCCAAAAAGACAACGGCCCTGCTTGATTTCAGAGGCTTGTGCAGTCACATGTCAAAGTTCATCCGGATAAATTCAACACAAGGTAAACATGGGACTGGGAATTTTTGGCATCCTTCTCCAAGCCGGGGAAACATGTTAATGTTAATTTGGTCTACCTGCTCCTTTGGCTGAAAGAGAGCAAAACAATACCAGAATTGGAAATTCTAAGCCATACTCATAGACATGTCTAAAGTGAAGATGAGCGATGCATATATGGAGAGTTCATATATTAAATAGATCACATTGAATTTTGGCAAAATATATCCTTGTACGTATGTTTTCGTGCCCGAAGTGCCTCTGAAGTGCTATCAGAAATAGCAATCATTTAATAGTGCTTGTGGAACGGTTTTTGAAGTCTGTAGAACAATGCAGGTAGTGTATATAATGACAAAGCTAGACACTGCTTAGGGAAGCTCAATGAACAAGTCTGTGCTGGACCTCAGTCATCCACTGTGTAGATGTCGGACTGGTTTCATGTGTACATGCACGCCTGTATATGCATTTGTGCCTGCATGTATGTGTATTTCTGTATAATTGTGTGCATAAATTGAAAAATTAGATTTGTTTTTCTTTGAGGACGAACCTCATACTTTAAATTTCGGCAGATTTCTCAAACTCGTGCGTTCACATGATTTATTTATCTGTTTATTCTTCGTTGTTCTTGTGGTGGGAAAAAAACAACATGTTCTAACAAAAAAAAAATCAGGATGTTAAGTGAAACGGAAAGAAAGAAAACAAGTCCAAGCAAAAGGAAGCTGGTTTACTTAAAAAGGTGTGGACTTTTCTGCCGCCGCTATGTGCTTTCTGGGTAAGCCAATAAACCGGCGCATTGAAGATGCCGCTTGTGATGAACATACAAATATTTGTACAGCCTCTCTGATAAACTGGCGACTACAACACTTAGACTGGTTGTGTTGCTGGAATTAGCAGGGAGATGGCTTAGCAAGCACTGCAGATGTTAATAGATTCCTTATTAATCATACTCTAGTATGTTTTTTTTCTATAAGTAGAGGGTAAAGATCATCAGAATGATTACATACATAAAATATAGGGGAATACAACATGAGGACATATGGCTTTGTTAAAAACCTTACAGGGATACTCAATCAACTTCCCTTTGTGGGAAGGCTTGGCGACTGGATATTTGTCTTCATGCTCTCTCAACACTGCTTACACATACATATTATGTATTTTTTTTTAAGCCCCAAAATTCTGGAAGCACTTTCCCGAAAACCTTCTTGGTCTTATTTTACAATAATATTTTAAAATACTTTTTGTATTATTGATTTTCTATAATATTAGACTTTTTGATTTAGTGAAATGTAATTAATCTGAATAGGAAAATTTTACAGTGGCCAAAAATCGGTGCCTCCCCAGTATTATCCGATCCAAATACTGAAGGGATTCTTCTCAATCCGAATTGTTCGACGTGATTTAATGAATATTTACAAAAACTGTTTAAAAGAACAAACAAGATCAGATAAACTTGATATGAACCAACACAAATCGCAATAAACTTTAAAATGAAAGATGGATGGAGTAAATGTGTCTTACACGTACATAAAGTGCACATACACACAGTATCATCGATTAACACACTGCATCCAATGCACCAAGCCTACCAAATAATGTAAATGTAATTGTATGACTTTTCCATTCCCAACCAGGATCCTTCCAGTAGCCTTTTTACGGCTGCAAACTAGGGAGACTAAGAACTTGCCTACATTCGAACCAAGACACATAAAGCCACTATCTGGTGCACTTTACACTCAATGTGCTTTCTAGCACAAATGTAAAAAGCCTGGGTAAAATTTTTACCAAAATTTTAGACGCCTCTTCTTAGTAGACATCTGCTCACGGCTATAGGCCAAAGCATTTGCTTTTCTGGCCATAAGGAGCAAGGATGATCTTAAGGGCTTCCTGTGTGATGACCTATAGGGCCGAAGCACAAGGGTTCAACACAATAAAGCTGAGATTAGCGATCAATAAAAGATGAAGTGCAATTCTGTCTAAAGAACTTTTTTTTTAACTTAGGGTCATTACCATCTGGTGACATGATTAGAAAACATTCACACATTTACAATGGGTCATATATCTAAAATAAATACTAATTTAGCTGTTGTTTTGTTAGACTAAGGAGTTGATGCCAAATTTGTGCTGAGGTTGTACAGATGCTCCACATCATCTTTCTACATCAATCTATGGCAGTTTTTTTTTTTTTTTGGTCACAAATGTTCTGGAAGCTACAAATAACAAGAAATAAGGATAAAAATCGGCCACTTGCAGCCTTAACTTTTATCATCATGCCTGACTGGTCTAAATCTGATTTTCTCTTATTAAGCCCCATTTCGCTGCCTCAATCTGCCACCAAGAGGTGATAATCAAGTGTCTTTGATCATTTTCTTGCCCCACTTTTTGTTTTGTTCAATGTAACCCATGAACAAAAATAATAGGATTTGGTGCATCTCCAAATAAAGTTTAAAGGAGGGGAAACACAAAGCGAAATAAGCGGAACTTCAATTTTGCAGAATATATATATATATATATATATATATATATATATATATATATATATATATATATATATATATATATATATATATAGTGTGTGTGTGTGTGTGTGTGTGTGTGTTTTTTTGTGTGTGTGTGTCACTCGTCACTCTGAAACAAGCAAATAAATAAACATTTACTAAAAAAAATATACAAATAAAAAAATATTCTTTTTTTTTTTTTTTTAAATCTGACAAGCAAACTTCGGCAGGAATGGCAGCTGACAGCTCCGCTGAGAGAGAAGCGCTGTTCACTGATGTAGCTCTTGTGTTTAAAGGGGAGCATGTTTTACAGCATTTCTCTCCGAGGGTGGCGAGTGTTTGCGAAGAGCTGCTTCAATCTAATCCCTGCTGTCACAGCTGAATCGAAACCTTGTTCTGATGCCACGTTCGCAACAACAGGTGCGTGATGTGGGTGTAGTAAAGCTGCGTTTACAAGCTCCTTCACTTCTTCATGGCAGCTTTCAAAAAAGAGAAGCGAACCTGTCACGGAGAGACGCGTCCTTGTTTTGAGTGTCTGCATAAATATTATCTTTAGGCAGCAAAGGATAAAGTTTCTGAAAGGACTGAAGTTGCAACAAAAAAGGGAGGGGGGTGAAAAAGAGAATTTACCAAGTTTTGAGAAATTGTATCACATCTCAACTCTATACACACAATTTACAACTACATGGACAAAAAAAATAGGACACCTTAAACTAGGAGACCTGAACTTGACAACACCGCTGTACAAGAAGCCAGCTCTATGAACATATGGTTTACATGTGGGAGTGGAAGATCTGCACTACAGAACTCTGACTTCAACCCTTTTGAACATCTTTGGGCTGGACTGGATCATCCAGGCCTCCTCACCCAACATCATTACCCGTCTTTACTACAGCCATTATGGCTGAATGACCACAAATCTCCAAAACCAGACTCCAGAATCAAGCAAGACATCATCTCAGAAGAGCTGAGGTTATTAAAACGGCAAATAGGGACTAAATGTGGAATGGTCAGGTGTCAAAAAACCCTTGTCCATACAGTGTAGCAGGAGAAATGTATGATTGGCTGATAAGGATTCTGTAAGGAGATGTTTATTTAGCCCTTATGGAACTTCACATGAGCCTCTCCTGTGCTGGTTATCAGAGCGTTCAGTGATATTTTGTCCTTTAATTAAAGTTTCTTCAAGAATGCAAGAAGGAAGGAAGAGGTTCTTTTTGTTTCCACAAGATGACACATTTTGTTAACAAATCACTGCAGTGAGAATCTGTGTCATTGCTTTGATGCCAAGAACTGAACCTCAGCGATGTCAATCCTTGTGTTTTTAATGTTGACTGGAAGAGTTTTGAAAGGCAGGTCCCATGACGTTACCGGTACTGTTGGTATGGGCAGAAACTTCAAAGGGATTGGAGAGCAGTCATGCAGGGAGAGGTATTTTGTGAGCTGGGTCGTGTGTAGTTTTCAAGTGTTTCTATACCTAATGAGGGTATAAAGCTGTTTTTTCCCACCTCCCAAGCAATCTTTTGTACGTGTGCATACGATACACTATGGCACTTTCTCTTCTGCCTCTATAGCAGGTAGCGGTGAGTTGCAGCTCACTTTTCAAGACACAGCCATCCAGTTCCAGCTTGTCTGCTCTCTTTCTCTTTCTTTCTTTTCTTGCCTTTTCCTTCTGTCAGCTGAGATAACCGCGCCCATCTCAGACTGCACACCTTGTTACCATGGTGATTTCGCTAGAAGAAGTTTCGCTATGTAATAAATCAGTTAGATATAAAAAAAAAGTGAAATAAATAGAGAGATAAAAAAAATGGTAATAATCCTTACTTGAGCCCATTTATCTAACAGAAGGCACAGAGAGAGCTCATATGGCTGGCAGATTGGAGCAATTCCCAAGACGCAGCACAGGTTCGTCTCTGATGTTTGGACTTTACCACTAGGGAATGTCCGATTACCCTAGCCTCGGCATGGAAGGAGGCGGGGGTTCGCTTTGAAGAGCAAAGCGTGGATGTGTGCTTTCCATATGAGGGGTGGGGTCCCTGGAGGCTAGGGCTGTGGGGCAAAACAGTCATCGGGTACATAAAGCCCTAGTCACATTCAGTCCTGAGACTGTAGCACGATGTGCCACATTGCTTATACACTGAAGAAAGGGCCTCTCATTTTTTTTTATGTTGTGGGTTCTAATTCGGTGAAATTGTGTGGCTGGGGAAATAAAAACTGATCACTTTGTTAAGCTTTTTGGAAAAAGCATCGGTGCAATTTCAGATCCCAGTGCTCGTGTTATATCTAGAACACAGTAGTGCTGTGACCCTTCAAAATAGTTTCTTTTTTCCCCTCCTATGAAATGTATACATATAAAATAGATTCAAATAAATAATCGGGATTAATTGCATGAACGTCATGAGATAACGCGTGATTAAATGTATGTTTATTAATAGTTATCCAAACTCTCTCTCTCTCTCTCTCTCTCTCTCTCTCTCTCTCTCTCTCATCTCTCTCTCTCTCTATCTATATATATATATATATATATATATATATATATATATACACACACACACACACACATACAGTTATGAGCTACTCACTATATTACGGCATGTAACAAAGTCATCACCACTTTATATGGAAGGCAACAAAACCGGAAAATAATTCTTTTAACCATTAAAGCAACCACTTTGAAATGAATTAAATAATCTATAATTGTATTAAAGTGAGAGATTTTGAGTGGAATGTAACAACTACAATTAGAAACATGAACGTACAGTACATTGAAAACGAGTCGTTAATGTGCAGGTAATCACGAGTTAACTCACTACTCACTATAACTCACAGGCAATCACGGAATTATTTGCGATTAAACATTTTAATCTATTGAAAGCCCTAATATATACATGCAGTATATAAAACATATATAAACTTAAAATATTTATATCAAATACTTTGTGTATATCGTTGTTAAATTTACTACCAATCAACAATAAGCTGGTTGAAGATACAAAAATATCAGCTATAATCATTAACGTTTCTGCGTTGTAGAATTCCACTTAGAATCTGTGATTGGGATTAAAGACGGGGTCCTTATGGAAGAAGTTAAGATTATAAAAGGAGACTGAAATGATGTGATTCGAGGAGCAAACCATGATTTATCTATAAGTCTCTAATATTGTAGCTTTATACGTAAATGTGCAGTGCTGTTAAACACTCCAAGCGAACAATGAAGCAAACATTAATTGTTAGTGATGAACACAAAAAAAAACAATTGACAATTCCTCTTCATCTCCTGCCTATTGTGCTGCAGTATGTTCATTGTAAAAAAAAAAAAAACTGCAAGACATTTTCTAAGGAACCTTCAGTTAGGTATGATTTAACAGAATAAAAACTGCGATCGCGTAAAAGTCGGCAGATCAGGTATAAGCCGCTGGATCAAAGAGATGTCTAACTTCAGAGACAAAGACAGTAAATGCGACAGTTACCCGTATCATATCTGTGTCTCTGTCTTTCTCCCTTCAGCCTGCTGTTGTTAACGAGTGGGTTGAGTCGACTGGCAATGAGGGCGTGTGGGAAGATGAATAGAGCTCAACAGGTACGGCAAGTCCACTAGAAAAGCAGCTCTTTCAACAGTGATTCATTAGCCACATTGCCGATTTTTTTCTTTCCTCAAAAAGCTTGTTCCCTACTGATGCCCACATGCTGCAGTGTAAACCATGTATTATGTGCTGGCTTTACCTCTGACATGCGAGTAAAAAAGAGCTTAAGAGTGATCTTTGCTGAAAGTGTTAATAAAGCGCATTAGTCAGCAGGTGTCATACTGCATTTAGTCCAAGTGTAAATACGAGATAATGACACATCGGCTTTAAAAGGGATTCCGTTTTTATAACTTATTACAAAGTCCTAACAGCTTTCGTGAGCAATCGTCTGCCTAACGGCTTGCTAGCGTTTTCCACAACAAACTTCTTCACACACACTTAAGTTTCAGCTCCACCAGCGTTCGGGCCTTCAGAGATTTTGTTCAGATGTTTAAAACCCAGAAGCCACATGTCAGGGTCTGATCATTGGGCCATCTGATCTCTGGCTTAAGGCTCAATTTCTGTGAGTAGAGGGGACGGGGAAAATAAAAATCCAGAGATGGCAACAAAATAATACAAAGGTCCGTAAAATATAAAGTAAAAACCTTAATGAAATATAAATTAGGAAGAGAGTCTAAAATAAACATTAATACTTAAGTTTCAAATGTAAAGAAGCACCAGGAGGTGTATCTGACAGGCCAGCTGAGAGATATGTGCAATGGCAAAAACAGAGATTTATCCATAGGAATAAGGCTGCCAAGGCTCTCTCAGGAAATGGAGATTGGGTACCGGGCGCGCACACACACGCGCGCACACACATATATACAGTATATACACTCTGAAAAACAGACATCCCGCACAGCAGCCGATAAAGCTCAATCATTACCGGCAGCAGAAATGAAAACGCTGTTTTTCTTCCCTCCCTTTTATTTTCACCTGGCCTCGAATGCTGGAACAATCTAACACACAAACCTTATCTCTTCTGATTTTTTCTGCTTCTCATTATTTTATTCCACAAGCTTCCTCTCAAAAAAGGCATCTTTGATGAAAATCCATTCAGGGATTTAATGGATTTCGTCTGCCTTTTTCTCTGGGATCTGTGAGACGTGTTTAAACTCCAGCAGCCCATTGCAGGACCTGCTGAGTGCCGAGGACACCGTTTCAAACGCCATCAGTAGAGGAAGAAAATCTCAGCTAAGAAATTGCATGGAGATTAGAAATCCAAGGGCTTTCAAACTAATTTTTCATTCAAGTTAAAAATAAAGAAAAACTTTCAAAAAAAAAAATACAGAGCAAATTTATTTCCCATATGTTTGTTCATCACTGATGAGAAATGTATGAGGAAGCTCCCTGTGCTGGTATGAGGAAGAAACCTTAATAGGAAACCCATCCTCATCTGAGGGGCAATAAATGTCCCTTCATTACAGTTCCATCGTTTACATGGTTGCTGCATTTCCATTGTACAGGTGCGTATGTTTAAATGCAGGACTGTTCATGTAACCTGCCATCCTAAGCCACTGTATTAGACTGGTACAATATTGATATTACACTGACAGTCTAAACCTATCTTCAAATATGATCTTAATTATTCCACTAACACATGAACTAACAAAAAAACAGAACAGTGATGTCACTTACTATAAGGCACTTGCCTTTCACTGGAATCCAAAATCAAACCTTGTTCCTCTGCTCATAAAGAACGTATCATGGTAACATGGTTTGCCAAGGCGGGAGTGAATAAACTCAAGATGCCTGCATGGAGCTCTGAATGCCGAATTTTCTCCGGCATAAGTCTCCGAAACCAAAAAAACGAAATGAAAAGCCAAACAGGTATTGCATCTGAAATGGGATGTATCGAATGGGTGTGATGGTCTGGTCCACAATCATTTCACCATATAGTGTAATAACTTCTTAAATCACTGACTGAACAGTTGCTGTTGATACAAATCATGGTTGTCATGGTTAGTAGGTGAGCCAAATGCAAATGAACACAATGTTCGCACAAACACACTTCTCTGCACAAGATTGAAGATGAAAAAGATTGAGCTCATTCTCTCTGATTTTCAAGGTGCAGCATATGATCGGAGACAACCTCAAATGTGGGCTGTTGAATACATTCTCATTGAGCTTTAGAATACAGCTTCTCGATATGCTCGGCACATCCATATTCTCTTCAGGCAACACCGCCTTGCAGTACTCCTAACACTCACAACCCTACATTGTACACTATCTGTCTCCTGATGTTACACTGCATTACACAATGCTTACAGAATGTCTTTTCATACTGATGGAGTTCTGTGGCGGATCAAATTCATAACGTACAGTACATTGTTGTTCAATGACAGCTTGGAATACAGCTTTAACGCATTACTTGACTGGGCTGGTAGTCCGGAAAGCCAATAAGACGCTTAAAACCACCAAACACATACGTCATTTGAGAAACGGTTATATCAACTGAATCAAGTGAAAATACATAGAGTTGCTATTAGCAACTCAGATCTGAAGGCTTTTCTTTGCACATATATTTCACCACATTGGGCTGTTTTTTTTTTTTCATTTTGGAAGTCTCTTGAAGATTTTACTGTTTTGGAAAACAGCTGAATCATGGAATTTCTGCTATGTGACCGAAGCAAATCAATAACATACAACTAAATAAATAGAATATAAATAAAGTCCTGTCATTTGTCCTGAAGTCAAAATGCCTTTACAGAAAATTAGTCAACCGCTTCTGACCAATGCCCTCTTGATGGGTGGTATGCGGAATTTACGTTTTCCTATTTATGCTTCATTTATAGCCACTATACCAATAATCAAGCCTTTCCTTTAATCCTAATGACTCACAGAGAACGCAGCGTCTACGCTCGACTGCCACATCTGCAGGTGTGTCTCAGATGTGAAGAGGATGGTTCGGATGACTTATTGTTCATAAACAATTTTTAAGTGATGGCGGAGCGGAAAAAGCGAGTCGGACCGGGATCAGTACGAGAGCCATACCAGCATATGGTTCTGAAAACAGAGGCGCAGGATTTATGGAGGAGGCTCAACAGAACGGTAATATGCCACAGATGGTCTGAGAGGGGACTGCATGGATCTAATGAAAATGAATCGCCTTGATGGGCCTAATCAGGAATTTACTCCTGATCAACAGCACACTTTCTGCCAGTTCCTATCCAGGCTGTACCATATTAAAAGAGCTTCCCAACCCTGGTTTCTGTTACAAGGGATCAAGAGCTCTGTAAATATGAAGTAGCAGGGGTGAGCACTTGAGGAATTCCAGCAAAGTCACTGAAAGTCTGCCTGCATTGCTTATAGATAGCACCAGTGCAAAGGGGGCTAATGCATTTCTAATGAAACGCTAGTCAGAGAAGGTCCTGAATTGCTAAACGACAAAGTCGGCCAGATATGTATTAGGGTTTTGTGTGTAGTCATACAGTAACTGTACAAGCATGTGATCCAGACACGAGGTGAGAAGCTTGGCTGGCATAGTGGTTCATCTGTTTACTGTTTACTCAAGGGCATATAAGAGGGGAGACCAAGAGGAAGAGACCATTTTGCTCTGAGTCACTTCCTTTGCTGACAGACTGGATAGGTTTTGCTTGGGGGTGTTGGCGAGAGTGACAAATTTAATCTATCAGAGACCACAAGGATGCGTACCCTGCCAAACCCTCCCTGCTCCACCTCTTTCAACGCAAACTTGCCAAACCCTCAGGTCTCTTGCTTACCAGGCAAGATTGCACGGTGTGAAACAGGCCAAGAGAATGTTGCGCTGCTCCTGGGGCCGGAGATGTGCTAACTTATGTGACATGCATAAAAATCCTGTAGCAACGCTATAGTTCCTTAGGGAAGCAACTAAATAATCTACTAGGGCTGACATCCCAAAAAACATCCTGCAGTTCTAAGAAGATAATTGGTATAATTGGGTATTATATCTTCATATGGTGTTGACACAGATGGATGGGTTGCCTGGAAATGAATTCATGCCCAGTGCTAAATCATGTCTTCGAAATCGTGCCAACATCTGCTTAAGTGAATATACCACAAGCTAAAGGGAACAGAACCGATGCCTCTATAGCATGTCTTGTATCCTGGAAATATTGGTTGCGATGGGATGCCAGAGAACCAAATACATTAACACTGCCAAGCCATTCACACCTAGTGACATTTTTCATACAAAATCGACTACTATGCTTTCAGAAAGGCATGAAGACGTCCCAAAAAGAAGCGAATAGGTTCCCTTACCCAGGTTCCACCCTTACCCAGAGGCTCACCCACCTTCTCCTGAAAAAGTTCTCTCTCAGCAATATGGCTCCTCTCCAGATCCTGGCGGACACGCTCCATCTCAGCCCGGACACGGCCTAGCGCCACCTCTTGTTCCTGGGCAGCACGTTGGCGCTCCTCGTCACGCTGTAGGCCCAATTCAGTCAGCTGCTGCTTCCTTTGACTGTGAGCCGCAAGCAGCTCCTCCCTCAGTGTGTGCACCTGGGACTCCAGCTCACTGACGGTCTGGAATCACACACAAACAATCAAAACAAATGAAGAATTAAGAAACAGGGTGAATGATTTGTTGCATACAATTGGGGTGCATATGAGCACTCCGTTTTGATCTACACAGGTGTTGGGAAAGAATTCAAATCCGTCCACAAGCGCAGCGAATGAAAAGTTCAAAAGTGGTGGAGCGCTCCTACTTGGTTTGGCCAGGAAGAAGAAAACAGAAACCTCCCCCTCTGATCTAACAGCCTCGAGGGTTCAAGATCAAAAGCGGGCATTCCACAAAGGTCAGCGCTTTGATTTAATGACCGAAATTAGCGCAAATCAAAGGTCAGTTACTCATAGTTGGGTGGTTGGGGGGGGAGAGGGGGTGGGGTGGTCCGGGTTGGTGCCATTTCTCATTTCAGGAAGCTGAAAAAACACTGGGCCTGACTGCTTTGCCACGTTTACAGCCATGCATGGGAAAAATAAAGGGCGCAGATGCCTAAACATGGAAGCGGAGGGAGCGAAAGCTTCAGTCCGCCAATTAGAGGATGGAATTCCCTATTAGAGGACCAGCCAGTTGGGTTTGGATGATGGGCCGAGCCCCGACGCTTGACTTTAATTGTGCCAAGATTATTTTTAACATTAGTGCATATTAGAAACATTTGATTTTACAATGCAAGCACAAAGGCACAAAGGTTTATTCTATGTAAGCTGTCTATTTCGGCGTTACACAAGTTTAAACAAAATCCTAAAATAAACCTCATCTCAGGCTGTAATCTGCGATGTCTGTGCAGTTCTACCAACACATGGGGTTGGGCAGCTTTATTGGCTTCACTCCACTTGACGTTGGCTTCTCGCCACGTTTATCGCCTGATGGAAGAATATCGAAAAATGATGAACAAATTTAGTGCCATTTTCAATGCAGGCCAATATAAAATACATTTACATTTGGTAAAATAAATACACACAAATGTTGTGGTTGTGATTGAATTGAATACAGAATGTGGACATGTAATATACTATATATGCATATAAATAGACAGAAACGAGTGCTGGCAGATATTTCCTTTTTTACTTAAGCTGTTGGTGCATTTTACACATAGTATCACATTCAGCTTATCCCATGCCAAGCTCTATGTGCACATTTCATGAATCATCTAAGAAATCTAATTGTGCCTATTTCGAAAGCTTTACTTTTCAGCTCCAATAAACAGTACCCTTTTTATTGCTTCAAAGCCAGGAGGTCTATCAGATAACAGAAGACAAAGCTGTGACTAGGGTTGGGTATCATTTTAATTTTATCGATTCTGACCCTTATCGACTCCCAGTTTCAACGTACTTACTTTCAACGTATTGGTTTACTACAATAATTACACTTAGCTTTGACTTCGGTTTGTACAAAGTGTAGCTAATTTTTTTACGCGGCCGATCTTGTAAACTGATGTTTAGATTACCATATAAATTCCGGGCAGATTGAAGTTGAAAAAAAAATGCACCCAGGAACCGATAAGAGGAATTGAAATTGAAATTTTATTATAACAATCTAATTCTTCATCTTAAGTATCTGATTCCAGAATCTGAATCTGAATTTTCGATTCCCAACCCTATCTGTGATGGCCGTTTCTGCTTATACAGCTTAATTCAAACGGGGATGCTGATGGACCGTTACTATTGAAACACTGTCTGGTTTGTTTGGGCGTACGCATATACATTCATTCAATGCATTAGGAGACATCATTGCTTCAGTGTATATTATAGTACAGAAAGCCAGCACCTAGTAAAACCAAAGTGTCCTGTAATTACCCCAAGGTGGAGCCTATGCTCAGAATAGAACTGTCCTTAGAATAAGAGCACATAAGACACTTTCACAAAGTTTAAACGGTGCGACAGCAGGACGTATGTTTAACTACAACAATCAGCAAACCTCTGTGCTAACTATGCAAAGTCATTAACCCTTAGATCCTGACTGACTAAATGCTTGTGCACTCCATTTAACACCAAGTCGAACATATGGTGAAAAGTATACGGATAGCCGAGTGCCTGTCTCTCACCATTCCCAACATCTCCTTTGTGAGCGAATGAGCACAAATCTCCAAAGCCACACTGCAATATCCAGTGAAAAACCCTAGAAGAGTGCAGGTTATTATTGCACAAAAGTGGGAAGAGAATATAGATTAATATCCGTTGTTTCTGATTGGGGGGGCGAACGACACAGGAGAAGTCAATTCATCATCTACCGTTGCGCAGCAGCACTCCCTGATATCTACAGTGCATTGGACAGCCTGATTCGCGGCTGCGTTCCCAGGACGCACATCCACTGGGTAAAGACACATTCTGCTTCAATATTAGTCTGAGCCACATTTACATGTTTTCAACAAGCAGGTCCATGTGCTGCTCAGAGAAAGAAGTATTTCATGCTTGCTAAGCCAGGCTGATGCAAGTGATGTCTGGTCTGGGATTAAACCCGCTTTTCATCATGTGGGAAAGAGGGACAGTGTGTGCCGAGGACCCAGAACTAAAGACGGCCAAAGATCAAAACATAGCAGACTTGGGGAAAGCCAGGGAAGACGGAGAGACCAGAAAACGGAATTGTCTTTGGTCTTCCATAGTAGTGCATACATGATTCTCAACTTCATCCAGATGAAAAGTTATTGATCCGGATTTCTTTTTTTGTATAGAAACAAGCAGTAAATCGAAAAAAAATCTCCTGTACTTGCAGAATACATTTTATACATTAATACACTTTTGAACATCTACAAATCAAGATTCTATATTCTCTCATGAAAATAGTAAAAATGCACAAAATCAGTAAGTAGCTTGTTATAAGAAATGCACATTTTTTACTTTTTCCCCTGAACTTTTTACTTTTTCCTGCACAAATTTTACATAATAAGCAGCTTCAAGGAAAAAATAAAATCAACAATCATATACATTTTTGAGGTATAAACTCCCACGGCCCATCTGTAGGTTACGTATTGACACTCCCTCCCTCTCTGAACTTCTTACGCTTTCTACTACTTTTACTGCAGTTGTCAAATAATTTATTTGAGTTGCTGAATCATACATGATCAATAATTTAATAATTAAAGATCATCTCAATAATTAAAAATATTATGCCAGGCCGGTGATTTGAAGGGTTAATCCCATTTCATATTTAAATCTGTTTCTGTAGTTTTACATTAGCAAGAAATTTGAATCTCAGAGAAAAATCTCAGACCCTTTTAATGGTATTGCAATCATGAATGCATCTGGATCCTCTTATTATTTTCTCGAGCCGTCGCCGAATGTGTTTTTTTCCCCTTGTGGCAAGAATCATATTAATCCACGGGTCGGGATATAAACGTTACAGATAATGTTAAGCAAAACTATTTACACACATCAAAACAACCATGGCGGATTTCCTCTATCGCACTAGCTGTCATGTACTCTGGCTTAAGCTTTTATTTGGAAATGAAGCTCTTGAAAGTTTGTCAGCGCCATTAATTTGCTACAGAAAGCGGTCCCCAATGCGATATTCGAAAAAGGATCAGATTCTTCCCCCATGCAGTTTGAACTCGAGTGCTACAAGAGTGAGAAAGAATTTCTCAAGGATGAAAAAGTGGGAAATGAGACACTGCCCCCCCCCCCCCCCCCACACACACACACACACACACACACACAAAGCAATGAAAATGATTATGACTGCAGCCAAACCACAGGAAATATAGTCATGGAATTGACTGGCATCTGAACAACATCTGTTGTTCATAGATTCTGCCTAAATTTACACCTCTTTCCTAAGAAAGGTGCCTAAAGCAAATGTACAGGAAACATCTACAATTTAAAAGTCCAGAAGCCAAAAAAATGAAGTAACATATCAGGTAAAAGATAAGCGGTTATTTCAATACGTAGACTTTATTTAAATAATTATCATAAAACACACAGATTCCGTCTAACAGTGTGCCATAAACATGCATGTAAAAGAAACACTTCCAGTCTCTGGAGCCAGTTGTGTATTAGCACATAGTACTTGCTTCAGGCAACACTATTTATTGGGAACTGTCCTGGATGGGCTGCCAACTGACTCTGGGCCTCGCCCCTTTCATCTTCAAAAAGACTGAGGAAACTAGGAGCCTGGAGGGTGCCAAAGCAGAAATTCCAGGTTGAGAGGAAACCGAATACTCCAGCTTCAGCCCAAGGACAAGGATATAAGCTCATTCCCATAGCGATCGAAAACAAAGACTCCAAAACAAGACATGGATCGATAAAACCTTCAGCAAAGTATTAGCATGGCACTGCTTTTTTTTTTTGTTTTTTTTTTAAACTTTGCCCCGGTTTGATGGCTGTGTGTTATTGGAGAATGGGAATTTTCCTTTGAAAACCCCCACCAAAGATTACTGTAGTGCTGAGATCTAGGCCAGGTGATGATGCTGGACATTGGCAAGCCTACTCATAAACTCTAAAACAAAGCTGGGCTCCTGAATAATTTATTCTTCTGAACTTTCTTTTACATCCAAGCTGTGCAGACCACATCAAGAAACGAGACAAACTGACTCATCTTCTGTGTATGCGTGACGGATGTGTGCTCGCTTTGTCAGCTTTACAAATGTGAAAGATTCCAGGAAGAAAGCTGGGTGTAGACTCCTTTTTTTCTTTTTTTTTGGTTGCAGCTGTGAAAAATGGAGGATTTTTTTTTTTACTATCGTCGTTGAGTCAATATTTTCAATCCAGCAGTCGACCATATTCATACTGAGAGTTATACTCTAATCAGCCGGACTCCGTGCGTTTCAATTGAACATCTCATCTCAATAAAGCGACCGGTGGAAGGCTTCGTCAGCGCCATCATCTCTCCTTTCCTGAATTCCATCTTTTAGATGCTCTTAGAGAAAATGTGCCATCTTGAGAAAAGTAGTCACGAAGGCCATCTTATCTCGCTGAGACAGCTTTGAGGCAGCCAGTTTCCTGACAGCAGCAGCTGAAAAAAAAAAACTATCTTCATCTAGCAGCTAGAGTAAAATTTGATCGACACCAGTTGAAATGCAACAGGACAGAAAGAAAAGTTTTGCAAAAACCCACCAGCAACACTTTCATGTCAAATTTTAAAGGACGGGAAACTTTCGCGCTTAAAACCGCTCGGGTTGGCGTTATCTAACACGCGTGAGTACGCTGAAAAGACAATTCAATCAGAAACTACAAATGACTGCTGACGGTCATGAGATCGGGTGGGAAATTTAACTTCGCTGCCTCTCAACACCTGCCATTAGGACAGAGGACTTGTAAAGGTGAGGTTTGCTGAACCGAAATAATATAGCCACCGTGGAAGGACGTGTTCAGCCAAACCGCAAAGCTTAGTCCGCCCTCCTGAGCGGCAACAAATTTCTCGGCGCATTTTGCAAGACGGGAGTGGGTCGAGGAGCCAAGCCACTGGCAGCTTCTTGCAATAGCCGATTTCCTTTCCTTTGATTCACATCCTGTGCGGCCTGTCCACACCACCACTCTCTCTCTAATGACATGACCGATAAGGTGCTGCGGGCATGGCTTTATTTTACTTATGGAAACACAAGATACAAAGATAAAAAAAAATAAAAAATAAATGCTTAAAGTTCATAGGTACACTCTTAACACACTGAACAGCTCATGGCAAGATGTTTCCCTTTTCTTAGAAAACTCTTCTGAAAGAAGAACAGTCAAGTACAAACAATTAATATAACATGTGCTGTATAAAACTTTGTTTAACGTTTGACTGAAATGCACTGTGGCTCATCCCGAAGCTTTTCCCAAGCTTTCCCTCATTCAGTTTGCTGAACTCCCTACAGAAGCTGCTCTGCTGGACGTCTTTCCTGTAAAAAGCTAATAAACGTGCTTTAGCCATGCTGACAATTTATATTTCATCTCAGGGTTTGAAGAGTCGAATGCATCCCCAGTTGGGGGTTCAGCTGTCAAACGGTTTCCCACAGAGGCTCCGTGATAACCATGCTGGAGAGGAGATCGGGCTTTGGCGAAGTAGCCATGAGAAACCCGCTGATAAACAAAAAAGTTGTATCCAAGACTGTCATTAATATATGCTAAGCAGTTCTGAGAGATATAATGAGGATATAAGCCTCCTCTTATGTGGCGATGATGGCTACCTGCAGTGCAGCGCGAGAAACGCCAACTGCGCCCAGCCAGTGCA
Organism: Kryptopterus vitreolus; assembly: GCA_030449085.1. NCBI lineage: Eukaryota > Metazoa > Chordata > Actinopteri > Siluriformes > Siluridae > Kryptopterus > Kryptopterus vitreolus. The sequence continues at coordinate 10,461,929 of JACRUU010000004.1, forward strand.
CAGTTGTTCGCAAAGCACCAGCTCATGCCAACCCCAGCTCAAACAGACCAAACAAAAAGGATAGAAAGCGCATCCCAGTGAGGACAACAAAAGGCCTGAGCTACAATGCAGCAAAGGATTTTCCCACTTTTTTTTTTTTTTTTTTTTTTATGACAACCTGTGGTTCCAGATCCTGGGGCTTTTAAAATGTCTTCCCGCTCAAAGCATTGTTCATCCTGCGTAACGTGTACAAATCTGTAGATGTCTTTTCTGCAATCATCGCAAATAGTTCTTCAAATAGTTTGTGGGGCTGAAGTTTCTGCGTTATAGTGTCAAGCTAAATTTCATTATGCATTATTAAAATCCTTCAGCTGCAACATTGTTCCATACAAATATTAATAAAGCTTTTTAACAGATCTTACGTACATTTAGCTAGCAAAGAAGGAAACAGCTAGCGAAAGCACAGAGAAACAAATTTGAAAAATATGGCGATATGGCATTAAAAAAAAAAAAAAAAAAAAGGGCAACCACATACCTGTCCATCTCGCTTTCTCCATTCCTGAGTCTGTGCTTGGTGCTGGGCCATGGCGGACCGCGCCTGCTTCTCGAGACTAGCAATCTCCCGCTGATGATCCTGGACCAGGCTGTCCTTCTCAGTATTGTGCTGCTGAAGTAGGTGTGTCCTCTCCTGCTCATGCTGCAGTTTCAGCTCCATAATCTGATTGGACAACAAGGAGTGAGACTTCATCAGCAGTACATCCCTGTCGTCATGACAACTTGTGCATCTCTCAGCGAACGATTGGGGGGGGGGTTCGGGTAATTGGCGTTAGCTTCGCATGTAACGAACCGGGACATCGGGGTTCGCTCGTACGTCCGGCGAGCCTCAAATGTCTTTTTACTGCTTATATAAAATAAGTCAACTTGTGGAGAGTTTGAGCGATGCAGCCCGAGCTCTTTGCAACCAATGCCTATATGGCTTATGTCTAGAATCATTATAAGCTACATGCATCTAGCATATGCTCCTAAAGAGGAAAAAAAAATTATATTGGCTATTCTAGTATTCTTTTTGAAATCCATTACATCAGCAGGCCCTTACTATAGTATTCACTTACCCTTGATTGTCCGGCTACGGCTTTGAAGTTTCACGGTGTCAAAAGCTGATTAGAATCAAACACAAATGTGGTGTTTAAGGAAAAAAAAGCCAGTGAGTAAAAAAAAAAAAAGAAGAAAAAAAAGTGTCCAAATCCTCAAAGTGCGAGATTGCCAATCGTGTTGGTAAAAAGGACAAAAGTGAGTGGCTGCATTATCTCGCTGTTCTCCACCTGCTGTGTAGTGAGTCGGTGCTGGGTATTGCAAAGCTGCCGATTTAGGTTCCCAGGCTCCGATCTCACTCCCCTCATCGACTGGGAGAAGGGGGTGGTGGTGGGGTTGGACGATGACCTTGGCCGGTCCTGCTCCGTCTCCCCGCCGGCATTGGAAGGACCCAGTACCCCCAGCTTTGATGCTAATCCCCAGTGCATTGTGAATCCCGGCACCCTACCTGGCCTGCACACTAGCTGGAGACTGCGCCTTTGCTATTGAGAGCAGGTGATGAATGGGGCTGGCGCAAAGAGCCAGAGTTTCACCCCAGCACGATGGAGAGCAGGCCACAAAGAAATTACTTAATGCAGTCTCATGGCAATGGCACTTCAATTTCAGCAAGAAACAAAAATAGCTTTGGTCAATGATGGGATTAAATTATATGGTGTTTCAAAAGCAATAGATAATGAATGATGAACAAACAATTAGCAAACATTAAATCAACGCGGGAACATCAGTTGTGTCAACTAAATGTGACGATTATATCCATGACTATTGACTACGACTTGCTTTTTGGCGTTTGGACATAAAAGAAACAGAAAAAAATCTGTCATGAAGCGTGTTAGCCAAAGCAAGAAGAGAAAGAATATTACAGAAATAGACGGGTCAGGAAAAACACAGACGCCCAATTCTAGACGTCACAGCAAGGAGTCGACGCAGTGCCAAGCTCTTAATGCGACTGCACTGAATAGCTGTTGTCAGTGGGATAGACGTGATTAGCACTGAGGTAATGCGGCAGCGGACCAGCCGAGGCGACTCCCTGGGGAATATGATGGACTAGGAGAAGAGAAAAGTCTGGCTGCTCTCAGCAGGGGTTTGGCATCCAGAAGAAGGATATTTGGGGCCATGGTGGCAGATGTGTTCTGTTCTTCGAAACGCAGAAAAAATGTGTGCGAGAGAGAATGCGCTCTAAGTTTCCCTGCTCGTATGCTAATAAGCCTTTGAGATGAAGTATATGCTAGGGCCATGGCTTAAGATCGGAGGAGTAAATATCAAAAAGATTGGATTAGTTCCTGCGCATTATGACAGAATGGAAACTCCGCTTCATATTCTCAAGGTCTGGCTGTGACGTTAACGCAGGGAGGAGGTCATGAAGGAATGACACTTCTATGCAGCTCCTCTCTTTTAAAGTCTCATAGAAGTCAGGCCACAGGGATGTTTGGAAATGGGCCTTTGAACCCACTTGAATGGTTCTACCTGACCTTAAGACTCATAACAGCAGTGGCCGAACATCCATCATCGGTCATAATCCAATAAATATAATTAGAAATGTCGGCTCTAAAGACACAACTTCAAGAATCAGAACATTCATTTTATCAGTTAAAAAAGTACGCTTGACGATCGACACATACCGAGTACTTTATTTGGAAAAAGACTGGGAGGCACCACTGCTCTGCAAAAATATCTCAATGGATGCCATAAGATTTTTTAGAAGCACTTTCTGGAAATCTCCCAATCAGCCACATCCTAGAGGCGTTTTGACTGAGAAGACAACATTGAAGAATGGCGATTTTTGAACAGTATGTTCAGAATACTAGATAAAAAAAAATTACTTGCTTTGTGCCATAGTGCATTATAGTCCCCACATCGTTACACCACCCCCACCAGCCTGGAATATTCACACAAGGTAGGTTCGATCCCATTTTCCATTTACATTTTTACAGTTATTAACTGTCCAGCAAACCTGTACCCAATGCAGCCCCAGCTTACACGTACCCAATGCTGGAAGATTTATTTTGTGTTATTTTTGATTCAGCCCCAGCTAAGAATATTGGATTTTGATTAACTCTTGGAAGATAGTAAAAGAATTCGATTTTGATGTGATGTACACGCTAAGGTAATTTCCTGCTCATCACAAGTGTTTATCTGAGGTGCCAATTTTTTTTTCTCTTTAACAAGGCGTTTCTACCATTGTTTGCATTGTTTTTTCTTTATTGCCCAACTTTAGACACTGTTTTGCATTCATTGAAATATGAAAAGTAGTCCACCTGGCACCAACAATCATGAGCCGATCAAAATAAATGACATCGGAGATTTGATTTTCCCATAATTCAAATGGTGAAAATGATCGGAAACTGCTGCCATGTATTTGTGTGATTTTACACATGCTACCTGCTGGCACAGTAAAGAGCTGATTAAATACTTGCAGGTACCAAAATGTTCTAAAACATGCAAAAAAAAACACACAAAAAAACAAGATAATCTAAACATATTTTGCTTGTTAAACCAAATGGTGAGTCAAAAAGTACTGCAAAGCCTGTGGACAGTCTGCTTCCAATTAATTTGAGTTGCTTCGGTTCTCTCCTTTGTTTCTTTTTTTTCCACCGTAGGAAATGCTAGAAATGATCTAATATTACCTCATCACATATCTAGCTTTACTTTTCAAAGACTTTCTCATGGTAAATATAAAGAAGGTGAGCCAAACTAAAGTGATGCAAAGAGCGTGTGACAGGATGCTTCATATTAACCAGTTTTAAGAGCTCTTGTTGAAGGAAACGCTAGAAAACATCTAACATTACATCATTACGGATCTCACTGTGGTTTTCAAAGGCTTTCTCACTACTTCAAACATATACCGAATAAAAGGAGACAGCTCCAAAGATCGATTACTGAAAAAAACACGCTACCTTCCCATACCGGAAAGAATTCATTACGAAGCCCATTTTGTTTTCTATCAGCAAATCATGGGTGCTAAGCATCTCCATTCAAAATGATTTCAAATAATTGACACGCCCTTAATCGTGAGTTTTTTACTCTTGAGGGAATGGTGTAGTGAATGATGCATTTAAATAATATATATATATATATATATATATATATATATATATATATATATCTATATATATATATGTATGGCTACAAGCACAACATCTCAGTCCACATTAAGTCCATTAATAACCTACACTCTTCTGTGAACATGCTCCACTTCACTTGTGGTACTGCTGCAGGATGAGGGTGGAGTCAGAATACCAATTTATCCAAAGGGTAATCAATAGATTTGAGGACAGCACTCTATAACGGATCACTCAAGGTCATTTCATTCCAACCAGTGTAAACTATATTCCAAAAAGGCATTCTCCTGTTCAAATGAAGGAAAAATTTTATGCTATTGCTCCAAAAGACATCACAAATAATTATTTGGCTGAAACAAGACATCCTATGCAGAGCTTGGCAGGAATTTTTGAAATGCTATTGATACGGGTGAATTCTGACTAGAATTGTAGAAGATTATCATGAATTTATGAACCATAGACAGATAGTGTGTTTTTCACAAGTCATAACACCCTCTCAAGTGCTATAATGCCATACAGCAATGTTCATCCTCCCCCTATTTTTTCAAATACTGGGATTTCAAAATACTGGGATAAATAAATAAGCATGTTTACAGAATTTCAGAAAAGTACAATGCAAGGGGGAAACTAGAGGTAATAAAAAAATACTGTAATTGCCTGCAGGAAATTTAACTCTGACCCCTTCAGTCCCAGCACTAACCTGCTGCTCGTATTTCTGCTGGAGCTCCTCTAGTTGGTGGCCGAACTCCTTTGTTTGCTTCTCTCTCAGTGACTTAGAACGCGAAAGTTCAGTTTCTACCTTTTCCATCTGGAACCAAGAAACAAAAATAGGTAAATAATGTACATGGAATTGTTGATCCTATGTGGGAATATCAGCTATTCTAGTCAAGACCTAAAGCATGATAGTTTATTTTTTTTTTAAGTCCTGTATCTTCATGGGATGAATGGAAGGTTGCCTTATGGTCACAGTTCAAGTATCTCACCTTCTCATACTGCAGCAGTGAAACTGTCTATGTGATTAGCGACAATCAAAAAAACAAAACTCAAGGGCTTTAGCTTCAGAATCCATGAAAGTTTGAGTTATAAATCTAGGCAGTTTGAAAGCATCTATTTTGCACTTAGGACTAAACTGAATTTCTTGGACATTCATCTTATAGCCTTAAAAACCAAACCCAGAATCTGATCTGAGTTAAGAAGTTACGCCTTGCATATGTATTGTAGGTCTCTTAATATGATTTATGACCATTTTGAAAGCCTTGTTGGAGGCAAACTTGGACATACACTGACCTCTGTCTTACACAGAACGCCACTAAGCTTTGAGACGTCCAACGAGTAACTCTTGAGATTTTATGTTTGCAGTTCAATTGACTCGATATTTGGCTCTGCACCGAACACATGCACGACAGATGCTTTTTTACAGAGACCATGATTGCTACAAAACACAGAATGTGTTTACAGTTCCACAGCACAACATCAGAGTCGGAAAACAAATCAGTTTAGGGCCGTTGCGTAACGTGAAAGTCTAATATAAAATATGGAATGTTGTGACAGTCCATGGAGCCCTGAGCACTCTCACACTGGGGACACGGAGGCTGCTGGGACAGGACGAGGTTGAAAAAGGACACCACAGCCGGCCCCTGTACTCGGCCCCAACATCTGGGGGCAGGATGTGCGCAGTGGTAGCAGGGTGACAACGTATGCAGACTGTCGTGGTCTAATTAAATGTTGAATCAAACACTTGCATGCACCATCGGGACCATTTTTGGGAGCAGCTTCAGAAGACTTAACTTGAGCCATAAAGCACATACCTACTATTATACAATACTAGTCAAATCGTTTTAACACATTAGACTGAATACATTGTGACAAAGTTATACCAATGTGTAAATCCCATACAATGAACTAGTTACCCAGTTTTACTCAACACCATGCCTACTAACTCTAGTAGGCCAAGGATGAAAAAGGAAAGAATAATACAGGATCATGAACGGCATCAACATTGTAACATTGAGAGAGAGAGAGAATCAGTAGCTTTTTTATTTTTGTATTTTTTTCTTATGTTTTATATATATATATATATATATATATATATATATATATCTATATATATATATATATATATATATATATATATACATACATACACACACACACACACGTATATGCATGTGTGTGTTTGATACCCATAAATATTGGGACATCAAAACAATTCTAATGTTTTTGCTCTATACACCACAATCAATTTCAAATGAAACGAACAAGATATGCTTTAACAGACTGTCAGCTGTAATTTGAGGGTATTTACATCTAAATCAGATGAACAGTGTATGAATTACAACATTTTGCATATGTGCCTCCCACAAGGGACCAAAAGTAATGGGCCAATTGGCTTCTCAGCTGTTCAATGGCCAGGTATGTGTTATTCCCTCATTAACCCAATTACAATGAGCAGATAAAAGGTCCAGATCTCATTTCAAGTCTATTTGCATTTGGAATCTGTTGCGCTCAACTCTCAAGATGAGATCCAAAGAGCTGTCACAATCAGCGAAGGAAGCCATCATTAGGCTGAAAAAACAAATTAAACACATCAGAGATAGCAAAAACATTACGCATGGCCAAAACAACTGTTTGGAACATTCTAAAAAAAGGAGGAATGCACCGGTGAGCTCAGCAACACCAAAATACCCGGACAACCACAGAAAACAACTGTGGTGGATGACCGAAGAATTCTTTCCCTGGTGAAGAAAACATCCTTCAGATCAAGAACACTCTCTAGGAGGTAGGTGTATGTGTGTCAAAGTCAACAATAAAGAGAAGACTTCACCAGAGTGAATACAGAGGATTCACCACAAGATGTATAGCACTGGTGAGCCTGAAAAACAGGAAGGCCAGATTAGAGTTTGCCAAACAACAACTAAAAAAAAAGCCTCCACAACATCCAATGGACAGATGAGACCAAGATCAACTTGTACCAGAGTGATGGGAAGAAAAGTATGGAGAAGGAAAGGCACTGCTCATGATCCTAAGCATACCACCTCATCTGTGGCATGGTGGTTGTAGTGTCATGGCGTGGGCATGTATGGCTGACAATGGAATTGGTTCTCTTGTATTTATTGATGATGTGACTGCTGACAGAAGCAGCAGTATGAATTCTGAAGTGTTTCGGGCAATATTATCTGCTCATATTCAGCCAAATGCTTCTGAACTCATTGGACGGCGCTTCACAATGCAGAGGGACAATGACCGAAAGCATACTGCACAAGCAACGAAAGAGTTCTTGAAGGGAAATAAGTGGACTGTTATGCAATGGCCAAGTCACTCACCTGACCTGAATCCGATTGAACATGCATTTCACTTGCTGAAGACAAAACTGAAGGGAAAATGCCCCATGAACAAGCAGAAACTGCAGATAGTTGCAGTAGAGGCCTGGCAGAGCATCACCAGGGATGAAACCCAGTGTCTGGTGATGTCTATGCATTCAAGACTTCAGGCTGTAATTGACTGCACAGGATTTGCAACCAAGTATTAAAAACATAAAGTTTGATTTATGTACTGTAAAAGTTAATGCATTAACGCAAATTCACTTTTTACGACAGTAATGTTATTAATGTGTGATTGTACTGGCGAATGCATGAGACCAAACACCAACAACTTTTCTGGGCACTTTTCATTCAGGAAAAAAAAACAAAAATGTATAAAGAAACTTCAGTCCGTGGCCTTCCCACATTATTTTTGGAAATTTATGACACGTGAGTGGCTGCACGTTACTTGGTGTTTCTTAATGAAACACATTCATGAGCTCCTCACTATATTACTGTATATTACTGTGTGCAACCTACACGTAGGAGCATGGTGGCTTAGTGGTTCGCCTCACACCTCTAGGGTCGGGGTTCGATTCCCATCTCGGCCAGGTGTGTGTGTGGAGTTTGCATGTTCTCCCTGTGCCTCAGGGGGGTTTTCTCCAGATTCTCCAGTTTCTTCCGGTCCAAAAACATGCGCGGTAGGTTGATTGGCACCTTGGAAAATTATCCCTAGTGTATGAATGTGTGTGTGAATGTGAGTGTGTGTGTGTGTGCCCTGTGATGGGATGGCATTCCATCCAGGGTGTAATGCCCATAGACGCCTGAGATGCGCGCGAGAGAAGATCGGATATAGTGGTAGAAGATGAATGAATGAATGAACCTGAATGAACGTATCACCAGTTTATAGAGAAAGCAACTAACCGGAACTTCATTCTTTAAGGACCCATACAACATATTTAACAATTAATACAACCATAAAAAAATACATAAATAAGAAATTCATTATTTAATAAGAAATTACCTTTAAAATAATAAAATTAAATAAATATTAAATAATTCCTCATTTTATTTAAAAGATTATAAAATCTGTCAATTAATTATAGGATTAAAAACATGAAAATTATTCATTTATGGTACATTGAGAACAGAAAAATATGCGGTTAATGAGTTAACTCGTGTGTCCTGTGTGTGTGTGTGTGTGTGTGTGTGGGGTGTGTATATTATGTATATATATATATATATATATATATATATATATATATATATATATACACAGTTTCAAAACTAATGCTGCTATTATGACATGGCAGTTTGATGGCAGTATGATTATGGCAGTTTTTACACCTTGTTCAGCGCAGAGTCAACATTTTGTAACTTAAAGCAAAGACAACGACTAAAACAAACTACACGAACAAAGGTAGTATAATACCTGACTCTTCCAATCAGATCTTATTCTTCTTCAAATTGTTACCAGAAATAGGATGTTCTTTGGATAATAATTATATTATTCCTTCACTTAGAGGCCCAAACCTGTTCCAGCATCACAATGCCCCTGTGCACGGCTCCATAAATATATAAGTTTACACGAGTTGGAGTGGAAGATCTTGAGTGGCCTGCTATAGAGCTCAGCCCTAAACCCTCCTCTGGAATGAAATGGAATGGTGGCTTCTTAGCCTACTGTACATCTCCAAGTTCTTGTGAAGCGACTGCTCAGAAAAGTAGAAATAATTATTAGGACTTAATATGTAATCTAACTTTATATATGAATCTTATGATCAATTGTCCACAACTTGTTGTCCATACATTCTACAACCAAACAGCAGTACAGGCCTTTGTCTATGAGGACAGTGTGAAAATAAAGCTATAATGATGGAGCATTATTAATGTTCATGCTCACCTGGTGCTTCATGTCAGCGTAGGCTTTTTCAGAGCTGAGCTCCACTTGCTTCTTAAAGCTCTCCAATGCACTCTCTGCCTGCTGGGCCTGTTGTCTCTGGGACTCTCTTAGACGGCATATGTAATCCTCTTTCTCCCTGAAAGGACACATATACAGTCACATATTTTCCAAGAGATGCAATGTACTGTCAGAAAACAGGATCAGTATACGAAATATATCCACACTATGGTAGAGAACACAAGCATTAAATACACGGTTTGACATTCTGTTGCATCCAAATACACAAGTGTTAGAATTGATAGGCAATTATTCCCAAAACGGGGAATACAAAATTGAAAAGGGAGCATAATAGCCAAAGATAGGTGTCTAACCCTGCATTGTGCACTGTTTACTTTTCATCACCTGATGGCTGCCACTTTTACACTGGCAACAGAGAGAAGTTCGTCAATCTTGGGGGCGCTTGGAACCGCAGGGTCGGTGGAACCAAAGCGAACAAAACAAACAGGTTTTCTGCTGCATCCTGACAATAATGCTGAGAGACAGCAGGCAAAAAGAGCTGTCAGAGTCAAAGACAATGCTCAGCCGGGGATGAGACTGACAGCTGCGAACCGCTTGTCAAGCTCTTCTCAAAGCGGGGGTGTGGAATTTTAGTTATAGATATTTGCCCCCTTGTAGGCATAATGGCACGTCAAGAAGTGAAATGGTTTTAACTAGAAATACGGCACATGAATTTGTCAAATTTACATTTATGGCATTTGCTAGATTATCCAGTGAGATTTATATCCGAGCTATAGAGGGTTAAGGGCCTTGCTCAAGTGCTGGTGGTGATGAGATTTGAATCTGCAATCTTCTGGTCCATAGCCCAAAGCCTTAACCACTGAGATACCACCTAACCAAAATTCAGCTTATAATATTGATGTGACTCGTGGTTGCCCTGGATTTTTGCCTTCTCCACACGGTGTTGCACTCATGCCATTTTCTCTTCATTTTTAAGCTGTGGATTTAATGGAATAATACCGGCACCAAGTCCAGGATATTTCCTTAACCCCTTTTCCAGAATTGTGTCCCGGACTTAGCATCTCGTTGATATCCATTTCCAGGATCTGATGCTCTTTGATATACCACACAGGACACTTCCAAACAAATGTAATGGTTTCAATGGAACAGGGGATAAATACTTAAATGATTTAAATGGTTTTTTTTTTTTTTTTATATATAAATACATTTCCAAACCCTCACAGTGTTAATTGTATATACATGTCTCTTTCAGTTGGTAAAGCTGGAAAAGTTCGAGGTGGAGGGCTGGGTGAATTCTAATGAAAAGCACTGTATCATCAATGCCACAGAACAGGCTCATCACTGCTTTTCCGCCAAGTAAGCATAATTATGGCGGTAATTACATTTTACTGACAGGAAGATTTGCTGGAGTCTTTTTAGACCAAACATAAGCATGTGATGAAACACAGTAACCTCCACATCCTGTCGAGTCAATAACAACAACAACAACACTGAAGCAGAACATATTACGACATGTGGTAGAATCCAATCAAGTTGCTTGTGTTTTTTTTTTTCTCTTTTCCTTCTTTAAAGAGCCTGCTGTACACGAAGAAGTAGTTCAAAGAACATTTTAATATAGTTCTCATTCCACAGTAACAATTCATAAAAAGCATGTGGTTTGCGTATTCAGTCAAAACTCCTCCGACAACCAACCTCTGAATTCGGGACATAAAAGCCTTCAAAAAGGACAAAAAAGTCTTCCACAGAAGATTTTCCAAAGTAAAGAAGCAAACAAGTGTTTCACATCAAGCACTGTCGAGCTAAATGACAAACAACCACCTACTGCATGTCTAATGTGGAAGATGTCCTGCTTTAGCAACTGTCTTTTACTTTTCTATTTTTTTTTTTATTACGCATACCCATAACACCAGACATAATAATAACAGGAAACAATGTCAACAAAGAGAGAGAAAATGCACACCAAAGCTGCCTTCTTCTTTTCCCCCAGTGTAATTTTGGTCCCTCTCATGTTTGACATCAAACACTCCAGAAATGGTCTTTTTTTTCCCGCTGCAATGTTGTGTATTCGGTAAGTCTGTAATTATTAATCTGCCTTGCAACATGAATACCTACAGGGCAGACCCAGACACAAAAGGACCTTCTCTGGATCTCTGATGTGGAGCAGGCTGCTTTGGAGAAACAGAGATTAAAGTAAAGCAAGCACAGTGGGGGGAAAAAAAAGGACAAAGTCACAAAAATAGTTCACTGAGACTTTCAGAGTGAGGACAGACGTGGTGGCCGACTGCGAGGAGAACATATGGAGACATACTTGTTATATGCATCCCCAAATACAACATGGTGCTAATCTCTGGACTGGATAAATACATCCAGATTTATTTAGTATAATCAAAAGGTTGTTTTTTTCATAACAGTACACCATAATCCATAATATTTCACAAACGGCCCGTTGATCACAAATGAATCACAAAAATACTCTTCGCCTTCAACGCTTGCACTGTGTGTGTGTGTTTTTCAGCATGCGATGTGAAGTGAGGAGCAGACAGTCTGTCACCATCTATCACAGCGCGAGAGCGAGATGAGAGGGCAGAGCGAGGGACGGTGGTGAACGAATAAAGAAACAGAGGGCGGGAAAGGGGAATGCCAGCTTCGGTCTCGGCTCTTGGATGGGGTTTTTCTGGTCGGAGAAGTGGCAGGAGAGGAGGCTCAAATTAAAGACGTGCCGTTGCACCAGAGGAAATCCTTCTCATCCCGTGCTCTTAAAAGGCTTCGCGAAGGGGGGGGGGTAGCGGTGGAGGGCGGAAGAGTGAGAAGGGAAGGACTTATGGCAAGGGTGACGGAGCTTCCGTCCAGCCACAGGCCAGACAGGAGGGTCCGTTTTCCAGCCGCCTGAAACCACAAGACGCCTCCCATGTGGAGAACAGAGCGCAGACCGAGGAGGAAACTCATCTCCTGCCGCGGGAGAAAATGACTAGAGAGCCTTTCGAAAACGCAGCAGTGGATCGAGGCCCCTCATTCATTTTCATACAGCTGCCTTGCAATTTGCTCACGCGGACCTGGTCACTTGCACTCGTGGCGGAAGTGTGTGTGAGGGGGCGGGGACGGGTTACGTGTGTGGCAAGCATAGCAAAGCCCGGTGGCCTTGTCAGCCCACACGGATGGCTAGAAATGACACAGAATATGGATATGAACCCGGTGAACAAATGTTAGAAAATATCAAACAATATTTTTTATGTATAGTTATGATGGTGGCATTGTTCCCCTAAGTCTAACAACAAATACATGTGAAATCGATGTGAGATGTGTACTTGCCTAATTAACAGGCCTGTAGTGGAACAAAGCAGAGGGTATTGCTGCCATTCCACACCTTCAGGGTTGAATTACTATCAGCAGAGAGTTTCCCACGGTCTACCAGAGATCATGCAAGATTCCTTCAGGTGCATCCTGGATGTATTAAGGGAGAAGGTAGCTCAGTGGATAAGGCGCTGGACTCTGGGCACAAGTTTAAATACCCGACTACTAAGGTGCCACTGCAACTGCTCGGTTGTAAGTCACTCTGGATAAAAGTATCTGCCATGAATGTAAATGTATTCTACCATCTAGTCCTCTCCTCCATCTTGTTAAAGAACAACACCAAGGCACAAGTCATATATTTTTAAAAAGGCAAACACAAAAACATCAGCATCAGGTCCAATCAATAGCAAGCCACATGGTTGCTGAAAAGGAGGGGAAAAAACATCAATCAACGTCTGTCTCAAAGTGTAACTCGACGGTATCTGAGGAGAAATGGATGACCTTTTATAGTACATCTGCTCGAAGGTAATGGACACCATAAAGTCAGCACACCTACAAACATATGGCCAGTTGCATCCCATGTGAGTTTTCTCCACCATCAGTCCAAAGCCAAACCAGGCACGGCATGAATTGTGTTCAGTGGAATGCTAACCAATCAGAAACAGATCAAAGATCCAAGAAAAGAGGCAGCCTGCGAAATGAGAGGGGTGGGGTGGGGGGTGGGGTTTGGGGGTGGAAAGCTGAAATATTCAGAGTCCTAAAAAGAATAGTGCTTGTTTCTCTCCTCCCTCCCTGCCATCAGTCTCTCCCCGGGGAGAGTGTAACGGTGCAGTTAGAGCGGCCACCAGGCTCCCAGGCTCCTTGACTGACATGCAAATATGCAAAAGTTCAAAAATAACAGTGGCCGCAGTTAAGAAGAACAGCGACTTAACACCACACGACTGTGGTCAAATATTCTGTCTGAGGCTCGACGGAGAGTCTGGATGAAAAAACCAGAAGCAAAGAAAGAGAGAGAGAGAGAGAGAGAGAGAGAGTGTGTCTGTATGTTGTGTGTGTGTGTGTGTGTGTGTGTGGGGGGGGGGTTAGACAGTAATGAAGCTAAATATGGTAAATGGAAGCTGTCTGTGATGATCACAGGGGTGTTTGTTGAAGATTTAATGTGTTGGGATCTGAGGGAGAAACTCGGGCCAGTGCTGAAGAAAAGAGCCAGTAAAGTCGCAGTGTCTATAGAGATGAACCAAACTCGCTTTTTTTTTTAATTTTTTGCTGCAATACTAGAGTACATGAGCTAAGGGATTAGCCTCTACTGCTTTTAATGCAATGCTTTTCTGCTCCATAAACCCGTGACAAAAGAAAATTAGAAAGGGGGCTTGCAAAAAATAATAATAATAAAAAAATGGATTGCCTAGGGTTAACTAGGGGTTGTGAATGCATAGTTGAATGCAAGTTTGCGTACACGATGTCATGCCACGGAACGATGTGTATTCCAGCCACACTCCCAGGGTTCCCAGGATAACCAAACACGCTGCAGTTCCTGAAGATGAATGAATGATGTCAAATCTAACGAACAATTTTGGTCCTGCTAATTAAGGCACTGGCTACCACCTGGGTAAGAACAGCTGAATTTAAATGGTCTTAAACTGAGGTCATTCTGCTGACTGTGCTATGATTCACATCATAAAACTCATTTGCTTTTAAAAGTAGGAGGTGGATGTGGAAGACTGTGGTCAATATATATGCTATAACAATGCTTCGGCTTCTCTTAATGATTGTCTGAGGGTAAACTTGAATTCAGGTGAGACCTGAATGGCGCACAAAAATGGTATATGTTAGAGGCATGCACACAATAAACAGTTGTCTGCTTTTGCACTGATAAGCAGCAGGGTCAAGCCGCTCTGCTCTCACTAAGCACGGTCGAGATGAATTCTCCACTGAACCTTTGGTTTTAATTGCACACTTAGGGGATGGTATGGACCATCAGGCTTGTGTTAGACACACATGGCTGCAGCTCGTAATTCATAAACAATGCAAAGCTGAAATAAAGTAGATGTTATTCGACCAAAGGGAAAACAGATGAGGGGGAGGAAAGGTACATTAATGATGTGACCTTCAGCCAACAGTCTTGTTGTATAACAAAAGCCCAGCATTTATGATGCCTTAGTTTTATGTGTAAAATCAGTGGCGTTTATGGCTGATAATAAGATGCAAAAAAAGGAATGTATTTGATCAGATCACAGCATACTGCATCTATTTTTAACTTTAAATGTCTCTTTTAATTTGGTCACGTGCCAAATTTCAACCACCGACCAGCTCATTTATCCAATAGGAAATGTAGTAACACTATCACAGAAGAGAGCTATCGACTGTCTTTTGCAAATATAAGGACAGAACTAGACATAATTAATTGACAGTGTGTGCCCGTGCCATCCCTCTCTCACCTAGAGCCAGGTTTGCTCCCTTGATCCGAAAACATATCCAGATTTGCAATTCCTTTCCAATTAATACAACACTACACCAAAATCATATATTTAACAGAAGACACCATCTGTTGGACAAAATTAGCTAGTCAATACTGACACCAAAAATTTTTAATTAAGTAGACCTTGCACCAATATACTGCATATTGTAGTACACATAGTAAATGAACTATGTTTAGCAACAGTTTTTGGACCCTATTAGAAGCTCTTACAGTTTCCTCTCTCCATGTATCAAGGTTTACCTTCATGTCCCATATTCATTTTAGTCCCACCTGTACCTGGCATATTTGCTGAGGAATGTGCGGTGAGATAAGGTGGCTTCAAAAGAACATGGGTTTATTGATTTCCATGCTTCAACCATCTCCCAACATCAAAAAAGTCTACAGTTAGTTTAAAAATATATATATTTTGTACTTCCACAGCAATGCTAGACAGACAATACATGGACGGATTACATGATATATTTAGATTAGGTTTATATAGATATATTTGTATTTGTTCAGCATTGCTGTGAAGTTCTTAAATATTAAATGAACGGTTGGTTTAATATAATAAATGTTGGTTTAATATAATAAACTGGAAGCAAAATTACAAACTTGGCCAATAAAAAGCTGATTCTGACTAATTCTGACTTTGGGTTTAGAAAAAAAAACATCACCAAGTCCTACAGTATCTATGTGTAGATAAGAAAAACGTGAACTCAAACAAAGTATTAATCAAAGATGTTGATCCTAAAATGCTGTAGAGCGATTTTACAACCTTAGAAAGCATCACTCAGGAAATCCAAGACGGTTTAAAGAAAGAAAAGAAGAACAAGAAATGAGCTGATTTCAGGGCCACAACCCCAGCGCAATTCAGCAAGACCAGAGTGATTAGGGTGTTTGATGCTGGCCTCTGAATTCCAAAAGACTCTGACTTTCCGCCCTTACCCTACCCCCATATAACCAGGGCCATAAGCCCAGTAGTTGAGCAAATTTCACATCGGCAGACAAAACGCTGGGGCCAGCCATGTTGTCCTGTTACACTTTGAGGTTTACACCAGCATCTGTTACTGGACCAAGGCTCCACTTGCTCTTTACCTGTGCTAAAGGTCAATTTAAACAAGCCCAGATCTAAGGTCTTCTAGTTTATTGCAGAACCCTTTGAAAAAGTGATGAAAGTGAAGCAGAAGCGCAAAAAACGTGCCTCAATCCATAAGAATTAAGGAGAAGTGGCTGTGAGTAGCCTCGGTCTCATCGGGTGAATAGGGCAGTAGATGCTGAGGTGGTTACAATTAAAGACAGAGGTTCTGGCAAGTTGGAAAGCAGAGAAGGGTTCTCATAACAGCAACCACACACACACAAAGTTAATACTCATATTCAGTGTGTGTTTTTAATAGGAATATCATGGGCAGCAAGCTCCGGTTTCAGCATTCAGAGCCAATCGCCACACAGCTCCGCTCCGCACACAACATTTTTGCTGGTGTGCTCATTCCCTCTGATGATCAGAGACGCATGAGGATGAAAGATTGAAAATTTGTTTTTTATATTCAAGCTTTGTACTTCAGTGTGGCGTTGCTATGGTAACACGCAAGGAAAACTGACACGCTAAATCGCATTTGCATGGGATGACGGGACGATTACACGAATATTTATTTGTCTTCGAGTAAAAAAAAAAAAAAAAAAAAGTCAAAGCCAGAAGGATAATGCAGGGTTATTTGAGATGTGTAAACAAAGAAGGCAATACTACATATATTTGTGCAGAACAGCTGAAATATCGAATACTAGCTCTGGTCCAGTAACTAGCATACCAGCAGATATGCACAATCCCATACAAATACTATTGTTGATTGAAATACAATAAAGATGTCTGCACATCTGGATAGTAGGCCTTTGACACGCAAAAAGACCTATTTGCGCTAACATGCAAGCTCGCAGCACTCTGTGGTTCGGTTTATTTCAATTTCACTGCTCGTCTTCACATCTTCGCTATAAGGCAATGCACATTTGATGAATGTTCGAGGAGCTGGACAGACTTTAAAGCTGGGCAGAGGCAGGTAGAGGAGGACAGGACCTGGTTACACAATTGCCTGATGATGGATTTAGATTGCTTTGTTTGTGTTATTTGTGAATTTTAAGCCTTAGTTTATTTGTGATACAAAAATCGCATATTTTGTAGACTAAGAAAAAGGAAATGCCTTGGTTTACAAATAATAAGGTAAAAATTAAATACTTTAGGTGGCATCCAGGTCAGATGACTTACAATCAACACGTCTATTATAACATTCAATAAATCCATGCCTGGTTAAGAATCCTGCGTTCTTGTGGCTTGACCAGGAAAAATTATTTGCTTCAAACAGGTTTTGCTTTATTTACTACATGCATTTGTTGAGTTGGGGAAATCTAAACTTTATCCTTCTCGCACAGGCAATGCTAATGCTATTCTTGTTCACAGTCTTCTCACCTCCTGTATTGATTACTGTATCTCCCTTCTTTTTTAAACACCATCAATATAATTTGCAGCATGAATTAATTATTGCGTTACTTGTTCTTGCCGCATAAGTAGCTGGACCACAATTAGTGTCAAAGGAGCAAAATTCACTGTTCTTTCAACGTACCTGTTTTATTTCTTCAGTCCCAGAATCTGAATTGAGCTGGATAAAGTGGTCATTTTTTTATACTTTAAACTTAAAAATGTCCATTTGGAAACGGCAGAGAATCTGGATGCTGTCATTAGAAAGGCATTAGGAATTAATGATGTCAGCGTAAATAAGACCAGGTCACTGCTGCCAGTGTGGTGTGATATACCACAGTCAGGGGTCAAACAAACACACAAACAGTGATCTCATGGGTTGCAATTAGATAAGCCTTATGTCATTGTTTTAAAACTGGCTTGTGAGATTCTGGGTCAGCATGTGGGCTTTGCACGCGTGAGTACATTCCTATTATTCAAAAACATGCATAATTTAGATTTAAAAAAAAAATCAATAAATCAAATGTGGTTGTGTAAATAAGTTTGGAGATTTTTTCTCAGGTAGCCTCCGTGCTGTGCTAACTGTCAAAATTAGGGCACTTGCTATTCATTATTTAGTAATCGAGTATTCTAATGATTAATTCGACTAATTGGATGAGATAAATTTTCTTTATTAAAGAGCAAAACTAAATAAAAAAGAGAAAATAAGGCAGGTTTTTTTAATGAAAAAGTAATTTGTTTCTCTTTTTAGAAAACGCTGCTGAATTTTATTGCTGAAATTGCATACAAGTAAAAAATCTGTGAAAACATTGGTGTTTACTTAATATTATATTAAAATACAATGTGTTCAAAAAGTCCCTCCGCAGTGTCTGTGCAGAGTAAGTCATGGGAAACTAATTAAACTCATTATTACTTGTATTTATTTATTAAATTGTGTACAGTATAGTGATGTGGTATTCCTGTCTACAGAAAAGCTCCTTGAAAATTTCCACACACTAAATCCCTGTATTTATCAGCAGTTTACTACCTGCTCTAGACGCCACTGCTGAGGAGTTTTGGAGCGCACTGTACAGCGGTGTAACGGCTCAAGGGTTCAGTACGATCGTGACCCGCAAATTATTTTTAAGAAATATATAATGTTTAATGATAACATAATATTGCTTTTTAAGTAATGTCATAACTACACAGAGCAGTCATGTGATCACATGAACATGTTAATCAGTCAACAACAGCAGCTAGCGGAGGAGCAGAACTTATGTATGGGAGCTTTGTCGTACTGTATCTTTTCTTCTTATAAATGGAAAGCAAATGATTTATCTCCTCTCCCTTTTTTTTGCTTATCCGAAAAATGGTCCTTGGGAAATGCATCGCTCCGTGTTTACTTTAACGCACTAAACTTTATCTCGATAAATTTTTGCAATTGAATTACTAAAGGAACCGTTACAGCCTTAGTCAAAAGTGCGGGTCAGGAGATGGCCCTTCCCGTTACAGGGTTTTCAAAAAGGGAAGCTTCCACGGAATGTCATTGGACTCGTACAAACTGCAGGTACTGTACGTGGATGCGAGGATCAAAATCCCAATACGCAATCTTCATCTACAAGGTTTCCTTTCACCTTGTAGAAACGACTGTAATTAGTTTGATATGAATCATTAATAAGCCTGGCCCCAAATATCTCGAGCGTGCATCACTCACCTGAGTGCTTCCTCCGACTTCATGGTCTTTTTTCTTGCCTCGTTACGCTCCTTCTCCAGCTCGGCCTGCAGAGACTGCACCTGCGGCAGAACAAGACGGCCCGGGCGTCAATCAATCACCTGGTCTAATCAACTCTTACTCTTGTAATTTATCCACGCACAGCGAAAGCTCTGTCTTTTTACAGCGCCCTCCACTTCCTCTATCTCCTAGAGATCAGAGGTCAAGTCCCGCTCAACCCTGCCTGAGTGCCTGCAGGTGCATAGCGCCACGGCGATCCAGATGTGCGCCTCACCGTAAGCCTTTACGACCCTGGCCGAGACTTTGAAGGCAGACTGCGGTCCAGGTGTTGCGGCCTCGCTCCTTCGAACATGATCTCTGCTTGATCGTGATGGCCCAATTCATTACGACGACTTCCTTTCATTTCATTTTAGCCTTTTTTTTATGGCAGAAATGACGCTTTGAAGGGGGCCTGTTAAAAATTGTTCAAAGCGCGGCCAGACACAACCGATGATTATCCAGTCGTGCTCGGCTTTTACGCCAGCTTTCTCTACATGTCCAATAATCAGTTCTCGATTTATCAGCTGCAGAGGGTTCAAACATGGTCCTTTTACTATTTCAAGTTTGACGCCTAAGTCTGAACCCAAGACAGAACCCCCCCCCCCATCCCCCGACTGCTACCAATGCTAACAAAACCTGGATTTTAAAAACTTTAAACAAATGAAAGAATAGTGCAACGAACCAACAGAACAGCTGTTATTTGTCACGTATACATTACAGCACAGTGAAATTCTTTCTTCGCAGATCCCTGTTTAGTTAGAAGCTGGGGTCAGACATGATACAGCATCCCTGGAGCACAGATGGTTAAGGCCCTTCCTCAAGCACCCAAGAGTTGCAGCTTTGAAATGCCTGGGCCCGACCTTCCCATCAGTAGCCCAACGTCTTAACCCCTGAACTATCCGCTCCAAATATACACTGCATGGGCAAAACTATAGTGACTTTTGTTTTTTAATCCATACGTGATGCTTACCTACAAAGTTGAAGGCACACATACACATGAGGGTACATTTTCCCTTCACTGGAACTAGGAGATCCAAACCTGTTCCAGTACGACTATGCTCCTGTACACAAAGCCAGCTCTACAGATTTAAAGGTTGGAATGGAAGATCATGCTATAGAACCTCAACTCTACTGTACACTTTTGGGAAGACTTCCCCCAGGGATCCTCAACCTACATCAGTGACCTGACTAAGGGTGAACACCCTTATGGCTGCATGAGAACAAAACTCCACAAGTACCGTACACTCAAAAATCTAGTGGGGCATTTTATGAGAAGAGAGATTATTACAGCAGTAAATTGTGGAATGAGATATTCAAAAAAGTATGATAACGGTCCTAAATTCATCCTCCAAGACATGACCCTGGGGAACATATCTGAGCTAGAGAACACATTTAAGATAAAAAAAAAATCCCATCTCAATTAAAACCCACCCGTCTCGCCACATTAGTGAAAGCTTCTTTCATGTTATCCTTAAAAAAAAGCAATCGAAAACATTTATTACTTTAAATGTAGAATGTCATTGTGTCTAGGTGTTCCTCACCTTTTTGTCACTGGTGTTCTGCAGGTCCATTTTCTCCTGCTGCATCTTATTTTCCAGCTCCTGGTCAATTTAAGAAAAAAGAAAATAAAATCATCACATCAATTAAAATATATTAAGAACTCTATTTTTGAAATTTGGTGGATAAATATTATCTCCATGAGAGATCGATTTGATTGTCTACTTTATTACTGTCCTGTAAGTCTTATACAAATATGTCATGAATGTTTACCCTGAACTGTTTTTGTCTTTGGTGCTCGCTGTCCCGCAGCTGCTGCTTGAGCCGAGCCACCATCTGTCCCAGATCCGCGATCACCTCTGATGCCTGACAGCAAGTCCACATTTAAGTTAATAACTGTTAATAACCCAAAATCATATTCTTCCTGTTTCTACGTATAAAACCATTCAGTTCTTAGATTTTGGAGTGGTCGTGTGGAGATTTCAGCCATTAGTAATCAAGTACCGATGTAAAGTGAGAAGGTTTTTGGTGAACAAAGGTGAATAGAATAACCTTTATTTGTCATATATACATTACAGCACAGTGAAATTGTTTCTTGGGCATATCCCAGCTGGTGGGGTCAGAGTGCAGGGTCAGCCATGATAGAGGGTTAAGGGCCGCTTGCCAATACCGGGGCTCGAAACCAATATCTTCCAATCGGTATCCCAGTGTCTTAACCAGGAGCTACTCCCGCCCCAATAGGTGTGGAGGTCAAAGAGCTATTACAGGCAAATCAAGATCTTCCACTGCAACCCATATGTAGCCTCAAATCTCCACAAATGCTAGCATTATGCACAGGGGCACTGTAATGATGGAACAGGTTTGGGTCTTTGTGTTTTCGGTGTTGGGAATATGCCGCGTTCAAACAGTGAGGGTTGCCATGAGGCTACCTTGGCTGCAGACAGTGCATGCTCCTGCTCAAAATGGTTGATGTCTGCATTGTGTTTGTCCTGGAGCTTTTGTAGCGTCTCCTCGTGCTGCTCACTCTGTAGATCTTTCTCCCGCTGTAGAGTCATACTCCTGAAACACACAACAAAAACACACACAAGCGTAAATAATATCAGTCGAATGCACTATGGTGACTATCTATATAGCATTTTAGAAATGTGTTTGCACGAATGTGTACCTGCATTTGACCTCCTGCAGCTCGGCACTGTTGGCTGCAAAGTGGATCTCCAGCTCGGCTTTCTCCTGCGTGACCTTCTGCCTGAGCAGGTTGCCGTTCTCCACCTCCACCGAAAGCTGCTTCACCCGTGACTCCAGATCACGCACTGTCTGCTCCTATAGCAAAACATACATACACACACACACACATACATACATACAAAGAGTGAGAAAATAATAAAAATGTTAAATTATATATAAATATAATTTTTATTTATTACCTTCATTTACTTTATGTCTCAAGTGTTGACATGCAATCAAGTCTTTAACAGATATTTTTAAAAAAATCTGTTAAATAGATGCAGCTTGTGCAATTGAATTAATTTCACCAAAACACTGAAGGGGAAATCTCAAAAAGCAAAAGGTTCACAAGCAAAGTATCACAAGTGAACTTTCAATTAATGTGTAGAATGCTTACATGGAGTATTGGAGTACAATTAGGGGTGTGTCATAATGATTTTATTTATTTATTTTATTTAATCTGATCGATAACAATAAGGTGCTTTATTATGCTGGTACCTGAAGGTCTACTATGGATAGCCGACTCTTAATAAAGTTTACAACAATGATAGAGATTAATCTTTTTCCATAAGTTTTAACAGATTTTTATCTTTTAAGGGAATTTTTTCCCCTAAACATGGGCATCATTTCCGAGTTAAACTGTTACATTTAATCAGCCCCAGTTAAAATGTTACCAGGCAAATTAAATCAGTCTCAACAAAATTAAAGTTTGAAGAACAGAGGAAATGTGAAATTAAAACCACCAGGAAGTCACTGTGAATAAGTGAGTTATTGCACTTGAATGAATCAACTGTTTAAATGATTCAGTTCAATCACAATGACTCATTCAACATTGCAGCACAGTAAACCAGTGCTGTGGCTTTGGTTGGAATTATTTTTGTTGGCAAAATAGAGCAAAAACAGGCAAAATGTGCGGTCTAAAACTTAAGTCTCTTCAAGTTAATTTCTTGATAACTGAAGAAGTACAGAAATTAACTGAACAAGTAATTAAACAATATTGATTGTATAAAAACCTCCACTTTTCTGTGAAGTGCTTGAGGAGATTTGTGATTTTTCAGCCACAAGTGAGTTAGTCAGGTCAGATACTGATGTAGGGTGAGGAGGTACAGGGGCACAGGGGTGTTGTCATTTTAGAACAGATTATGGTTTCCAAAATGTAACAGTATTGCATCCAAAAACATATTGTACAATTGTATACATATGATCATTTTGGGGAAGGACCACATATGCTGGAAAAAGTTGGCTGGTGTTCCAATACGTTTGTCCATACAGTACAGTCATGCTATTATAAAAAATATATATATAGTATAATTATATATAATCTGGACTATAAAGCGCACCTGCATATAAGCCGCATCTGCTCTATTTAAAAAAAAAAAAAAAAAAATAATAAATAAGCCGCACCTGCATCAAGCCGCATCCGCTTTGAATTGTAAATGTACATATGTATGTGTACTTAAATAGATCCTTTCCTAACCTGTATTTTAACACGGTGTAACGGTGGACGCTGCACAGAGACGCGGAGATCCGGAATTCATATAAAACAAAACAGGATTTATTAGAATAAAGAACTCAGGAGACGCCGCTCATACGGAGCGGCCAGACAGGCTAGGGAGCCTTGCGCTCTGCGCGCCGTGGTACCGGGAGTACCGGAGCCGTGGTACCGGGATCGGGAACAGACAAAGGTTAGGCATAAACATATATCGAGCGTCCGTGTCCGCGACACTAGGTGTCGTGGACACGGACGCTCGGGGTGGGGGGGGGGTGGGGGGATATATGTTTATGCCTAACCTTTGTCTGTTCCCGATTCCCGGACTCCTGCTCTCCGGTACTCCCGGTACCACGGCGCGCAGAGCGCAAGGCTCCCTAGCCTGTCTGGCCGCTCCGTATGAGCGGCGTCTCCTGAGTTCTTTATTCTAATAAATCCTGTTTTGTATGAATTCCGGATCTCCGCGTCTCTGTGCAGCGTCCACCGTTACACCGTGTTAAAATACAGGTTAGGAAAGGCTCTATTTAAGTAGAGAGCACCGAGCAGCAACTTTGCTGATTAAAACGGGACAGAACCAAGAGAAAATAAGCGCTATTTACAGTATTTATCTTCATTTCTCCTGTGTGTGAAATGACGTCACCTTAACCTTGTAAAGATAGAGTTTGTCCTCCTTCTATCCGCTTCTACCCACTTATATCTGCTAAAGAGGAACTAGCGCATTCTTCTTCTTTGCATTTTATTTTGTCTTAGTTTTGATTCTAATTCCGGTTAGAGCCCCTAGCGGTCGGGAAAAAATCTGCAGAATAGCCGCACCTTATTATTAGCCGCATGGTTCAAAACCTAGGAAAAAAGTAGCGGCTTATAGTCCAGAATTTACAGGTGTGTATATATATATATATATATATAGCATATATATATATATATATATATATATATATATATATATACACACTACAAAAAATAAAATATTATCTATATTATATATAGTATAGTATATATATAAATATATAAATATACTATAAAATATATATACTATATAAAATATATAAAGTTCTAGCTGACAGAATATGATTGGCCCAACATAAGAATTTATCTGGAACAAAATAAAATAGCATGACCACAAAAAGACCACAAAAAAGTTTGAAGTGAAAGGACATAGACTTAAAAAAAAAAAAAAGAAAAGAAAAAAGATATTTTATGCATATTTATGAATAAATCACATCTAAGGCTTGGTGTCACGTGTTTTCTTCAGCCAGCAAATCTATTTTAACAAACAATTCTATTTTAACAAAAATTAAAAAGAGACTAAAAAAGGTTTCTATCATATCATATAGAAGATCAGGTATAATTATGAATACTTATTATCACACGACTGCCATTATGCTGACAAGGTTTGTCAAAAACGATGCCTGGACAGCATATGTGGAGGCTCAAACAATGCCAGACATCACGGAATGAACCTTTTAAGCACGCACATGCACACACGCACACACACACATGCACTTTTGGTCTCCTTAATGGAAGCCACTGTCCCTGACATGGCAGCTGGAATGCAGGCTGATGTACGTGATGACAGCCTATTGATTTAAGATACGCGGCCCATGCTGATGAAAGTTGCCCGCACTGAAAGGACACGGCCGGCTTCGCAAGAAACGGAAAAATGAGCCTTTGTTAGCTGCCGGCGTGAAACGTGGCATGATCTAAAGAACGACAAGTTTCAATCATGACGCATGTGACTAGTGATTTATTGGGAAGTTCGAAGTCTGATCCTGGGCAATGCGAGTGAAAGAATGGGGTTGGGGAGGGGGGTGGGCTGGGGTTGTAGTGGAGGGCCTGGAATTAATACACATTTATCTCAGTGAACCATGCATGCTGTCATTCCAACTTCTGTCACATCGCCTCAGTAAAACCTGGCAAATTCTAAATTGAGTAATAATGATGTAAGAAGAAGAAAATATACACATATAGAAGTCAATGAAGTGATGAGGAAATGCCAAGCAGTTCTGATGGAAGAAAATAAACATAGCTGGCAGTGGATCACCACATTTTGTCATTGGCCCTCTTATTTTAAATCATTAAATAAAAATGTGTGATTTATTTATTTTTTTTAATAACACAATTTTCAATTGAAAGCATGCCAATTTGTGAATAACTTGTACATGTATATGTATTGAATCCATGAAGCATGACACCGTAATGAGGCAGGAAGTTACTAGCCAATAAATATTACTTGTCAAAAAAGGGGAAGCACTGCTTTTGATACGATGCTGCTGGAGTGTGAGGAATGAAGAATCACAGCAATGGGCTCTAAAGTATATACAACAATATACTTATACAACAATATACAACAATATAATATAATATATATATATATATATATATATATATATATATATATATATATATATATATATATATATATATATATATATATATATTATATAACGAGGTCCAGATACACTATATAGGAAATAATATTAGGACCCCTGATTTTCCCAGCAATATGAAGTTCTTCCACAAACTCTTACCACAAAGTTGGTGGAACACAAATGCATTGGATGTCTTTTGAATGTGGTAGAATAAATTGACCCTCCACTTGAACTAGGAGACTCAAACCTGTTCCAACATGACAATGTCCATGTGCACAAAGCCAGTGCCATAAATATATAGTTTATATGGGTTGAAGTGGTAGATCCTTAGTGGCCGGTTACAGAGCTTTGGTCTCCACCGATCCTGTTATTTATTTCTGGATCCTATAGATCCTGTTTTTATATATAATTACATTCTGTAATATTCTATGCTGCAAAGTTATCAGTCCAAAAATAAAAAATAAACATAAAAAATATAGAAAACGGTATTGTGCTAACGGTGAGTCACACGCAGCCAATCAAAATGTTCTAACCTGCTTTCTAGCTTAAAGCGGCGTTTTCGCTTCTGTGCAAGCTTCTCATTAGATGCTTACAGCAATGACAAGATTCAGATCTTGAATATAGTGCAGGTGTGTCAAACTCAATGTCACTGTGGGCCAAATCAGCATTATGGTTTCCCTCAAAGAGGCCAGTTATAACTATAAGACAGTATGATACTCTTTGATGAGCGACACCGCCTCATAATACAAAAGACATAGCGGGTTTGCTTTCCCTTCTGTCTTGGAAGTGCCTTCCATCTGCATCAATGTTTCCCCTTCCTGGACATTTGGGGATCATTTGTAGAAATTTCTCAACTCTGCTTGTTGGAAAAATGACCTTCGGTAAACGGTGATGTGGGACACGATGCAATCTAGTAGAGGGATGCCGTTACTTTGAGGGTAACATGCATTGTGGGAGATGTAGTTTGTTGTCATTGCACGATTGAAAGCAGTATAGCTTTATATTTTTTATTCGTTATATTAAGACAATCATATATTTAAGCTCCTTATACCTTTTGTAGGCCACATAAAATGCCAACATTCGGTGGCTTTGAGTTTGACACACGTGCTATAGGAGGAACACATTTCTGTTTTAGCCCTAGTGAGCCTGCTATGAAATGTGTTTTTTTTTTTACTTTATAAACTAAATTATATACACGTACAGTTTCTAATATTGTTTGCTCAACGCGTTTTTTTTTTTTTTTTTTTTTTCCCCCTCAAACTAGTGACTATGAATTTTGGGGGGGTTCTTGAAGTCTTTTATGCAGTCGTATTGAATTCTGCAGAATCTGTGTGCAGCGCTATTTTTATTCTTAATTGTAAAAGTCTACACTGATACTGTATGGTACACTATCAGGAACCAGCAGTCATACTGACTCCTACGTTCACACACTTTCATACATGTAGCAACTGTAAATAAAATGTTCTTTGTTAAAGTTCAGTCACCTTTTGCGGACAAGTGTGTGAAATATACAGTGTTGCTTTAAAGAGCCGTCTCCCTCCCTCCAAAACGGAAAAAAATGAAGGATTGCGGAAAAAAGGAGTGATGAAAGAAGACGCGGCAATACAAATTCTGTCGCATTGAGGCATCTAATGGAGCCGGGGCACAGAGCAGGCTCGCTCAGCTCACCTGACAAAACTGTCACGGCCACAACACGAGGACAGGTAAGATGATGTGTGTGTGTGTGTTTGAAAAGGACAGCCTCAACCAAAAGAATAGGTGAACCTAATTTCCAATGACAGAGAACTCCTTCATGCTTGGAAAGCTGCTGAGTTTAATTATTAAAGAGAAGTCTTTGCTCTGCAGGGCACGGCGTGCTGTTTGAAGCCGTTATAAAATTCGACCCCGCTGACAGAGTGCAGCTTTACCTGCACAACTGACGTCAAATCCAGAACGGGAAAAAATCTCATTAAAGTATAACTCAAAGCTGACTCGTCTTTCTTCTCCGGCCACAGTTTATCGCCAAGACACAATGTGCTCTTTGTCCAAGCCACGTTTTTGTGACACAAAATGCAATATGATTAAAAAAAAAAAAGACCTATATAAGGAAACATCATCCGAATCTGTCTGTGCAGTGCAACGAAGCCAAAGGTCACTCACGGTGGCTCGCGCCTGGCTGCCGTACTCCGCCTCCATCTTGGCCAGCCGCTGGTTTGGTGTCCTCCAGCAGCTCCTGGATGTTATCTGTGTGCTTCTTCTGCAGCTCAAACTTCTCTTGCTCCATCTGCGCTATGGCAGCGTGCAGCTATCAGTGAAGAGGAACATCCTGGTTAGACAAAAATGTGCTAATATTTCACCATTATTTCCTTCGCTGACACGGAAACACTGAATCTGCTCAACCTTCCCAAGTGCAACACGTTTCTGCTCGACAGAGCCACATTACCCTCAAACTGAGTAGAGGCTTAGCTTAGCATAGGTATTTATCGTCCTTACAAGATCTTAAGGCCCTATAACATCCAGCGATTATTATTTTAGATTACCGTAAATTCCGGACTATAAAGCGCACCCGCATATAAGCCGCATCTGCTCTATTTAAAAAAAAAAAAACAAAAAAATTCATAAATAAGCCGCACCTGCATACAAGCCGCATCCGCTTTTGAATTGTAAATGTACATGTATGTACCTAAATAGAACCTTTCCTAACCTGTATTTTAACACGGTGTAACGGTGGACGCTGCACAGAGACGCGGAGATCCGGAATTCATACAAAACAGGATTTATTAGAATAAAGAACTCAGGAGACGCCGCTCATACGGAGCGGCCAGACAGGCTAGGGAGCCTTGCGCTCTGCGCGCCGTGGTACCGGGAGTACCGGAGACTTGGAAGTCCGTGAATCGGGAACAGACAAAGGTTAGGCATAAACATATATCGAGCGTCCGTGTCCGCGACACTAGGTATGTGCTACGAGCCCGGACGGGGATTGTAGAGTGAACCGGTCTTATATCGGGAGAGGGAAAATCAAGAACAACTTTGGCTGATTTGTGCGTGTGCGTGTGTGTGTGTGTGTGTGTGCGTGTGTGTGTGTGTGCGTGTGTGTGTGTGTGTGTGTGTGCGTGTGTGTGTGTGGGGGGGGGGGGGGACGAGCAGGGGAGGAGAGAGAGCACCGAGCAGCAACTTTGCTGATTAAAACGGGACAGAACCAAGAGAAAATAAGCGCTATTTACCTTCATTTCTCCTGTGTGTGAAATCACGTCACCTTAACCTTGTAAAGATAGAGTTTGTCCTCCTTCTATCCGCTTCTACCCACTTCTATCTGCTAAAGAGGAACTAGCGCATTCTTCTTCTTTGCATTTATTTTGTGTTAGTTTTGATTCTAATTCCTGTTAGAGCCCCTAGCGGTCGGGAAAAAATCTGCAGAATAGCCGCACCTTATTATTAGCCGCATGGTTCAAAACCTAGGAAAAAAGTAGCGGCTTATAGTCCGAAATTTACGGTAAATGTCACGGTTCCCATTTGAAAAAGAACTCTGCAATCTATCTCGATCAAAAGTATGACAAAAGACCGGCCTTTTTGTCTTCAATGAAAGTGCGAGCTAATCAACTACCGTCGAGGCTCGTGAGGCGTTCCGGCTTCCTGTCAAAGTAAATGGTTCAAGTGAATCTTTTAAAGTATGTTCAACTAAAAATCCACCATCCAGCTGAGTTTCAGTCATCACTCCTGCTGGCATGCAGTTCTCGACAGCGCAGCTGCTAATACTTGCTATTCTCCTAAACCTTGGAATGATGGAAATACTCATATGTTTTCAGTTCAGCGCTGTCTGTTAGCAAAAAGGAAAACAAGGTTATTTATTTCTATAGCACTTTTTCCACAATGGACTTTGTCTCAAAGCAGCTTTAAAGAATGTAAGAATTATAGAAGAAAATCTAAGATATAAATGTGTATAATATATATGTGTGTTTATCCCTGAGCCTGGGGCGACTGTGACAAGGGAAAAAATCCTTTAAATGGAGAGAGAAAAAACATTGAGAGGAGATGGACCTCGAAAGGGGGAAGCCATCCTCATTTGGGTGATATCAGGAGTGTGATTATAAATAATACAAAACACCCGAGAGTGAGGAGTGTGTGATTGTGAGGAATGCCCTAAGCCAGAGCAGTCCAATGTCAAGACTCATAAAGTGGGATCCCAAGGGATCTGGTTGAACAAAAGATCAAAATAAAAAATAAAAGAAATAAAAATAGAATGCATAAATGATCAGGTAAAAAAAAATGATATATACACTGGGTGTCCAAAAGTATTTGAACCACAGACTTTTTCTTTGACCTGTTATCCCAAAGTTGGTTTTATTAATTGATCGGTTTGTTAAGCGTAGCCTTAAAGTCTGTTCAAATGAGCTGATTACACAACAAAAATGATAATAGTGTATAGCCATGATAAATCGCAGTGAACATTTTCAGTTGACTACTTTTGTAGTTTTAGTTTAACTTTTCAATTCAATGGGAGTAACATTTTACTGAATGTATCTCTACTTGAACTTTAACTACATGGGTTGCACGCTGCGTCCACCACTGAAGAGAGTTGTCAAATGTTTGCCCCAGGATACATGAAGCCCGTCATATAAAGTGTGGCAGTGAAGGTGTGGAAGAGCATCAGCTGTGGGCGGAGAGGAGGCGGGCGAACCTGCAGGCAAAGCATGATGAGTTTCATCTGTGGCTTGTTACAGCCGGCCTACTCAACCCCTGTCTTCTTTGTGCTTTCAGGTGTTTGGGTACAGAACAAATCCTGAAAAGAGTTCCTGAATAAAAAGGGCACTGGCTCACTGGCCTGTCTCTAGGAGTCTTTCTCCACACCCGCACACACTAGGGTTGTACAGGTTTTTTTTTTCTGCAGATGGCTGCACATGGTAGAACATGCCAGAAGGAAAGAGCTACAATGCTTATAGAGATCGACAGCGACTGACAGGAGATCTGACGTCATTCTTCTCTCCCACCTAAAAAGCTTGGTGAAGTTTGCCACCATCGGTTCCTACATGGGCTGATAAAACGGATAATAATCGTTAATGAAATCCATCGATTACGCATGCCTGGTTAGCGTGACGGCAAGATAGCAAGTCATCCAACGCACGGGAGCATTTTATATCAAACTATTAATCTCAATGCAGCACAACACTGCAATCTGAAAGTTATGCAAAAAGAAGAAATGCTCCATGACTGGACAACAAGAAGCTTAGAAATGAACCAGAGATGAAAGATTATTAAACTCAAAATGTTGCTTTGGCATTTTTATACATAAAAAATATGTAAATGTCTGATTAATCAATTAATTTATCATTATCAAAATTCAAAATCGCGCCGCCCGATCTCTCTCTCTCTCTCTCTCTCTCTCTCTCTCTCTCTCTCTCTCTCTCTATATATATATATATATATATATATATATATATATATATATATATATATATATATATATATATATATATATATCTATAGTATATATAACACACTCGAGAAAAAACTTCAGTCCGTGGCTTTCCCAGATAATTTCAGCATTGACCCTTCCTCAGCTTGTAATGTGAAGACAGAATATAAAAGAGGAGATGTTTTATTAACAAGAAACACCAACAACGTGCATCCACAACGCTTCCTAAATTTCCTCTGACTTACACCTACTAGCTGCACATTCACAACAGGTATGTGCTCCTCACTATATGTCTGTATATTACTGTATGTAACCCAAACGTATCACCAGTTTATAAGGAAAACAACCGGAAGATCATTCTTAAAGGAGCCACGTAACATATTTAACAATTAAAACAACACGTGACAAATGAACATCGAAGTGAACAGGAAATTAATTAATTAATTCATTCATCATCTACCGCTTTATCCGATCTTCCCTCGGGTCATGGGGAGCCTGTGCCTATCTCAGGCGTCTATGGGCATTAAGGCAGGATACACCCTGAATGGAATGCCAACCCATCGCAGGACACACACACACACATTCATACACACATTCATACACTAGGGACAATTTTCCAAGGTGCCAATCAACCTACCGTGCATGTTTTTGGACCGGGGAGGAAACCGGAGAACCCAGAGAAAAACACCCCTGAGGCACGGGGAGAACACGCAAACTCCACACACACATGGCCGAGACGGGAATCGAACCCGGACCCTGGTGGTGTGAGGCAAACGTGCTAACCACTAAACCACCGTGCCCCTGTACAGGAAATGAATATTAAAAAATATTAATATTAAAAAATTCCCCTATATCCCCTATGTGTATTAAATTCCCCTATAAACTGATAAATGAGATGTAACAATAATAAATTGTGTATTTCACAGCAGTCCTAAAAACAAATCGGATAAACTGTACATCTGCTGTTAAGCAAAACTTCAGTCACACAAACATCAAGCAACAGAAGAAGAGCTGGAAAACATACAGAATATTTTTTCCCTCCACGGTAAATACATAGTAACTCGGAGGATGCCTTCTCGTCTGCCTCAAACTTAAAGAGAAGGCCTTGAGTTCTGTAAAGTTCAAAAAACACACAGAAAACGACTCCTTCACAGGCTGAACTGAAGGCATTTCAGCCTAAGCGTACCTTCTTCTCCCATTCGTTTTTCAGAGAGTCAGCACTTTGATCCGACATTTTCTTCAACTCGGCGATCTGCTTGTCTTTGCTCTGGCGGATGACCTGGGATTCGCGAAGCAAGCTTTGAACTGTGGGGGAGAGAACGAGTAGAGAGAAAGAAACAAAATAAACAGTAGACCTGGCTGCAGGGCATCCCTCGGTCTACTTTTCTTTCACGCACTTTCTTACTTTTCAAACTGAGGTTCTAACCCTCCACGGCTATTTTTCACCATTACTAAAATGAAACGAGTAAATAGTGCCACCACGCACGTCTCCGCTTACCTTTTTTCTCTAGTGCTCTCACTGCCTCCTCGGCTTCTTTCTGCTTGGACCGGTGCAAGTTCTTCAGCTCCTCGATCTCGCCATTCTTACGGTGTAAAATCTATAACACAATGATAACCTCTGAATGGCTTAGAATACTACTAGCTCTTACTTTTCGAGCTTTGAACTCTGTTTGTTTCATGCATTTTTTATTAGATCGTGTTTTTCTTCAGTGGCAGGCCAGCTGAGAGAGAACTTGTAAAACCCTGACCACATAACCCCAACTGATGCCAATTAGATGCCTGCTTCTCTCATTTAGTCTCTAAAACAGATTAGTCGCAATACCTTTCTTCTATAAAGTGATTTAGAGCAACCTTAATTGAATTCTTTTATAATCTTAAAATAATTGTTATTACACCATGCAGCAAATATTTTGTATAGAAACGCCCCGACAGTCCTACGCTTAATTTGTGATGTCCGAACTTGTACTGCTCGTGTTTGTGCCACAAGGAAAAAGATATTTCCTATATTCTGGTACTCGATAAATTCATTATCATCATTCTTATCATAAGCGAAAAATGGGTCAAAGGGTTTTATGAATGCTACATTATTCTCTCCAGGGACGTTTTATTGTACTCTTGTGAAACCCTATTTCATGTGCATGTTTAATTACTGTTTATTTATGACCGGATAAAAACTAAACCTTGCTGGTCAGTTATATCGCATTATGCTATATTGCATACAGTGTTGGATTTATAGTATGAAGTGTTTGTAAGGGTACATATTTTGATAATGGATTTTATTTTCGTTAACAGATGTACATATATGTTTTTGTCTGAACCCAATAAAAAAAGGCTCTTATGTAATAATAAGTAATGCATACTTTGCAAATAGTCACACCATTAGTTGTGAAAAATCCACAAACAAAAAGGCAGTATGTCGGAAATGGACAGTATACTGTAGTATCCTGGCATAAACATGGCACGATTCAAAGACAAAGAAAACATCCATGTCATCTTGATTGCCTAATTACTCAACACTAAAAATAAAAGGTTAAACTTGATGTAATACTGTATTTGGATCTCGATCATAGCATAAAGTACTGAAACATGACTGGAATATTTTTTGTTTAATAAGTATACATGTGTGACCCTATATCATTATCTGTATGGGATTAATGGGTTCAATACAGATCTGTTTCTCAAACAGCAGACCGCATTGGCTAATTGTATATACTTATTATTTAATGAAGTTTGCAAAAACGTAGATAAAATAAAAACATCCAGTTGTAGAAATGCCAGTACTGTCCGAAGTGCATAAGAGGACTCAACTACACATTCGTGTCAATTGTGAGTTATTTGGTTCTACTTCTCAAAAAAAGGAATATAAAGAATCATATATATTTTAAGAAGTGTGTGTGTGGGTGTATATATATATATATATATATATATATATATATATATATATATATATATATAATATCTATAATATATATATAAGAAGTATATTTAAAAGTATAACGAAGTATATAAAGAAGTGCTTATGGTCAGTAATTTCTGAGTAATGCTTAAAAAGCATCAACATGCACAGAATGGAGCAACCATACATAGAGTTTTTCCATGTCCTATTTTGTGTCATGTCTGGTCCAAACTGGATGTGCGGTTACCACGGTCCTCGAGCGTTTAAGGTTAGAGTTGCTGAGGGGGAAAAAAAACAAAAAAACAAAACAAAAAAACATGTTCCCTTTCATCTGAGGTTGCGGACGAGAAGGGGGGGGGGTCCTATTTGTTAATTTTTATTTGGACATTTGTTCTTCTGATGCACGACTCCCCGCAGGATTCGCACAGGATTCGGGGTTTCAGTTCAAAGCTGTGTAACTGGCGTCCCAGCAGTCCTGAGCGTGCTTCTAAAGCAAGAAGGAGTGGGCAGTAATCGAAACCCAGCAGGCTGCCGAGTGAGGGGTGAGCGAACAAGAGACACCCACCGGCAAGGACACGGTGCGGGCTCTCAAAGTGGATGATGTCTGCATGTTTGTATGCCATTTGTAGCGAAAGATGCACCTGAGCAAATATTGACATCCTCCCCGAAGGGCTTTGATGAAGCAGACACACATGCGGATCTAAAGCTCTGTTCTTTCCTTCGCGCTCTACAGCTGAGCGCGGAACCCGAAAAAGGAGGATAACCGACGTCTTTATTTATGCTGCAATTTAATAGAGGGGGCCGTGAGAATAATTAGCGCGTCCCATGGAAAGCTATCAAGGGTTTTTACACACTGGAGGGGAAAACTCGCACCAAACCAGTCTTCAAAGAGCTTTCCCCCCCCTAAGTAATAAGGTGGAAATGCATTGGAGCTTCTAATTTAAAAATGGTTCAGCCTTCATGTCGATTTTCTCTCATGTACACTAATAAAAGAGGCTGTTAGTGGACAGAGTGGACAAGAGAGTATGAGACAAAAAACAAAACAAAAAAGAGTGAACAGGGTACATTTCCGAGAGGTGCGCTATCCTTGAAACACTGACTTCTGATTTAAACAGAGAAAAAGCATCCCCTCAAAGTTATTATTTTCACTATGAAGAGGAGAAAGAGGAGGAGGGGTGGGAGTCATAGTGCCCATCAGTGGATTATTTGGCCTGTTTTAGTCCTCAGAAGTGCACTCTGCTGCTAAAGCTTGTTCATCCTGAGAGATGAAAGCCTATGGACGAGACCGAACAGGAGAGGGAGAGAAGGGTAAAGAGAAGTTCATGGAACATTTAGGGACACATGTCATTTTCTAATCGCCTTCTTAAGGGAGAGCATTTCAGCTGGCACACAGGATAGTCATGACGGAAAAGGGCGGAGGAGGTAAATAAATAAATAAATAAATAGGAACGAGAGTCCGGCATCTGCTTTTTGGGAGATGTGCTGCTTTTAGGCAGCCCCATTTCAGGCTTTTAAGGCATCTTTTGTGTGTGTTTGTGTGTGTGTGAAGAGCCAAGCCGCATGTGACTTTTCTCCGTTTATGAGGGGTATTTGGACTTTGAAACAGATAAATGCCTATTGTAGTCAGTATAGACAATAAGACTGTAGTTCATCAGATGCATTTAGCAAGAAATAAAACTAGGATTAACTTTATGAAATGATGTTCATTGATGAAAGTAAATGATTAGCACTTCCTTTTTTTTTTTTTTTTTAAAGCATTTGTTGTTTACACCTGCCTAAAACCTCTGTAAAGTGTATATATATAGTATATATATATATATATATATATATATATATATATATATATCTATATATATATATATATCACATATATATATATATATATATATTATATTCCACACACACACACACACACACACACACACACACACACACACACATAAAGTGACCTGTTCGTGCCATTTGAAACACACGAGCCTCATGATAATCTACGAATGATTCATCAGGGAGCAGATTAAAAAAAACTGACACCCTGCCAGGGACCGCTTTCAAACGATTTAATTTAGATAAGTGTAAGAGTATATGCTTTACGATCATGAAGATATGATCAAAGTCACTATGAGAAACCCAAACAGAGGTGTAAGAGGAAGACAAGAAATAGTGAAAAACCTTCTGAACATCAGCATCGTGTCTCTGCTGGAGCTTCAGCTTTTCCTCCTGGTACTTGGCCTCCCGAACTTTGGTTCTCATTTCAGTCTGAGATAAAATAAATAAATAAATAAATAGTAATAAAAAAAAGAAGAGGCACACAAATCACAGTCTAAACACTTTTTGTAGAGCACATTATTAAGCATGATCACATAACTTAAAAGAGCCGTGCAATTTTCGACTACTTAAAGAGTAGGCCTCTCAGTACAGATCTGATTTTAATTAAAATACACCAACTATTTTATTAGTTAGGTTATTATTTAAATGAGTTACAATAATCTTCTGCCTATTTTACACAAAAATCTGCCCCTTGAGTTGTTCCTTTTCATCAATGATATAATAAACATACATACTTTCATAATGCACCCTGTTTTTTAAAAAAAATAAAAAAATAAAAAATCTCAGACACACAAACACACACTGATCAGTTACGCTGTTGTTATTCTGACGCAAGTAAAATAAAAACCAGAATAGAAAATCTGAAGGCAAAATCTTGGCTTCCTGACTTGGCATCAATGATTGTATGGTTCATATAAAGGACTCAGTACAGATGAAGTAAGTAACAAAAGAAAAAGCTCCATTTTAAATCCAATGCCAGTGAAAATGTACATCCGGCAGGAGTGTAATGTTAAGAAATGGGGGAATTCTCAGGATATCATAAAAAAATGCACTCTATATAGAGAAACGATGTTGGACACCTGGCTATAAGATTTGTGGATTTCATGTTTTAGCTGTTATAAAAACACAGAGTGAGGGTGTTAATAAAGTCAGGCACTGATGTAGTGTGAGGAGGTCCATGTTCCAATTCATCCCAAAGGTTTTCAATAAGGTTCAGAGCTCAGAGTTCACAGCTTTATAGCAGGTCACTCAAGATCTTCCACTCCATAAACCATCTTCTCATGAAAGTGACATTATAATGCCTAATCCAAAGACAATTTGTACCTTTTTCTTTCTCCAACTTTGTGATGAGACTATTTAGGGGATAATTGGATACTGCTGTTTAAAAATAAATAATACAAAAGTGTCACCAAAAGTGTTTCAATACTTTTTCATAGTGTGTGTGTGTGTGTGTGTGTGTGTGTGTATATGTGTGTGTATGTTTGGGCAACTCTACATTAGAAAACATTTACTTGTTCATATGATATAACACCAAAATAAAATAATTAAAAAAAAAAACTAACTCTCTTTTATATTTGCTCAAGTGAAAGTCTATGAGCAAATGTTGTTTACTGAAACAACAAAAATTGCGGACCATCTGTTCATTAAAGCCTTTGCAAGTTTCGCTCTGAATGTAGGAAGGTATACGCATAAAACACACACACACACACACACACACACACACACACACACACACACACACACACACACACATATATTTATATATATATAACAATAAAGAATGAACCAACTCTGAAAATACCACAAAGTGAGGAATCAATAATCATTAGCATTTCAATCCATTTTTTTCTTCTTCCTTAAATCTCGAATTCTTTTTGCCTCAGCTTAGAAGAAGCAACGTGTCTGGCTTATTCTTCTTGCTTTGTAGCGCTCATGTCAATAACAGTGCTAGTGTAAAGAAAAGCCAAGAGAGCAGTGATTAAGTCCCTCTCAGCCAGGCCTTGTAATTCAGCTCGATATTTCTGGGATCAAAAGTTCAACGGTTTTCTGAGGCGAGTTCCAACGCAGCTTCTCCCGGGCCTTTCAGGTCGGTGAACCTGCACCGGTCTGCATCATGACGCGGAGGTGTATGCACAGTGGTGTGTGAGGTCTCTTGTACTTTCATAAGAAATACTCATTAATTCAGGTTCTAGCTAACTAGGACTGGGTGGGGCCGATTCCCATTGCCTCACAACGACGCACACTTTGTACGTCCTTCTTCTCTGTCTCTCAACAACACGGCCGCTAGGCATTCCTGATGTGGCATGTTTGATCTGGCAAGCGCGGCACTTTTGAATAGCGCCTCCCTCGCCCCGGGCCGAGCAGGGACTCCGATCATTCATCGGACAGCCACTGCCTTATCAGATCTTCCCTAGGGCATGGAATGGCAGAATGGCCAAGAAAAAAAAAGGAGGAAGGTTTACTGTAGATGAAAGCTTGTATTGTTCTTTGACAGCAAATGGTATGTGCTGTACAAACATAATTAGCACCGAGAACCAAACAATTTGTGTGAGCAAATATAAAAGTTTACCATAATGGATTCTGAGAATATGGCACACAAACCAAATACAGACCACAATATGGGAGCTTTTTAATGATGCTGCTGGGTGTTTTGTTTTTCTTTTATTTTAGTAATGGATGTGTCTAAAACAAACAGGAAGGCCGTCTTATGAAAGACGTATTCACCTAGTCATTTTTCAAAGCCGTTTACATCCCAGAATCATTCCCATCATTTAGAGAAGCAGCCAGTGTGTGAAACGGCCCAAGCATAGCTCGAGGAGAGGAATATACATAAGCTAGCGATAATTATAATCAGTGCAATACATCAACACAGAAAATATGTTCTATTTTTCCTATACTATTCGTGCCAAACTTTTAACGATATTTAAGTGTTAGCCCTTGACAAGATGCATGCTGCGATACTGACAACATCCAGATGAATGCTAACTTTGAAGCATGTCTTGTACTGATACCACCGTCGATACAAACACATTTATGTCCAAGGCTCTGTCTTTTGAAACAGTGAAGGGTTTAAAGCGCTGGGCTACTAATCTGAAGGTCAGGGTTCAAGACCTGGTATCCCCAAGCTGCAACCCTTGGGTCCTTGAGCAAGGCCTTTAACCCTCTGTGCTATAGGGACACTATCAACTGCATCATGGTTGACCATGCGCTCTGACAGCTTCCACACAAGCTGAGGTATGTCAAGAAAGAATTTCACAGTAACATATATGTGACAAATAAAGACTAATCTAAACACAAAACAGGTAAGCGCTACTCAATATATTACTGTATGTAATAAACAAATCATCAGTATATATGGAGAGCAACCGGAACATAATTCTTAAAGGAGCCACGCACTATATTTAACAAATAAAACAACCACTTAAAAAATTTAGATTGAAATTAACAAGAAATTTATATTAAAAGAATAATTTTTAGAGTAAAATAAATATTAAATAATCAATAATTTAATAAAAAATCTACATACATATACATACACACACACACACACTATATATATATATATATTTTATATATATATATTATATATATATATTTATATATATATATATATATATATATATATATATATATATATATATATATATATATATATATATATGTATACACACACAAACACACACACACACAAAACTTTGAATGTTTCAGATTTTTCAAGTGTTCTAGGTGTGCCAAAGAGAAATAGTATATTAGTTTTATTAGCTTCATTTTAAGCTATATTAACATCTGCAAATTTTTTTTATATTACCTATGTATGTAAACCCATCCCCAAGAGCACACTGTAGCAGAAAGAGAGAGGGTTGTTAAATGAGTGAAGCTACCTTCCCAATGTAATTACAGTAATTATCCATTATAATAGTCCATCATGATTTAATTAATATAGATAACCTCATGAATTGCTCAACACACACACACACACACACACACCTTCTCAGCTGTCTAGCAGGAAATCATCTCTTGCTGAGTAAACATATGGCACTATGAGAGCACAGATTACAGGTTAGGGAGTGTTAATTGAGCTATTCGGCTCACTTCTAAGAAGCCGCCTCGCCTTACACTATAATCTGCCACTGTCTTTACCTCAGATAAAATCATGCACAACAACGATTTCCGATGAAAGGATGCAAAGCACGGCATTATTAAACATTAACTGTCACGTACATGTATTCAGAGAGCGTTGTTTCGTAATAGATCAACAATTAAAAATGGTCGGCTTACTGATGAAAGGAGATTGATGTGTGTGTGTAATGTGAAAAATGATGATTGTACTTTGCTCTCGATAAGGGTGTTGACAAATCGAACATTAAATGGGTCAAAGCTCATGTGTGTAGCATAAGAATATAACAAATCTCTAACCATGATTTCGAAAAATAGGAAGCTCTGTGGTTTAAATATTGATGGTTGGGAGTTTAAATCCTAGCAGCCCCAAACTGTGATGTTGGGTCTATCAGCGAGGTCATTAACCATCAGGAGTTCAGTGCTAATAATGAGATCATTGTAATTTGCTCAGGATCTGCCAAACGCCATAAATGTACAGGAAATATAAGGAGAAGAATCTCTATTCTACTTTTTAGATGTAGGTGGGAGGGGTTAGCTTTGCACACTTTTTCTATTTATATATTTATGTCTGTGAGGCAAATATTCACTGATATTCAGGTCGCTTTGTTTATGCCTATGAAGAGAGATGACAGGCAGCAAGAGCGCCCCCTGTCTGTTTTCTTTACTTTTTAAAAAGCTAATGAGGAAAAAACGTCACAAAATGCCCGGCGCCAAGCTCTTGTCGCACCAACTAAAGGATGCGTGCGTCAAGGCAGATTTTGGTGCTTGATTTGAGTAAAACAAATGTTTAGTGATTACAATTAAAAGAGCTGACAATAGTGACAATTTACTTAAGTACAGTAACAAAGTATTTATAATCCACTGCTTCCCCTTTCTGGAGGCACATCATTGCACAGGATGTCTGAGTGTAATAAAATGTTTTCCTGCACATGACCTGTTCCAGCTTCTGTGCACAACCCTTATTCTTCACATCTACATTATAGCATTATTATCTTTCATTGCATATCCTATCTTGTTTGGAAGCTGGGTTTCAGAGCATAGGGTCACCCTTACGGTTGGGATTCGAAAATTGATTCTGGAATCGGAAACAAAAAAATACAAAAAATACAAAAAAAATCAGAAATAAAAATTTCGTTTGGTTTTTTTTTTTTTTCACATGGCAATCTGCCAGGACCTTATGTGTTAATCCAAACATCAGTTTTACAAGATGGACCTGTTAGGATCCTCTGGTCTCGAGACACGAACTCCCAGTTTCAGGACACGCACTTCAGGGTTTGCTCATTTCCCGCACGGCCGGTTATTTAAGGGCTTCGTGGCGCCGAATGATTCTCGTCTGCTTCTCATGTCTATGGGATTTTCATCCTTTGCCTTCAAAACAGCAGCAATTCTCCTAGATACACTTGCACACAATTTGTGAAGGAACTCGGCTGGTAGGTTGTTCCATCTTGGAGAAGTAACCATGGATGGGATGTGGTAGCCCAGTGGTTAAGGTGTTAAGACTCTGGATCGGAAGATCATGGGTTCAAACCCCACCACCACCACTCAATTGCTCAGTTGTAAGTCATTCTGGATAAAGGCGTCTGCCAAATGCCCTTATCCAGAGCAATACGTGCAAATGTAAAAGAAGATGTAAATGTAGACATTCTCACATCCTTCTGTCTCTTAATGTAATCCCACACACACTCGATGTTGTTGAGATCAAAGCTCTGCATAAAACTTTTGCCTACTCAAAAACATATCAAGTGTGTTTATTAGATTATTTATTTATTTAATATTTGTGATACAGTGTTTTGTTACAGTCAGCGATTTGCTAGGATTCCCAGCACAAAGAAAGAAAGAAATGTCCAAGCTGACATTTTCCAATTTCTTGATAACATGAGAGATTATCTTTTTTGAAAAAGAAAGCTAGAAAGAGAGAGAGAGAGAGAGAGAGCTGGGGGCTCAGAGTGAGAGAAAAGAAGATGCTCCTCAGAGAATGACTGTTAAAGAGATAACCTCTTGCAAAACTTCTACCACCACATT
Source organism: Kryptopterus vitreolus (assembly GCA_030449085.1). Classification (NCBI taxonomy): domain Eukaryota; kingdom Metazoa; phylum Chordata; class Actinopteri; order Siluriformes; family Siluridae; genus Kryptopterus; species Kryptopterus vitreolus. Next base: position 10,504,080 of record JACRUU010000004.1, read on the forward strand.
AGATCTTAACTATAAACCATTATAACGGTACTTCCTCACA